>MU249623.1:8344027-8477728 GCA_018977245.1 Lethenteron camtschaticum | reverse complement strand
GAGGTGAGGGAATGGGGTCAGAGTGAGGGAGGCGTGAGGAGGTGAGGGAGGGTGGGTGAGTGAGTGGGTGAGTGAGATAGGGGTGAGTGAGGGGTGAGTGAGTGTGTGAGTGAGGAGTGGGTGAGTGAGGAGTGGGTGAGTGAGTGGGGGTGAGTGGGTGGTGAGTGAGTGGGTGAGTGAGTGGGTGAGTGAGTGTGTGAGTGAGGGGTGTGAGTGTGGGTGAGTGAGTGGGTGAGCGAGGGTGAGCGAGTGGGTGAGCGAGTGGTGAGTGGGTGGGTGAGCGAGTGGGTGAGGGTGCGTGTTGGGTGAGTAGATGGCGCGGCTACGAGGTCTGGACTCTCCGTGCAGGGCGTCACGAGCGTTGCACTCCACATCCACGATTCCTCTCGCTATGGGGTGAGGCGAGGGGTGAGGGGAGGGGTCACGTAGGAGGTGAGGGGGGGGTCACGTTGGGGATGAGGTGAGGGAGTGAGGGGAGGGGTCGCGTAGGGGTGAGGGTAGCGGAAGGGGTCAGGGCCGCAATCACCTCTGGGCCCCCCCCCGTGCCCTCCCTGTGCCCCCCCCCGTGCCCCCCCCGTGCCCCCCCCGTGCCCCCGTGCCCCCCCCCGTGCCCCCGGGTCCTGCGTGCGTCACGGTCACGAGGAGGAGGAGGCTACACGGAGCCGCAGGAATCAGCGCGCGAACGCCGTCCTAGCGAGGGTGAGGGGAGGGGTGAGGGAGGGGTTGAGGGGTGAGGAGAGGGTGAGGGGTGAGGGAGGGTGAGGGTGAGGGGTGAGGGTGAGGGGTGAGGGGTGAGGGGTGAGGGTGAGGGGTGAGGGGGGGGTGAGGGGAGGGGAGAGGGTGAGGGGAGAGAGTGAGGGGAGGGGTGAGGGGTGAGGGGAGGGGGTGAGGGAGGGGTGAGGGGTGAGGGGAGAGAGTGAGGGGAGGGGTGAGGGGTGAGGGGAGGGGGTGAGGGGAGGGGTGAGGTGAGGGGTGAGGGAGGGTGAGGGGATGAGAGTGAGGGGAGGGGTGAGGGGTGAGGGGAGGGGGTGAGGGGAGGGGTGAGGGGTGAGGGGTGAGGGAGGGGTGAGGGGAGGGGTGAGGTGAGGGGTGAGGGGAGAGGGTGAGGGGAGAGAGTGAGGGGAGGGGTGAGGTGCGGGGTGAGGGGGGGGGTGAGGTGAGGGGTGAGGAGAGAGGTGAGGGGAGAGTGCTGTGGTGGTAGTGGTGGGGAGCGGTGGGACGGTGGTTAGCGCGCTGCGAACCCGGCGAACCTGATGTTTGATTCCTGGGACTCCCCTAGGTCGACTCAGCCTCAACTGGTGCGGTGTGTAGAAAGCATCGCAACTGGGGAGACAAAGGCGGTCAGGCGTGGTGCCGCCCCCCCCACACTCGTGTGCCACAGTGCCGGCCTTCATAGGTGATACTCGCTAGCAGCACTTGCCCCTACAGTATGTTAAGGCTATACGGGGGATCTTTGTCTTTGTATTTGGTGCTGTTTGTGCACCCTATGGGTTGTATAGAATCAGAATATGTATTTATACTGGAGGGTTTCACTGAGCTATACATCTCTTTTTTCACAGATGCCCAGTGGTAAACTATAATTATTAGTAGTGCTCTGCTTGTTTACCCAGTGAGTCTCAGGACTCCTTTTTAAGAGGTTCCTGCCGAGTCGTTGCAGTGAGTGGGTGAGTGAGTGGGTAGGTGAGTGGGTAGGTGAGTGGGTAGGTGGGTGGGTGGGTAGGTGGATGAGTGGATGAATGAGTGGGTCAGTAGGAGGGTGAATGGGTGAGGAGGTGAGTGGGTGACTACATGGGTGAATGCATGGGCGAGTGGGTGAGTGGGTGGGTGAGTGAGTGGGTGAGTGGATGGGGTGAGTGTGTGGGTGGCGATGCTGCTGTATGACTCGAGTGAGAGGGTGATTATTTAATTGACTGTCAAATCATGGACGCACACAAAGACCCATCGACGACTGCTCGTCTCTTCATCTCTCTCTTTAGTCAGACGCGGCCACATTCACGGACAGTGCGTGATTTTGACAACCCCAACGAACACAGCACCTGATGATGATTGCTTGTGTTGCAATCAAAACGTCGTGATTTAATTTATTTTATTTCACACCTATAGACTTTACCGAAAGAACCAAATGGTATGGATCCCCGCAGTCACGAAAACTTCAAATCTAGATTGAAATTAAAAGAAACATTGACGTCTTATTTTACAGATCCACAGAGGGCCTCAGTAGCTCGAGGCGATCTCCGTAAGACGATGATGCTGCGATCACCGCATCATCATCACGCGGCGCTTCAGAGGCGCTGCTTCCACGCCGTCTGGAACGTTCTTCCCTCCGATGTTCGGACGCCACTGTGGAGCTATGACGCACTTTTAACTCAGCATCATCCAGATTGACGAACTCATTTCTTTGCAACTTAATTTTTTGTTCGTGATATTAGTTCGTTCCTTCTCCCGCACCTCCGATTAGCGCGGTTTGGCCATGTACGGTGCGAAAGAAGTTCAACATACTTACTATACAGTGCCATAGTGTAAAGAAAAGCGGTAACCGAAACAGAGTGATTTATATGGCATTGGGCAGTGCACGGGTTGACTGATTTAGAATCGTTATTTCGACTGCGCGAGGAATCCGATGAGCTATGAAGCTCTTTGCCATAGATCACCCAGGCTGAGGAAAGAGTGACAGGACAGAGGGCGCGTAGGGTCACGGGGGGAGCACGAGAGGGGGCGAGAATGAGTGGGGAGGCGAGGGGAGAGATGAGATGTTAACTACCTCGCCTGGTGCACAGGATGTCGTGGGTTTCGTCCCGACCCTGACGACGCCTCCTGCTGTATATTTAGAGGTTGCGCGTGTCTCTCTCTTTCTCTCTCTCCCCGCGGTGGCGTTGATTTTTTTCCAGCGGATTTTCGCTTCACATTAAGAATCAACATCACGCGTTCAGAGTATTTGGCTGGCTGCTACGAATTTCCACGTGAAGATGAGAAAGCCACTTTCGATGGGCTGTCATTTGTGGCCAGGTTGATTCTGAAGAAAATAAAAAAGATCTCTAAATAGCTGAGTGGGGCCATCCCTGGCAACGTAAAACAGTTGAGTTTTTAAAATAGTTTTAGTGGGGAGGAGGATGTACAGTACGGTACTGTACATATATACCATAGCACATCCACTTTCTACCCAGGCTTTATAAATAAATATGTAATCTCTCATATTCTCGGTTCTTCCGGTAAAGTCACGTAGATAAAACATTTAATAAAAATTATAAAAATTAAATAAGATTAAATAAAAATGAAAAATTTAAATGAAAAATAAAATTAATAAATTTAAAATAATAAAAACAAAAAAACCACGACCAAAGAACGAAGGACAAGAATTCTGCAGTGACGAAAGTTTAAAGTCAAATTGTAATCTCTCATCCTTAACACAAAAAAAAAATCTATTCAATGTCGAAGAATTCTAATTTGCACTTCTTCAAACCGCCGAAAACTTTTGTGACGACTGTGGTGGTGGTGGTGAATGTTTTTATAATTTATTTAATCCGAGAGCCGAGAGAGAGAGAGAGAGAACTGGTGACACGCATTAAAATTAGGCATCGTCGCTTTGAAAGCGTTTAGACGAGCTCCCATTTTAATCACGGACATATTCTTCGTCTGTCTTGGGATATTTTAATATTTAAATAACGCCACGTACGTTTAAAATAATGAAATTAAAACGACACGCACACACGCACACACGCACACGCGCACACACGCACCACGCGCACACGCGCACACGCACACACGCGCACGCGCACACACGCACGCGCACACACGCACACACACGCACACACGCGCACACGCGCACACGCACACACGAACACACGAACACACGCCCACACGCACACACGCACACACACGCACACAAGCACACACGCACACACGCACACGCGCACACACGCACACACACGCACACAAGCACACACGCACACACGCGCACACGCACACACGCACACACGCACACGCGCACACACGCACGCGCACACACGCACACACACGCACGCGCACACACACGCACACAAGCACACACGCACACACGCACACACGCGCACACGCACACACGCACACACGCACACGCGCACACACGCACGCGCACACACGCACACACACGCACACACGCGCACACGCGCACACGCACACACGAACACACGAACACACGCACACGCGCACACACGCACACACAAGCACACACGCACACACGCACACACGCGCACACGCGCACACGCACACGCACACACACGCGCACACACGCACACGCGCACACACGCACACACGCACACGTGCACACACGAACACACGCACACACGCACACACGCACACGCGCATACACGCAACACACGCACACACGAACACACGCACACGCGCACACACGCACACGCACACACGCACACACACGCACACGCGCACACACGCACACACGTGCACACGCACACACGCGCACACGCGCACACACGCACACACGCGCACACACGCACACGCACACACGCACACACACACACACGCACACACGCGCATCCAGTCGTCTGGTGCGGCATGTGGGCAGTGCGCGGCCTGTCACACATGTTGTTATAAAGGAGCCCTAAGTAAATAAACAAAAACACGTTAATATTAAGACACACATTTGTTACTTGCACGATAAAGTAATCGTATTTTTTCATTTGCTCTACAGCCAGATGATACAAAAAATCTCTAACCCTAAACACCCAGTCGTTCATACAAGTTGAAGGCGGTATAGTACTACAGTAATAGAGCAAGTGCAGAATTGATAGATTGAAAGCATTTAGCGTAGGGCTCTTGAAAGTGCGGGGCCCGTAGCTACTACTGAACATGTGTAGCTACTTTTGCTACGAGGATCATCTGGATGTGGGATACTGGAGGTGTAATCCGATGAGCTATGAAGATCTTTTGCCCACATATGGGCAGTCGTGGCACGGGAGTGAGCACGTCACAACAACAAACGACACGAAATAACACGATGGGAGTGCAGAGGAAAGGAAAGGGAAGAAGATCACAAAAAAAATGAAAAAATCACCATCGTCACAATCAACATCACCATGAATTCTATCATCGCAATCATAAAACTCACCAGCATCACCATCACCATGTAAAATGATCACAACCATCGTCATGACCACCACCATCATCAACACAACCACCCATCACCACCATAATCATCAACACATCGACCCATCATCACCAGCATCAACATAACCACCCATCATCACCACCATCAACACTACCACCCATCATCATCAACACTACCACCCATCATCACCATCATCATCAACACATCCACTCATCACCACCACCATCAACACAACCACTCATCATCACCACCATCAACACTACCACCCATCATCACCACCATCAACACTACCACCCATCATCACCACCATCAACACTACCACCCATCATCACCACCATCAACACTACCACCCTCATCACCACCATCAACACTACCACCATCATCATCAACACATCCACCCATCATCACCACCATCAACACTACCACCCATCATCACCACCATCAACACTACCACCCATCATCATCAACACATCCACCCATCATCACCATCATCAACACTACCACCCATCATCACCAGCATCAACACAACCACCCATCACCATCATCATCAACACATCCACCCATCATCACCACCATCAACACTACCACCCATCATCATCATCATCAACACATCCACCTATCACCACCACCATCAACACTACCACCCATCATCACCACCATCAACACTACCACCCATCATCATCATCATCAACACATCCACCTATCACCACCACCATCAACACTACCACCCATCATCACCACCATCAACACTACCACCCATCATCATCATCATCAACACATCCACCATCACCACCACCACCATCAACACTACCACCCATCATCACCAGCATCAACACATCGACCCATCATCATCATCAACAAGGCGGCTCTTGGCTAAACGTGGAGCTATGCACTTTTAAATAATCATCGACGTTGACAACGTCTTCTCTACAACGCTGCTGTTTGTGTTTCGTTTGCTGTTCTTCTCCGGCAAGTGTACTTATGTACGGTGCGAAAGAAGTTCAACAACTGTACCCTAAAATACACACTACACTACGTAGTACACTTTACACTACGCTACACACTACACTATAGACTACACTACTATACTGCACTGCCAAACACTACACCGCTATGCTAAACAGAAAACAACATTTCATGAGAACTGATTGTTGTTGTTGTTGTTTAGTTGTGTTGTCCTTCTCCCGCGCCTCCGACGAGCAGGGCTGATCACGTGCGGTGAGAGTTGGTGTCCACAGCACACACAGACACCTCGTTCGGCTCTAATCTCCCCTCTGTCTCGCGGTGCCACGCTGCTCACACGGCCGCCAGGTCCGTCTGCCACCAATCTCCTCTCAAATCGACTGTCCAGGCTTCCTCTCTCTCCCTCTCTCCGGTTCCTTACATTTGTCCGCACAACACATTTATCATTATAATTTCGTAATTATAATTCTACGATTTCAGAATTATAATTTTACGAGTATTAATTCAGAATGTTATTTAAAAAAAATCAAATTTTATGATTATACTTTATAATTTAATAATTAGAATTTCATAATTATAATTACCAATTCATTATTTTCCTGTTGTTTTCAATCTAACAATAGTGCCAGTTTCCCCTTCTCATCACTGCCTGCATCTGTATTAGTATTATTAGTCGTATTTTGTATATCAAATATACGCATATCCAGGTGTATTACTGAAGAGGGCATTGCTTTTACGAAAGACATCGCATGAGACCCAAGCACACAACCGCAAATAGCCTCACTCCTGGGAGTAGTGTGGCGTATGTGTGTATCTGTGTCTGTGCGTGTCTGTGTGTGTGTTCGTGCGTGTGTGTGTCTGTGTGTGTGTGGGCCTGTGTGTGTGTCTGTGTGCGTCTTTGTTGTTTCGTATGGGGAGCGGTGGTGCAGCGGTGAGCGCGCTGCGCCAATAACTCCGCAGGCAGCACCAGTGACGATTATCTAAACCATCCTGGCCCTCCCCTCGGTCGACTCGGCCTCAAATGAGTGTCTGGTGCCATATGTAAGCATCGCCACTGAGGGAGACAAAGGCGGCCGGGCGTGGTGCTCACCACTCACCCCCTGGTGTACCGTGCCGGCCTTCATAGGTGGTACGACTCGATCACAGCACTTGCCCCTGCACTCTCTTCCGAGTCTATGCGGCGGGGGTCTCTGTCTTTGTGCATCTTCGTGTGGAGTGACAAACGGCTGTAAGTGACAGCTGTCGTGTATCACTGGACTTGTAATCCTGTCCAGGCGTCAGTGTGAAATGGGCACACCCACCACACCCATCAAACAAAGACAAAGATGCCCCGTCTAGCCTCGAGCAGACTGTTGTCAGCGAGTGGCGAACACACCACACCAGGCACTCGTTTGAGGCTGAGTCGACCTAGGAGAAGCCAGGACCGGTTCAGATAATCGTCACCGGTGTTGGCCGTGATCAAACTCGTGTCGCATGAGATCGTAGCGTAGCGGAGCGCTAACCGCTACACCACCGGCATCCACCACGACCACCACGACCGCCACCACCGCAAGTTCACACTCACACGCAAAGTGCTTGCCACAAACTGACACAGCCACCTTGGCGAATGCTCGCCAAGGAGCTACGAAGCATCGCCACGCGAGACTCCGGTGGTCACCGAAACCACATCGGCGGTTGTTGGCTCAGCGTCGAACACGGACATTGACCGCAACGCGCAGGGGGTGATTACGACAACCCGAATGAAGACCGGCGAATAGAAATAGACGTTGACGTCTTATTTTATATCTCCATAGAGCGCATCGGTAGCTCGAGGCGATCCCCATGAGACGGTGGTCACCGCATCATCGCGCGGCGCTTTCAGAGGCGCTGCTTCTGCGGCCGTCTGGAACGTTCTTCCCTTGCGCTGTTAGCAAGCCGCTGTGGAGCTATGCACCTTGAAGTGATCATCATCATCTAGATGGACACAACTCATTTCTTTGGAACTGCTTCTTGTGTTAAGTGTTTGTCCTTCCCCCACCGGCATCTCCGATTATCTTGGCTGGCTACGTACGGTGCGAAAGAAGTTAGACATTCTTACAGGATACTCGACACTAAATAAACACTACACGACATGCAACACTATACACTCTGCTACACACCACAATTCACACGACATTACTATACGCTACACTGTACACTCCACCGCGATACCAAATGTAAAATGTATTTCTTTAGAACTCTTCTGTGCGCTTACTTTGCTGTGCTGCCCTCCGCACCGCAGATTAAACACGACCGGTTACGTACGGCGCGAAAGAAGTTCAGCATAGAGCACGTGGTGGGGTAAATTGTGGGTACTCACACGTGATGGCGAAACGCCACACGGGCAGAGAGGGCTTCTTTCTAGTGCTGTCTGCAGTGGAGTAATGTAACTACAAACTCGATGGCTGTCAATCTCGATTTGAAGTTTCCGTGACTGCAGGGATCCATACTCTTTGGCTCTTTCGGTAAAGTTCAAGTTCATGTATTAGGTGTAGCCCTGTGAGCCATTCGGCTCCTGAATCGGGTGCAACCGCAACAAACAAAAAAACAAAAACATGAACAAGAAACATCCTATGTGACTATGTGCAAACTGAAAAGTCACGTAGGTATAAAAAATAAAATGAATTAAATCACGACGTTTCGGGCGCAACACAAGCGTCCGTCATGAGGTGGGACAACCACAGCGAGAAACAATTTGCTGAAGTGGGCAGAAGGGTGCTGCTGCAACAAGAGGCCATCTATGCGAGGTGCAAGGGTCCCATTGAGTTGTGTGACTCTTCGTCAGAAGCGACCTGGACATCACCAGTGATAGCTCAGCCAAGTAGCAGCCACATACTCAAAACGCACGTTTCTACGGGATGATAGAGCCTCAGAGAGACCCACAGAGACTCATAGACGCACAGAAACCCACAGAGTCCCGAACTGAAACTCAACTCTTATTTTACCCGGTAAGGTCCCTCTAAGCTACGCAGATTTTTTTTTCAGAAAGCGACCAGGTCATCACAAATGACGGCTCAACGAAGTGGACTCATCGTCGTCGTCGTCGTCGTCATCATCATCGTCATCATCATCATCGTCATCATCATCATCATCGTCATCGTCGTCATCATCATCGTCATCATCATCATCGTCATCATCATCGTCATCATCATCGTCATCATCATCATCATCATCATCGTCATCATCATCGTCATCATCATCATCGTCATCATCATCATCCTGTGGACATTCATAGCGGCAGCCTAAATATTCTGAAGGCGCGTTTGATGTTGATTCTAAATGTGGTCGGAGAACCGGAGGACGCGGAGAAAAATCCACGTGGGAGAGAGAAGACACGCGAACTGCAAATATACAACAGGCATCGTCAGGGTCGGGATCGAAGCCACGACCTCCTGTACACCAGGCGAGGTAGTTAACATCTCCTCGTGCCAGCAGGCACGTCGAGGACTGCCGCTGTACCCGCGACTGTCATCTCGGCCTCACGACAAATAACGGCTCGCGTCATTGGACGGGGGAATACAAATATTGGGTCAAGGTCAATGAGTGACGGCCAGAGAGAGAGAGACTGTGGGAGGGGAGAGGTGGGTGGGGGGGGAGAGTGGGAGGGAGCGGGGAGATACAGAGAGGGAGAGATCGGGGAGAGACAGAGAGGGGAGATAGTGAGGACAGAGAGAGAGACGAGAGTGGGCGAGAGAGGTGGGAGAGAGACAGCGGAGAGGGGGAGAGAGGGGAGATACAGAGAAGGGGAGATTGCGAGAGAGGAGGGTGGGGAGAGATAGGCAAAGAGTGGGGAGAGTGGAAAAAATTGGATAGAGCGTGGGGAGAGAACGCAGGAAGAAATAGAGACAAAGATCCCCCAGATAGCCTTGAGCGGACTATTAGGGTAAGTGCTGTTAGCGAGCACCTATGAAAGCCGGTACGGCACACGAGGGGGTGGGTAGCCAGCACTACGCCCGGCCGCTTTTGTCTCCCCAGTGGCAATGTTTACACACCGCACCAGGTAATCATTTAAGGCTGAGTCGACCTAGGGGAGGCCCAGGACCGGTTCAGATAATTGTCACTGATGTTGACCGTGAGCGGGAATCGAACCCGGGTCGCCAAGTTCATAGCGCAGCGCGCTAACCGCTACACTACCGCTCCCCACTCTTTAATAGACACACCCACACACACAGACACCACCCCACACACACCCCACACACACCCCACACACACCCCACATCCCCCCCACACACACCCCACACACACCACCACACACACACACACCCCACACACACCCCACACACACACAGACACACCCCACACACACAAAGACACTACCCCACACACCCCACACACACAAAGACACTACCCCACACACACACAGACACTACCCCACACACCCCACACACCCCACACACACCCCACACACTACCCCACACACCCCACACCCCCACACACACACAGACACTACCCCACACACCCCACACACTACCCCACACACACAAAGACACTACCCACACACCCCACATCCCCCCCCACACACACCCACACACACAGACACCACCCCACACACACAGACACTACCCCACACACACCCACACACACAGACACCACCCCACACACACAGACACTACCCCACACCCCCACACAGGGATTCTATTCCTGGCGCGGCAGAGGCGCGAATTGGCCCGGGCTAATTGGCCCCCCCCAGGGGGTAGGCGGCCTAATTGGTGTCTGCTACCCCAGCGCCGTCGGGGGAGGGTGTGGAGCGGGGGGGGGCTACCGGCTGATGTAACGGCCCCCACAGACGCCGGGGCCCCCTACACCCCCCCCCCTCCCACAAGCAGACAAATAATTTCCATCGCAACTCCCCCCACCCATAGCCCCCAATACTGAAATTTCGCAATCATCAGAGGGCCCCCACCCACCCCTACCTCCTCCTCCTCCTCACCCCGTCCCTGGAGCTGCCCACGGAGTGGACTCGGAGCCGGAGTCGCCGTCGATGATGAAATCAGTGGCGAGCTGCTCGTGCTGATCGCGCTCGCTCGGCACCGCCGGTGAGCGCCCTCGGGTAGGTACGGTGCGAAAGAAGTCCGACAGGCCACGCGCGCGTGCAGAGGACGATTGCGAGCGCGCGCGTGTGATGAGTGGCGCAGCAGTTAGCGCTGCGCTGCACTGCGAACCTGGAGGCCAGAGTTCGATTCCCGCTCACGGCCAACACCGGTGGCGATTATCGGAGCCGGTCCTGCGCCTCCCCAAGGTCGACTCAGCCTCAAATGAGTACCTGGTGCGATGTGTAAACATCGCTGCTGGTGAGACAAAGGCGGCTGGGTGTGGTGTTGGCCACCCACCCCTCGTGTGCCGTGCCGGCCTGCATAGGTGACGCTCGCTAACAGAACTTTCCCTAACAGTCTGGTAAGGCTATACGGGGGATCTTTGTTTGAGTTTTTAGTGTTTTAGGTCGACTCAGCCTTAAATGAGTATCTGCTGCGGTCTTATTCTTGTTGCACGGCTCCTGATGTAGATGCAGAGACAACAACTACAACAACAACAACTACAACAACTACAACAACAACTACAAGAACTACTACAATATCACATGCAGGTGGTCAACCCAGCAGACAGCCGCGTCAGCAGGAGCAGTAGCGGAGTGGCTCGCTGTGATGATGCCTCCTTCGGCGTATTGTGGATAATGACACTGCACATAGACTAACACTGCCCATAGACTAACATTGCCCATAGACTAACACTGCCCATAGACTAACACTGCCCATAGACTAACATTGCCCATAGACTAACACTGCCCATAGACTAACACTGCCCATAGACTAACACTGCCCATAGACTAACACTGCCCATAGACTAACATTGCCATAGACTAACACTGCCATAGACTAACATTGCCCATAGACTAACATTGCCCATAGATTAACACTGCCCATAGACTAACATTGCCCATAGACTAACACTGCCCATAGACTAACACTGCCATAGACTAACACTGCCCATAGACTAACACTGCCCATAGACTAACACTGCCCATAGACTAACACTGCCCATAGACTAACACTGCGTTCTTATTCTTCCGCACGGCTGACATAGATGCAGAGACAACAACAACAACGACAGCGACCAGGATGTGACAGTAGTGGAGTCGTAGTTTATCATCGCCGTGACGATGTCTCCTCCTCCTCCTGCTGCGTATTCGTGGATGGGCATCGCTGCGTCGCCGCACGCTGCACCCTCCCTGTCCTGGACGACCACAGAGTCGCACCGCTGCTGGAGGGAGTTTCTCAGTCCCCATTTGCCCATCGTCAGCTGCCGTCCGCCGTCTGCTGCTGCTGCCGCCACGGTTTGAGCGGTGGATGAGGTTTAGGGTGAACCCACTCTCTGCTGCTGTGTGTAGAGACATCGGTGGCTATGAGATGTTAACTACCTCGCCTGGTACACAGGAGATCGTGGGGTCGATCCCGACCCTGACGATGCCTGCTGCTGCTGCTGTGTATTTTGAGTTTGCGTCTCTCTCCCTGTCTCCCCGTAGTCGCGTGGAGTTATTTTTCTCCGGGTCCTCTGGTTTTTTCCCGGCCGCATCTAGAACCAACATCACGGAGTTTATAAACACATTGTCCTCCTGCGGAGGGAGCTGGTAAGAACGTTGGGTTACTCGGTCAATGGCCAGGGTCAACGGCGGCGTGGTGTATTCCGCAAATATGCCCGACTGTGAGGGCGGGCACAAGCCGGCGTGAGTAGGTTAAACGTTGAGTTTTATAAGGGCACCACGGGGTGACCAGCCCCTCCCCACCCAGCCCCTCCCCACCCAGCCCCTCCCACCCAGCCCCACCCTCCCACCCAGCCCCTCCCCACCCTCCCCTCCCTCCCCTCTCCACCCAGACCCCTCCCACCCCCACCCAGCCCCACCCTTCCCTCTCCACCCAGCCCCACCCCTCCCATTTTTGGATGCACGACGGACGGACACACTAATCCCCTGTGGGCTGGTGGAACCAGGAGGTTCCTACCAGTATAACCGGCTGTGCTATTAATTTCCACGCGATTTTGTACGATTTTGACCCCCCCCTCCTCGTCACACGGCGTCACAAAAATTCAGACCCCCCTAAAATATGACGTCACTAAGCTCTGCCCCCCCCCCCAAAAAAAACATGCTTCAAATCGCTTTAAACTATTGTCATTGCAGTGCGTATTTAATGTGGCGCTGCCTCTGATGTTGTAAGAGAACATATTAAAAAGTCTATTTAATTAAGTGGAACGTGTTGTCTATATTTATTTAAAGTTGCGCATTTTGATGTGACGTCACATTTCTCCCCCCCCTCCTCGTCACACATCGTCACAAATGTCTGACCCCCCCCCTAGGTGCGTGACGTCATTTATGATCGCCACGTGTCTCCTGAACAAGAGCTACACAGAGCTGAGTGGGCCTCACCCGGTGAAATAAAAACTTGAGTTTTGGTCGAGTTTGTTGACAAAGGAGTCCGCGTGTGGTCTTGGCCACCCAGCCCTTCGTGCGCCGTGACGGCCTTCCCTAGGCACTGGTGCTACTCGCTAATAGCGCTCGCTGCAACAGCCTGCACGGGTTACACGGGGTTCTTAAGCTTGTTGCGTGTTCATTGTGTGTCAGCGGTGACCGAGCAAGGATGGATATTGCGTGAGAGAAATCACCATTCTTTCTCTCTCTCGTCGTCGCCGGAGATAATCTAAACGGCGCGACAGTTGCACGCGCAGACGATGCTCTGCTGATGAGACCATGGAGGCCGAAGCCGATAAACATCGGGGAGTTCATGAGAGGCGGGTGAGATGAGAGGGCTGAGTGGAGACAGATGAGACGTGGGTCACGGACCAAATCTAACCCCACCCTTCGCCTTTCACCCCCCCCNACCTCCTCTGCCATCTACCCCCTCCCCGCCCACCCCCCTTTGTTTCCCTCTCCGCCCGAGACCCCCTGCCGGGCCCCCTAATTTATTTTCATACCCAGCTCACTCCACCACCCTGCTCCCACCACCCGACCCCCTCCTGATCCCCTCTCCCCCGACCCCCGACCCCCACATCATCCTCCTCCCCCCATCACCGCCACCACCACCAAAGACAAAGATCCCCCGTATAGCCTTCCACAGACTGCTGGGGCAAGTGCTGTGAGCGAGTTATGAAGACCGCAATTTGGCACGCGAATTCGTGAGTGGAGAACGGGGAGGCACCAACGACCGCCCTCTCCGCCCGGCCGCCTTGGTCTCCCCAGTGGTGATGTTTTCTGTTGTTGTTGTTTACACACCGGTAGTCAATTTAGGCTGAGTCTACTTAGGGGAAGCACCAGGACTGGTGGTGATTATCCCGTGAGAAAAACTCGAACGCGCGTTTCCCGGGGTTCAGAGCGCAGTGCGCTAACCGCTGCGCCACCGCTCCGCCATTCCATCTCTCCACCCCACCTTCCTCCTCAACGCTGATCCCCCATCACCTCCCTCCCTCCCCCCTCCTGCCCCTCCCGCATCTCTAAACCCCTTTCTCAGTTGGCCTTCGGGGGTTGAGAGGTCACGTGATTGGGGTGTGCCCCCGGTCTTACCGTGCAGAGGGTGCAGTGCGCTAACCACTGCGCCACCGCTCCCCAAACAAACACACACGCACACACACGCACACACACACTCACACTGACACACACTCACACACACTCACACACGCACGCATACACACACACACTCACACTGACACACACACAGACGCACACACACACACAAACACGCACACACACACACGCACACACACACACGCACTCACACACGCACACACAACAAAGACAACCATCTCCCGTGCAGACTTAACATGCTTTTGGGGCAAGTCCTGTAAACGAGCGCCTATGAAGCGTATGTGAAGGCTGGCACGGCACGCACACACACACGTAGACATACTCACACTGACACACACACTGACACACACACACTCACACTGACACACACGTAGACACACTCACACTGACACACGCACACACTGACACACACTCACACTGATACTCACAATGACACCCACGCACACTGACACACACTCACACTGACACACACGCACACTGACACACACTGACACACGCACACAATCACACTGAAACACGCACACACTCACACTGACACACAACCCACACTGACACACACACACACTCACACTGACACACACGTAGACACACTCACACTGACACACGCACACACTGACACACACTCACACTTATACTCACACTGACACACACTCACACTGACACACACTCACACTGACACACACACTGACACACACACACTCACGTNCTCACACTGACACACACTCACACTGGTGATTCACTCACACTGACACACACTCACACTGACACACGCACACACGCACACTAACACACACACACTCGAGGGCTCACACTGACACACACTCACACTGACAAACACTCACACTTACACACACTCAGACTGACACACGCACACACGCACACTGACACACACACAGTNCTCACACTGACACACACTCACACTGGCAGACACTCATACTGACACACACTCACATTGACACACACTCACACTGACACACGCACACACTGACACACACTGACACACACTCTGAAACACACACCCACACTGGCACACGCACACACGCACACACTGACACACACACTCACACTGACACACACACTNACACTGACACACACACACACTCACACTGACACACACACACACGCACACTGACACACACACACCAGGCGTCTCAAATACCCTCTTTCATTCACCCTTCGTCTAGACGCGGCTCCTGCCTTCTGCTGGAGCCATCTGTTAGCTCTCCATTCAGAGTTCACGGACACACACACCTCGCATCTGTGTGCGTGCGCGTGTGTGTAGGGGTATGTGCGCGTGTGTGTAGGTGTAAGTGCGCGTGTGTGTAGATGTGTGCGCGTGTGTGTAGGTGTGTGCGCGTGTGCGTGTGTGTGTAGGTGTGTGCGCGTGTGTGTAGGTGTGTGCGCGTGTGCGTGTGTGTGAAGGTGTGTGCGCGTGTGTGTAGGTGTGTGCGTGTGTGTGTAGGTGTGTGTGTAGGTGTGTGCGTGTGTGTAGGTGTGCGTGTGTGTGTGTGTGTGCGCGTGTGTGTAGGTGTGTGCGTGTGTGTGTAGGTGTGTGCGTAGGTGTGTGCGTGTGTGTAGGTGTATGTGCGCGTGTGTGTAGGTGTGTGCGCGTGTGAGTGTGTGTGTAGATGTGTGCGTGTGTGTAGGTGTATGTGCGCGTGTGTGTATGTATGTGTGTGCGCGTGTGCGTGTGTGTAGGTGTAAGTGCGCGTGTGTGTAGGTGTGTGCGTGTGTGGAGCTGTAGTGTAGCGGTTAGCGCGCTGCGCTACTAACCCGCCGATCCGGGTTCGATTCCCGCTCACGGCCAGCCAACACCAGTGGCGATTTATCTGATACCGGTGCTGGGCCTCCCAAGGTCGACTCAGCCTCAAATGAGTGCCAGGTGCGATGTGTAGAACATCATCACGAGGGAGACAAAGACGGCGGGGCGTGCGTGGGGTGATTGGCCACCCACGCCGTCGCGTACCGCGCCTGCATCAATAGGGGCTCGCTAACAGCACTTGCCACAACAGTCTGTTGGAGGCTATACGGGGACATTTGCCTTTGCTTGTTCAACAGATCTGTTCCACGCAACCGACGGAATCCACGTCTCTCTCTCTCTCCCGTGGGTGAATGAGCGAACGAACGAACGAACGAATCGCTCGGCTGTAATAAGCAAAACGAATGAATTTGATTCAAAACACGAATCTCAGTGCGGCTGTTTATTCGACTTGAGGAAATAATCCGGCAGCCCCCGCGGCTCCTCTCGGTGACGCGTCCCCCCATTGCGGACATTATCAGAGAGCCGGCGTTCTATATTTATTCCGACTATTTATGATTCTCTGTGTTTATTTACTTGGTCCATTCTTTCATTCACCGCGGGTCACCTTTGCACGCCCAGGCAGCCCGCGGCAGCAGCAGCAGCAGCGGCGGCGGCGGCGGCGCTCCAGACGAAGATTGACGTGGTGGGCAGTCGGCTGTCTGCCTCACTCCACTCCACTCACTCACTCCTCACTCACTCACTCTCCACTCCTCATTCACTCACTTCCCTTCACTCGCTCACTTCTCACTCACTCCACTCCACTCACTCACTCACTCACCACTCCTCACTCACTCACTCCTCACTCACTCACTCACTTCTCATTCACTTACTCACTACTCACTCACTCCTCACTCACTCACTCCACTCCATTCACTCACTCACTCCTCACTCACTCCACTCCATTCACTCACTCACTCCTCACTCACTCACTCCATTCCCTTCACTCACTCACTCTACACTCAATCCATTCCCTTCACTCACTCACTCCTCACTCACTCACTCCATTCCCTTCACTCACTCACTCCTCACTCACTCACTCCATTCCCTTCACTCACTCACTCCTCACTCACTCCTCACTCACTCACTCCATTCCCTTCACTCACTCACTCACTCACTCCTCACTCCATTCCCTTCACTCACTCACTTCTCACTGACTCACTCACTCCTCACTCAATCACTCCATTCCCTTCACTCACTCACTCCTCACTAACTCACTCACTCACTCCTCACTCACTCATCACTCCTCACTCACTTCTCACTCACTCACTCACTCCTCACTCACTCACTCACTCCATTCCCTTCACTCACTCACTCCTCACTCACTCCATTCCCTTCACTCACTCACTCCTCACTCACTCACTCCATTCCCTTCACTCACTCACTCCTCACTAACTCACTCACTCACTCCTCACTCACTCATCACTCCTCACTCACTTCTCACTCACTCACTCACTCCTCACTCACTCACTCACTCCATTCCCTTCACTCACTCACTCCTCACTCACTCCATTCCCTTCACTCACTCACTCCTCACTCACTCACTCCATTCCCTTCACTCACTCACTCCACTAACTCACTCACTCACTCACTCCATTCACTCACTCACTCACTCACTCCTCACTCACTTCTCATTCACTCACTCACTCCTCACTCACTCCATTCCCTTCACTCACTCACTCAATTCCCTTCACTCACTCCTCACTCACTCACTCACTCACTCCACTCCATTCACTCACTCCTCACTCACTCACTCCATTCCCTTCATTCACTCACTCCTCACTCATTCACTCACTTCTCATTCACTCACTCCCTCCACTCACTCCTCACTCACTCACACNACTCACTCCTCACTCACTCACTCCTCACTCACTCACTCCTCACTCACTCCTCACTCATTCACTCCTCATTCACTCACTCACTCACTCCTCACTCACTTACTCACTTCTCATTCACTTACTCACTACTCACTCACTCCTCACTCACTCACTCCACTCCATTCACTCACTCACTCCTCACTCACTCCACTCCATTCACTCACTCACTCCTCACTCAATCACTCAATTCCCTTCACTCACTCCTCACTCACTCACTCACTCCACTCCATTCACTCACTCCTCACTCACTCACTCCATTCCCTTCATTCACTCACTCCTCACTCATTCACTCACTTCTCATTCACTCACTCCCTCCACTCACTCCTCACTCACTCACACCACTCACTCCTCACTCACACCACTCACTCCTCACTCACTCACTCCTCACTCACTCACTCCTCACTCACTCCTCACTCATTCACTCCTCATTCACTCACTCACTCACTCCTCACTCACTTACTCACTTCTCATTCACTCACTCCCTCCACTCACTCCTCACTCACTCCTCACTCACCACTCCTCACTCACTCCTCACCCACTCCTCACTCACTCATCATTCACTCACTCCTCACTCACTCATCATTCACTCACTCCTCACTCACTCCTCACTCACGCACTCACTCATTCACTCCTCATTCACTCACTCACTCCTCACTCACTCCACTCACTCACTCACTCACTCACTCCTCCTCACTCCTCACTCACTCACTCACTCACTCACTCCTCACTCACTCCTAACTCACCTGAGTAGTGGGCGGGGCTAACTGAGTAGTGGGCGGGGTTCTCTTTATAGTGGCGGAGTTACTCGAGAAATAGGCGGGTAAAGGTGTTTGGTTTAACCAATAGCAATGACCGCAAGTGACGGTGACGTAACCACGGCACCTGTGCCAGGCCAGGTGCACTGGTGCACGATCACCGCCACCACCACCATCAACACCACCACCACCATCACCTCCACCACCACCACCATCACCTCCACCACCACTTCCACCACCATTACCACCACCATTACCACCATCACCTCCACCACCATCATCACCACCACCATCACCACCATCACCACCACCACCACCATCATCATCACCACCTCCAAAACCACCACCACCACCATCACCACCACCACCACCTCACCTCCACCACCACCACCACCACCACCACCACCACCACCACCATCACCACCTCACCACCACCTCACCNTCACCTCCACCACCACCACCACCACCTCCACCACCACCACCACCATCACCACCACCATCACCTCCACCACCATCACCACCATCACCTCCACCACCACCACCACCATCACCTCACCACCACCTCACCACCTCCACCACCACCACCATCACCACCATCACCACCACCACCACCTCCACACCACCACCTCCACCACCACCACCACACCACCACCACCACCACCACACCTCCACCACCACCNTCACCACACCTCACCACCACCCCAACCACCACCTCCACCTCACACCACCACCACCACACCACCACCACCTCACACNACCACCACCATCACCACCACCACCTCNACCACCACCTCCACCACCACCTCNACCACCACCTCACCACCACCACCATCACCNCCACCTCCACCCCACCACCACCCCACCACCTCACCACCACCTCCACCACCACCACCATCACCACCACCACCACCATCACCTCCACCCCACCACCACCACCACCTCCACCACCACCTCCACCACCACCACCACGGCGCGTTGTGTGCGAGTCCAGCGCAGCTGCTGCTTGGCGCTCGCTGCGAGTCCCCCAATTATCGCGGCTGCGACGAGAGCCGCCCCCCGCAGTGAGAGGGGGGGGCTCTGTTGTAGCCCCCCCTCTATCCCCTCCACCCCCCTACCCCCACCGGACCCCCTCCCCCCACGCCACTCGCTCTGCGACACGGCAGCTAGTGGGGAGCGGTGGCGCTGCGGTTAGCGCAGCAGCAGCGGCGCAAGTGACTGCGGCCCCGGTCCGGTTCCCGCCCTTCCACCAATGGACCGGTCCTGGGCCTCGCCCAGGTGGACTCAGCCTCTAAACGAGTGCCCGGTTGCTGCGGGTAAAACATCATCGCCGCTGGGGAGACAAAGGCGGCCGGGAGTGGCGTTTGCCCCCCACCTTCTTACGTGTGCCGTGCCGGTCTCAGTAGGTGCTGATCGCGAGCAGCACTTGCCCCAACAGTCCGTTAGGGCTATGCGGGGGATCTTTGTCTTTGCGTGTATACATCAGAACACGCGCGCGCGCGCGCACGGACACGCGCAGGCAAAGTCGAAACGCCGGACGGCACAGAGTCACGCAGAGACGCTTTCACACTCTCGCACAAAGACAAAGATCCCCCGCATAGCCCGTAACAGACTGTAGGGGCAAGTGCTCTTCGCGAGCAGCACCTATGAAGGGTGGCCAGCACCACGCCCGGCCGCCTTTGTCTCCCCTGTGGCGGGATTTACCACACACCGCACCAGGTAACTCATTGGAGGCTGAGTGGATCGAGGGGAGGCCCAGGATCGGTTCAGATGATCTGCTGTCGGTGGCCCTGTGCGGGAATCGAACTCGGGTCATAGCCAGGCTCGTCTCGCAGCCACGCTAACCGCAGCGCCACCGCTCCCCACTACACACTCACACTGAGATGCATTCACACAGCAACCGCTTTTCGCCACTAAGTGGCGGTGACATCACCAATGCGCTTGTGCCAGGCTAGGTGCACGTGAAGTGCCACGGGACGACTCACTGAAGTGACTGACCGATGCACCACCTGTGCCCCCCTACTGTGCCAACTTGCTGCGTTTTATCCGCCCGGCGCTCCGCTCGTTGTTGTGAGCGTCGTTCCTCCGCCCTCCGTTGTTGTTGGAGGGCGACGGCCTCCAACTGCCCAGTAGCGTCCTTCACGAACCTCCTCCACAGAGGCCGATCTTGACACCGCTGGTACCAGTCATCGGCAAGTTCACTCAGCTCCACATCCTCCTCCAACACATCACACACCCACGCAGACACTTTCACTGACTGTGATGACTGGCAGATGCACCGGCTGGGCTGCTCACTGCACCACTTCGCTGCGTTTTATCTGCCCGGCAAATGTTACTGGAGGGATGCCTGCATCCAACTGCCCAGTGGCCTCGAGGTGCACCTAGCCTGGCACTGCCCAGTCGCGTCCTTCGCGAGCGGTCCGCTCCTCCACAGAGGTCGATCTTGACACCGCCGGTACCGGTCAACAGCAAGGAGATGCGGAGGAGGAGGAGAGATGCCTTCATCCAGCAGTGGATTGACCATGGATGCTGATGCTTTAGCTGTGAGGTGGGGGAGAAGAGAGGAACGAGGGGGTGCTGTGGGGGAGGGGAGGGGGAGGTTTGCCAAGCCGAGGAGAGTCGGAGTCTCTCCCGGAATCGATGTCGCCTTCTCCCCATGGATCCTTGACAAAATTATTCACCGATATGTTACAAGAGTTCATTACCCCCCCCACCTCAGTACCCCCCCCGCACACCCCACCCCCGTCCACCACTCACCAGATTTCCGCAGGGATAGAAGTCAGATTCAGTTGGGTAACACAGAGAGAGCCACAGACTCACATAAAGACCCGCAGACTCACATAGAGATCCACAGACTCACACAGAGACCCACATACTCACATAAACACCCACACACTCATATAGAGACCCACAACTCACATAGACACCAACAAACTCACATAGAGCCCGAAATACTCACATAGTGACCCACAGACTCACATAGACACCCACAGACTCACACAGGCTCATAGACTCACATAGAGACCCACAGACTCCCATAGGACCCACAAACTCACCTAGGCACCCACAGACTCACACAGAGACCCACAGACTCACATAAACACCCACAGACTCGTACACGCACATGACCTGGGGTCGGTAACCCGCGGCTCTGTAGCCGCGTGCGGCTCTTCAAAGACGCTCTTCATGATGGACCGCCGACTCGCGCTCACGTTGCACTGCGGAGCTTTGAAATATTTCGTTTGTTTGTGAATTCGAAGAAAAAATGCCTCCGCTTGATATTTTGTCCGCCGATCAACCTCCACATTTTTATTTGACCAGGTAAAGCCCCCCCCCCCCTCCCCCACCCCTCTGAGCTGTGTAGTTTGTTTCCACAAGTGACCTGGTTGTCACAGATGACAGCTCAACGGAGTGGCTGGTCATCATCATCATTCATAGCAGCCGACATTCTCTGAACGCGTGACGTTGAGTCTGAATGTGGAGAGAAAAACCGGAGGACCCGGAGGAAAAAAGAATCCACGCGACCACCGGGAGACAGGGAGGGAGACGCAAACTCAAAATTTACAGCAGGCATCGTCAGGGTCGGGATCGAACCCACGACTTCCTGCATGCCAGGCGAGGCAGTTAACATCTCATAGCCACCATGATTATGCTGAGAGATAGAGAGAAACACACAGACTCCAAATATACAACAGCAGTTGTCAGGGTCGGGATCGAACCCACGACCTCCTGTGTACCAAGCGAGGCAGTTAACATCTCATAGCCACCGTGGTGCCCAGCAATCATCACCCCACCTCCCCCACATCCACACCGACCAACGCCCCCTTGCAACGGGCTGCCGTCACTTCAGCAGCATTGCTTCAGCGCAAGCAACACTCCGGACCCGGTTTGAGAAATCCGACTTCTCATCAGCGGTGTCAGCCTTGCGCTGCACCCAGGCAATGAGAACTGCCAGATGGTGGTGGATACAAGGACCCCCCCCTGTCTCAACCAGGCGGGCGGGGCAACCAGCGGCTTCAGGGGCCGATCGCCTGAAGGGGCCACTCGTGACGTCGCCGATGAAGGGACCACCGTTGTCATCTATTCACATTTGAGTCGCGGCTCTTGAAAGTTAGCAGAGTTTAAATTTACGAGGAATTCGAAAAAAAAGACATTTTGTTGTTGTTGTGGTTTTGGTTGCCGAGTCTCCTGACCCAGGAGATCGGAATCAATGTCATTGACACTGCAGGAGGAATCATTGTCATTGACTGCAGAGGAATCATTGTCATTGACACTGCAGGATGAATCATTGTCATTGACACTGCAGAAGGAATCATTGTCATTGACACTGCAGGAGGAATCAATGTCATTGACACTGCAGGAGGAATCATTGTCATTGACTGCAGAGGAATCATTGTCATTGACACTGCAGGAGGAATCATTGTCATTGACACTGCAGGAGGAATCATTGTCATTGACACTGCAGGAGGAATCATTGTCATTGACACTGCAGGAGGAATCAATGTCATTGACACGTCAGGAGGAATCATTGTCATTGCTACTGCAGGAGGAATCATTGTCATTGACACTGCAGGAGGAATCAATGTCATTGACACTTCAGGAGGAATCATTGTCATTGCCACTGCAGGAGGAATCATTGTCATTGACACTGCAGGAGGAATCCGATGCCCAGGTGGAAGAATGAGTGACAGCGACGAGAGGGGTCACGCAAGGGGCAGGGGAGGTTGCCGACCGCTGCTCTAAACGACGGCTCTGAGCTCGACGCGAAATGATAAGATACGCAAATGAATAGATCACGCACAGAACGCCGTGCACATGTGTAAAAACATGGTGTTTACGTCATCGGGTAAGGTATTTTCTCATGTAATTGACGTCAGGGCCCCGCATGTGAAGTGTCCGTCTCGTATCGTCCACTCTGCCTCTCTACCGGCCTCTCTATGTGCCATGAAGTAGGTTCATTGCGCGAAACGTTGCCTCATATAGTGCACATGTTTAACCTTTTAGAAGGCTTGCCACACACACGCGGTGTTCCTGTTGGGTTGATGATTTTCTAATTCTCTCCGTAGCAGCGTAGCGGCCCCTGGTGTGTGGCCACAGCATCTCACTTCGGGAATCGCATCTCAGAACTAGGTCTTTGAACTCCGCTTCCGCGAGCCGTTATCGACCGCACAGAGTGGTCCACTTCTTACCGCGATAGATCAGAAAAGAGCATAGGTCTTACACAACTCGAATTTCCATGTTAAATGAATCGGAATGATATCCCAATGTGTCACCGTCTATGCAGGAGGTTGTGGGTTCAGCCCTGACCCTGATGCCCGCTGTACATTTGGAGTTTGCGTATCTCTCTCGCTGCGGTCGCGTTGATGTTTCTCCAGGTCCCTCCGGGGTTTCCCCTCCACATTTACCATCAACATCACCATACGTTCAGAGTAATTGGCTGCTGCTCTATATTTCCACGTGATGACGATGATAAAAACCACTTCGTTGAGCTCCAGGTCGCTTCTGAACAAGAGCAACACAGCTCAGTAGCGCCTTAGCTGGTAAAAACATTTTTTAGTTGATAGCATCGAGATCTACACCTCATTTTCTACTTCCACGTCCCCTCATCTCATCCTCTTCGTTCCCAATCTTCTCTCCTCTCTTCTTCTCCCTGTCCCCAATCTTTCTTCCGCCTTGAACTCCTCCACTGGAATCAACTTTCCCTGCACATTGAGCAACACTACCCATAGACTCAACACTGCCCATAGACTCAACACTGCACCATAGACTCAACACTGCCCATAGACTCAACACTGCCCATAGACTCAACACTACCCATAGACTCAACACTGCCCATAGACTCAACACTGCCCATAGACTCAACACTGCCCATAGACTCAACACTGCCCATAGACTCAACACTGCCCATAGACTCAACACTGCCCATAGACTCAACACTGCCCGTAGACTCAACACTGTCCATAGACTCAGCACTGCCCGTAGACTCAACACTGCCCATAGACTCAGCACTGCCCGTAGACTCAGCACTGAGACTCATAGACTCAACACTGCCCATAAACTCAACACTGCCCATAGACTCAACACTGCCCATAGACTCAGCACTGAGACTCATAGACTCAACACTGCCCATAGACTCAACACTGCCCATAGACTCAACACTGCCCATAGACTCAACACTGCCCATAGACTCAACACTGCCCATAGACTCAACACTTCCCGTAGACTCAACACTGCCCATAGACTCAGCACTGCCCGTAGACTCAACACTGCCCATAGACTCAGCACTGCCCATAGACTCAGCACTGAGACTCATAGACTCAACACTGCCCATAGACTCAACACTGCCCATAGACTCAAAACTGCCCATAGACTCAAAACTTCCCAAAGACTCAACACTGCCCATAGACTCAACACGGCCCATAGACTCAACACTGCCCATAGACTCAGCACTGCGCATAGACTCAACACTGCCCATAGACTCAGCACTGCGCATAGACTCAACACGGCCCATAGTCTCAACACTGCCCATAGACTCAACACTGCCCATAGACTCAACACTACCCATAGACTCAACACTGCCCATAGACTCACCACTGCCATAGACTCAACACTGCCCATAGACTCAACACTGCCCATAGACTCAGCACTGCCCATAGACTCAACACTGCCCATAGACTCCAAACTTCCCAAAGACTCAACACTGTCCAAGACTCAATACTGCTCATAGAATTCATAATAAAGGTTTTTGGGTCAGATCGCGTTATTTATAAATGTGTCGTAACCCTCCACCACCCGACACGGCCAAACAGTAAAAAATGTGTCACGTTTTCAAAGGACAAAATAATTCACTTCTTTAGCCCACCGGTGTGGTGAAGAGAGAATCAACAGCATTTTAAATTTGAGTACGATCTTTCGCTGGTAATTTCAATCGGCTTCATCGGGCAAGAATGGTGAGACTGCTGCTGCTCTACTTAAGACCGGGAGCAACAGGAGACTTCACCATTTTGCCCGATGAAGCTGATGTAATTATCAAAATGCGTGCTACTCAAATTTAAAATGCTGTTGATCTCTCTTCAACACACCGTGGGCTAAAGAAGTGAATTATTTTGTCTTTTGAAAACGTGACACAGTTTTTACTGTTTGGCCGTGTCGGATGGTGGAGGATTACGACACATTTAAATAACGCGATCTGACCCAAAAACCTTTATTATGAATAATATTGGTCGCGAAAGCCTACGTGTTAAACTGATCATAGCTCCAAATTGCCCATAGACTCAACACTGTCCATAGACTCAGCACTGAGACTCATAGACTCAACACTGTCCATAGACTCAACACTGTCCAATAGTCAATATTTCACCATAGACTCAGCATTGCTCATAGACTCAACACTGCCCATAGACTCAGCACTGCACCATAGACTCCAAATTGCCCATAGACTCAACACTGTCCATAGACTCAGCATTGCTCATAGACTCAACACTGCCCATAGACGCAGCAGTGCTCAGTCTATGTGTAGTTTAATGCGTTAAATCTGTCAGCACCCTCCTCTGAGCGAGTTATTTTTTACCCAGGGAGGGCTCAGCGAATCTCAAGCCTCGGTGTCGTGCCAGGTGTTCACCGCGGGGTTGCGATGACTGCCGCTGTTACTGCCTTGCTGCTTCGTGATCCCAATCTGAGTGATTTGCAGTGTAATTGTCTTTTTTTTATCTGACAGATTCGGACCGTGGCTCGCCGCATGTGAACACGTCACCCGCGCTGTTAACGAGCGCGGCCGCGGGATTCCAACATCGAACTTCTCCAGCAACAACGGGGGGGGGGGCGGGGGGGAGAACGGCGCTACAGAGGGGGCATTGCATCACCGTCGCGTCATCGCCAAGTCGCCGTCATTTCACTGTCACGTGATTTTCGCGTCACCATCGTGTAACCACCGCGTCATCATCACATCATCAACGCGTCACCATCGTGTAACCACCGCGTCATCATCACGTCATCAACGCGTCACCATCGTGTAACCACCGCGTCATCATCACATCATCAACGCGTCACCATCGTGTAACCACCGCGTCATCATCACGTCATCAACGCGTCACCATCGTGTAACCACCGCGTCATCATCACATCATCAACGCGTCACCATCGTGTAACCACCGCGTCACCATCACGTCATCAACGCGTCACCATCGTGTAACCACCGCGTCATCATCACGTCATCAACGCGTCACCATCGTGTAACCACCGCGTCATCATCACGTCATCAACGCATCACCATCGTGTAACCACCGCGTCATCATCACATCATCAACGCGTCACCGTCGTGTAACCACCGCGTCATCATTACGTCATCAACGCATCACCATCGTGTAACCACCGCGTCACCATCACGTCATCAACGCATCACCATCGTGTAACCACCGCGTCATCATTACGTCATCAACGCATCACCATCGTGTAACCACCGCGTCATCACACGTCATCAACGCGTCACCGTCGTGTAACCACCGCGTCATCATCACATCATCAACGCGTCATCAACGCGTCACCATCGTGTAACCACCGCGTCATCAACACATCATCAACGCGTCACCATCGTGTAACCACCGCGTCATCATCACATCATCAACGCGTCACCATCGTGTAACCACCGCGTCATCATCACATCATCAACGCGTCACCGTCGTGTAACCACCGCGTCATCATCACGTCATCAACGCGTCACCATCGTGTAACCACCGCGTCATCAACACGTCATCAACGCGTCACCGTCGTGTAACCACCGCGTCATCATCACGTCATCAACGCGTCACCGTCGTGTAACCACCGCGTCACCATCACATCATCAACGCGTCACCATCGTGTAACCACCGCGTCACCATCACATCATCAACGCGTCACCATCGTGTAACCACCGCGTCATCATCACATCATCAACGCGTCACCGTCGTGTAACACCGCGTCATCATCACGTCATCAACGCGTCACCGTCGTGTAACCACCGCGTCATCACACATCACCAACGCGTCACCATCGTGTAACCACCGCGGCATCATCACATCATCAACGCGTCACCGTCGTGTAACCACCGCGTCATCATCACGTCACCAACGCGTCACCGTCGTGTAACCACCGCGTCATCATCACGTCATCAACGCGTCACCATCGTGTAACCACCGCGTCATCATCACGTCATCAACGCGTCACCATCGTGTGACCACCGTGTCATCATCACGTCACCAACGCGTCACCGTCGTGTAACCACCGCGTCATCATCACGTCATCAACGCGTCACCATCGTGTAACCACCGCGTCATCAACACGTCATCAACGCGTCACCGTCGTGTAACCACCGCGTCATCAACACGTCATCAACGCGTCACCATCGTGTAACCACCGCGTCATCATCACATCATCAATGCGTCACCGTCGTGTAACCACCGCGTCATCATCACATCATCAACGCGTCACCATCGTGTAACCACCGCGTCATCATCACATCATCAATGCGTCACCGTCGTGTAACCACCGCGTCATCATCACATCATCAACGCGTCACCATCGTGTAACCACCGCGTCACCATCACATCATCAACGCGTCACCATCGTGTAACCACCGCGTCATCATTACGTCATCAACGCGTCACCGTCGTGTAACCACCGCGTCATCATTACGTCATCAACGCGTCACCGTCGTGTAACCACCGCGTCATCATTACGTCATCAACGCGTCACCGTCGTGTAACCACCGCGTCATCATTACGTCATCAACGCGTCACCGTCGTGTAACCACCGCGTCATCATTACGTCATCAACGCGTCACCGTCGTGTAACCACCGCGTCATCATTACGTCATCAACGCGTCACCGTCGTGTAACCACCGCGTCATCATCACGTCATCAACGCGTCACCATCGTGTAACCACCGCGTCATCATCACGTCATCAATGCGTCACCATCGTGTAACCACCGCGTCACCATCACGTCATCAACGCGTCACCATCGTGTAACCACCGCGTCATCATCACGTCATCAACGCGTCACCATCGTGTAACCACCGCGTCATCATCACGTCATCAACGCGTCACCGTCGTGTAACCACCGCGTCACCATCGTGTAACCACCGCGTCATCATCACGTCATCAACGCGTCACCATCGTGTAACCACCGCGTCACCATCACGTCATCAACGCGTCACCATCGTGTAACCACCGCGTCATCATCACGTCATCAACGCGTCACCATCGTGTAACCACCGCGTCACCATCACATCATCAACGCGTCACCATCGTGTAACCACCGCGTCATCATCACGTCATCAACGCGTCACCATCGTGTAACCACCGCGTCACCATCACGTCACCAACGCATCACCATCGTGTAACCACCGCGTCACCATCACGTCACCAACGCATCACCGTCGTGTAACCACCGCGTCATCATGTAACCACCGCGTCACCATCACGTCACCAACGCGTCACCGTCGTGTAACCACCGCGTCACCATCACATCATCAACGCGTCACCGTCGTGTAACCACCGCGTCATCATTACGTCATCAACGCGTCACCGTCGTGTAACCACCGCGTCATCATCACATCACCAACGCGTCACCATCGTGTAACCACCGCGTCATCATTACGTCATCAACGCGTCACCATCGTGTAACCACCGCGTCACCATCACATCACCAACGCGTCACCGTCGTGTAACCACCGCGTCATCATTACGTCATCAACGCGTCACCATCGTGTAACCACCGCGTCACCATCACGTCACCAACGCGTCACCGTCGTGTAACCACCGCGTCATCATTACGTCACCAACGCGTCACCATCGTGTAACCACCGCGTCACCATCACGTCACAACGCGTCACCATCGTGTAACCACCGCGTCACCATCACGTCACCAACGCGTCACCATCGTGTAACCACCGCGTCATCATCACGTCATCAACGCGTCACCATCGTGTAACACCGCGTCATCATACGTCATCAACGCGTCACCATCGTGTAACACCGCGTCACCATCACGTCACCAACGCGTCACCGTCGTGTAACCACCGCGTCACCATCACGTCACCAACGCGTCACCGTCGTGTAACCACCGCGTCATCATCACGTCATCAACGCGTCACCATCGTGTAACCACCGCGTCATCATTACGTCACCAACGCGTCACCGTCACGTCACTGCCCCAGTCGTCAAGGTAGCCGTGCTGCTGCTGGTGATGATGGGGTGACGATGGTGGTTGTGACGGTGGCAGTGGTGACTGTTGTGGTGGTTGTGGCTGTGGTGATGGTGGTTGCAGTTGCTATGTTTGTGGTGGTTGTGGCTGTTGTGGTGGTTGCGGATGTTGTGGTGATTGTGGCTGTGGTTATTGTGGTGGTAGTGGTTGTAATCATCCATATTCGATCAGAACTCCACGTCTCACTCTGCGTGGTGCTGTTGGAGCCACATAATCACGCCACACCTCCACCCCAATCCCAGCCTCCCACCCCCCACAGAGATCCCTGCTCCATTCCATCTTGAGCGAAGCACGCAAGCGGGACTCGCTGTTTATGTTATTCACGTTGCAGCGAGCCACTAAAACAACAACAACAACAACCAATAACAACCGAGACGAGGCTTCTCGTAATGTCGCCGTCTCGACCGCACGCGCCCCCACACGCCCCCACCCCCGGCGCCGCCGCTGACGTCCCCTTTGGTAATTGGCTCGCAAACCGCTGCGACGGTAACGTGCAGCCCGGCAGAGCGTTACTCGTGTTGGTGCAGTCTGGGGTGTGAGTCGCTCTGTGGGCGGGTCTGCGTGGGAGCGGTGGTGTAGCGGTTGGCTGCGCTACGAACCCGGCGACCCGAGTTCGATTCCCGCTCACGGCCAACATCGGTGGCGATTATTTGAATGGTCCTGGGCCCCCTAGGTCGACTCAGCCTCAAATGAGTACCTGTTGCGGTGTGTAAACATCGCCACTAGGGAGACAAAGGTGGTCTGGCGTGGTGCTGGCCACCCGCCCTCGTGTACCGTCCGGCCTTCATAAGTGCTCGCTAACAGCACTTGCACCAACAGTCTGTTGAGGCTTCGGGGATCTTTGTGTGGGGTGCCACGGTGGAGAGATGTTAACTACCTCCCAGCATCAGGAGGTCGTGGGTTGATCCCGACCCTGAGCCTGTGGTTTATANAGTCTGATGTCTATCCCTGTGGTCCCGAGGATTTTTTGGATCTCCGGTTATTCCCTCCACATTTGGAATCAACGTCACTCGTTTAAAGTATCTGGCTGCTATAAATGTCCGCAACGACGATAAGCCACTTCGTTCAGCTATCATTTGTGATGACCAGGTCGCTTCTGAAAAAAATGCTATATAGGTCAGTCGACCTTACCTGGTGAAATATAAAAAAAACATTTACAATTTTTTTTTGTTTATAGTTGGTGTGTCCGTGTGTGATGGTGGGTGATAACCCCTCCACCTTCCACTCATTCATAGCAATACTCACGGTGTAAACCCCGATGTAGCTCGTGCCGGAGGCTCTGGGGAGCAGAGCATCTGTGACGCCTGCTGGCAAGATCCCATTTGGTGGAGCCAGACTTCAGGGAAACACCGAGGTTGGCCACGTGGAATGTCAGAACGTTTGATGCGGATGAGAGGCTTCAATTCCTCTGTCGGGAGCTGGATCGGTACCGCCAGGACCTCTGTTGGTGGCTTACGCTCCCCACCAAATATGAACATCAGTGGATTAATGCAGGCAAGGCTGACGAGAAAGATGCCGTCTATGTCCTCCTGTCCCAGGTGATGGCTAAAGTCGCCCTCGGGATAGAGTCATCCCATTGAGTAACTTCAATGCCAGTGGTTCATGATGCTGGCACCTGGTCTGGAATGATTGGAAGGCATGGGCCAGATCAGCTCAATAACAACGGTGGGAGACTAAACGACTTCTGGGCCTGTAATTACCAACATGCTGTTCCGGCGTCGGCATATCCACACAACATCAGGGATGCATAAGAGGTGCATGTCTATATTAAAGCAGCGCACATTGCCTTACGCGAGACTTTGCTTTCAACTTGGCCGTCATCTGCACTTTAACGGATGTAGAAAGTCAACAACACGTAGGTGGAGCTTATTTCGCACGGTACGTAGCCAACTGTGGTAATCGGAGGTGCGGTGGAAGCACAATAAATTAAGCACAAAACGCACGCATAGGCTGTGCTATAAACGCAAAAGGTCATGTGCTAAACAATGGCTTAATTAAATCTTGACTTAAANCTTTCGTGACTGCAGGAATTCATTTTTTCCCTGATGACGATTGCTTGTGTTGCGGTCGAAATATCGTGATGTTTTTATTATTATTTTTCATTCCCTTTATTTTCATTATTTTATTGTTCTATTTTGTTCTATCTATGTGACTTTACCGAAAGACCCAACGAATAAGAAATGGCTTCATTCACCACTGTTTGTTCCACAGGGCCGGTTCGCCAGATTGGAAGGATGCCCTGGTGGTCCCCATTTTTAAAAAGGGGCCCCACTAATGCGACAACTGCCGAGGCACCTCCCTCCTCAGTGTGCCGGGAAAGGTCCTGACAAGAATTATTCAACATCGCCTTGCCAGGCACCTGAGGAGAAGCTTGCGGAGCCCAAAAGTGGTTTCAGACCGGGGTGGCCATGCAATTATCACCATTTTCCCTGCCCGTCGTCGATAACAGAGGTGTAGGGAATATCACCAGGACCTACATCTCTGCTTCACTGACCTGCTGGAGGCTTATGATATCATCAACAGGCCAAGGGTCGGGGTTGTTCTTCGTGCTTTCAGAGTCCCAGAGTGTCTGTTCACATCAGTAAGAATTTACATGATGGTGGCCGAGTGTTGGAGCAATTTCCTGTTCTTCTTGGGGTGCGACAGGGATGTCTCTGGCACCTACTCTATTTAACATCTTCTTTGACCACGTAATTCGAGAATTTTTGCATGGATGGACCCATGGAATGTCCATCTGGTACAGATACAATGGGAGGCATATTTATGCCCGGGTGCAGTCGATGGTCATCCATGTGATGTATGCAGATGACCTGATGATTGCTGCCTACCCTGAGGAGTTGAAGACGCTATTGCTGAACCTGGAGTGTGCCACTAAGAGGTGTGGCCTTACCAGCAGCCCCAGAAAAACAAAGCATCTGCTGGGTATTTTATGTCATCAAATGGTCTCCTCCCTCAACTCCCCATGGGTGTTGGGGCAGTTCTAGAGAGAGTGGAGAAGTGTCCATACCTGGGCAGTGTGCTTAAAACCAGCTCCAGTTTGGCAGCCGAGGTCTCACTCCGAAGCAGTCGAGCGGCATTACCTATTCATCGGCTGTATAACGCTGTGTGGAAGCTTCCTGTTACGTGTGTGTACGTGTGTGTGTACATGTGTGCACGTGTGTGTGTGTGCGCGTGTGTGTATGCGTGTGTGTACGTGTGTGCGTGTGTGTGTGTGTGTGCGCGTGTGTGTATGTGTGTTCGTGTGTGTTAGTGGGGAGTGGTGGGTGTAGTGGTTAGCGTTACGCTGTGCGACGAACCCGGCGACCCCAGTTCGATTCCCGCTCACTCGCCTGTCACGCCATGCGTAGCTCCAGGTTTTCTGGGCCACAGTAATGCCCTCCCTTCTCTCTGCTTGCGGGACGTTGACCCTCTAATGGAACATCTGCGCCGGGTTTGAAAATCAGGTAGCTCCTGCCGACGACCCACTTAGGTTTAAAGAGGTTGCATTATGTTAGCAGCTCACAGATCCATGAAAGACCTGGACACATTCCCATCGGTGAGCTCCTTTGCAAGCGAGGCTGCGTTGCCTGCATCATGTAGCCCGCATGCCCAGCTTCTGCTTGGCCGGATAGAGGGGCCTAACGGGCGCAGCACTGATGCGATACACAATAATCTGGAGCTGAGTGGACTTGCCGATGACTGGTACAGCGGTGGTTTCAAGATCAGCATCGGCGGAGGAGGTTCGTGAAGCAACAACGGAGGGCAGAAGAGCGACGTTCACAACACCTGGCGACTTAAACGCAGCAAGTTGTCACAGTAGGGGGCACAGGTGGTGCATCTGCCAGTCATGTCAGTCAGCCAACCTATGGCATCTGGGTCTGTCACTTGACCTCTGCCAAGGGAGCGTCGACATTTCACGCGCCTCAAACAACCCTCAAAGTGCACGTGGCCTGGCACAGCGCCGTGCTGACGTCACCACCACGTAGTGGTAAACGGCGGCTGTTGTGTGAGTGCGCGTGTGATTGTCTTTAGTGTGCGCGTGTGATTGTCTTTAGTGTGCGCGTGTGTCTCGGAAGCGGTATTGCCGTGGTTCGATCCCCGCTCACGGCCACCAACACCAGTGACGATTATCTGAACCAGTCCTGGGCCTCCCATAGGTCGACTCAACCTCAAATTAGTACCTGGTGCGGTGTGTAAACATCACCACTGGGGATACAAACGCGGCCGGGCATGGTTCTGGCAACCCGACCTGTCGTGCGTGATACCAGTGGAATGATTTGCAGGAACGTTTCAGCTTTGGGATGTGCTTTGGCCAATGCCAGTTCCACGGTGGGTGTGGGTTTAGCTATGGGAGGAGGAAAACGGAGCAACCGGAGAAAACCAACGCCTTGCGCGAGGGGAAACACTCTATCCCTCGTGTACAGGTGAGAATGAACGGATGGAGATTTCGATTTAAAGCTTTCGTGACTGCAGGGATTCATATTCTTGGTTCTTTCTGTAAAGTCACGTAGAAGGGAAATAATAAAATAAAAAAAATACAACATAATAAAATAGACGCTGTCTTTCCGACAGATCTGTTCTTCACCTGAGGACGGCTGCTTGCGTTGTGGCCGAAACGTCGTGAGAATTATTTTATTATGTTTTATTTTATTATTTTATTATTTCCCTTCTACGTGACTTTACCGAAAGAACCAAGAAGATGGAGATTTGTCCACACTCTGTCTGTACCGCCTTCTCATGTCAGAGCCAGGGTTCAACTCCCACTCCACGAGTAGAAGGGAGTTTGACAGCACCATCTTTGTGTGGTCCACCAACCCCGGTCTGCACAGTGCTGGTGAACATGTGGGGCGATCGACCTCCTGCAGAGCACGACGACGACAATACAACATCGCGTGGGGTCGCCAGGTCGTGGCCAGCACGTTCACGGGTCGCAGTCGCTGCTGTTACTGCTGCTGCTGATGATGTTGCTGCTATTGCTGCTGCTGCTGTTGCTGCTGATGCTGTTGCTGCTGATGTCGCTGTTGCTGCTGATGCTGTTGCTGCTGCTGATGTTGTTGCTGCTGTTCATGCTGTTGCTGCTATTGATGCTTTTGCTGCTATTGCTGCTGCTGATGTTGCTGCTATTGCTGCTGCTGTTGCTGCTGATGTTGCTGCTATTGCTGCTGCTGCTGATGTTGCTGCTGCTGATGTCGCTGCTATTGCTGCTGCTGCTGTTGTTGCTGCTATTGCTGTTGCTGCTGTTGCTTCTGATGCTGCTATTGCTGTTGCTGCTGTTGCTGCTATTGCTGTTGCTGCTGCTGATATTGCTGCTGATGCTGTTGCTTCTGATGCTGCTATTGCTGTTTCTGCTGTTGCTGTTGCTGCTGCTGTGCTGCTGCTGATGATGTTGCTGCTGTGGAGGCTGTGAGTGGAGGGATGGCAGCGAATACGGAGAGAGGATGATTGGAATTTCTGACTTCAAATTGGAATCGAATTGAGAGGTAAATGGCTGTGAATTATTGGGCGCCCCGCGCAATTGAAGGCACTCAGAAGCGAACAATCATTTTCTGATTAGTCCACGAGGGGTGACATAGAAATATAAATGCCTACAAATATATACAATTGTCAACAAACACAGCATCATCATTTTTCTGAAGAAAAACATGTATGCGTAGAACAATTCAGCCTCCTAACCGATGTGTTTTATCCAACAAGCACGCGTCTACAGTGACAAAGATGCCCCGGTTAGCCTCGAGCAGACTGTTGGAGCAAGTGCTGTCAGTGTGTGGCACCTATGAAGGCCGACACGGCACACGAGGGGTGGGTGGCCAGAACCACGCCCGGCCGCCTTTGTCTCCCCATGTTTTACACACCGCACCAGGTACTCATTTGATGCTGAGTCGATCTAGGGGAGGCCCAGGATCGGTTCAGATAAATCGTCAGTGGCGTTGGTGGCCGTGACGGATCACTGGGGTCGCCAGGTTCCACAGTGTAGCGCCTAACCCACACCCACCGCTCCCACTAACAACACGAACACACACACGTGCACACACGAACCCACACACGTACACACACGTACACAGCTGCACACAAAATACACACGAACACACACACACACGTCACACAACTGTACAGACACCACACACACGTACACACACGCACACACACGTACACACACACGAACACACACAGACACACACACACGTACACGCACACCGTGCAGACACGCACACACACGTACACACACGCGCACACACGTACACACACACNTGTACCCACGCACACACACGTCCACACACACGTACACACGAACACCCACGTACACACAGTACGCACACACGAACACACACACGTTCATGTTTGAACCGTTCTCTTGTAGAAACACGACATGTCCGTAACAAATTTAGCTTCGTTTAAAAAACAAAACAAAAACGAGCGTTTGTTTAATCTCCTGTGGGTAACAAAGAAAATACCCTTAAAGTACAACAATTAATGCCACTGCTGGGGCCTCTCTTGAAAGCGGAACTTAACGAGAAATAACCCCCCCCCCCACACTCCTTCCCCCCCCCACACTCCACCCCCCCCCACACTCCTCCCTACGCCCCACACTCCCCCCCACCCCGCCACTCCCTCCCCACACTCCCTCCCCACACTCCTCCCCACCCCGCCACTCCCTCCCCACCCCCACACACTCCCCCCCACATTCCGTCCCTACCCCCCACACCCCCCCACACTCCCCCCCCACACTCCTCCCTACCCCCCATCCCCCCCCACACTCCCTCCCTAACCCCCCACACTCCCTCCCACACTCCCTCCCTACCCCCCACACCCCCCACACTCTCCCCACACTCCCCCCACACTCCCTCCCTACCCCACACCCCCCCCCCACACTCCCCCCCTACACCCCCCTCACTCCTCCCCACACTCCCTCCCCACCCGCCACTCCCTCCCCACCCGCCACTCCCTCCCACCCCCACAACCCCCACACATCCCCCCCACTCCCTCCCTATCACCACACTGCCCCCACACTCCTCCCCACCCCCACAACCCCCCACACATCCCCCCCCCNACTCTCTCCCCACCACAGTCGCCACCAAACGCACAGAGCTGGGTAGGCAATCCCAGCGCTAGTGTGGAAGCGCGCGTGCCACGGCCTGGAGGTGGAGTGTGTGTCAGTGTGTGTGTGTCAGTGTGTGTCAGTGTGTGTCAGTGTGTGTGTGTGTGTCAGTGTGTGTGTGTCAGTGTGTGTGTCAGTGTGTGTCAGTGTGTGTGTTTCAGTGTGTGTCAGTGTGTAGGTGCGAGTGTGTGTCAGTGTGTGTGTTTCAGTGTGTGTCAGTGTGTAGGTGCGAGTGTGTGTCAGTGTGTGTGTTTCAGTGTGTGTCAGTGTGTAGGTGCGAGTGTGTGTGTGTAGGTGCGAGTGTGTGTCAGTGTGGAGGTGCGAGTGTGTGTCAGTGTGTAGGTGCGAGTGTGTGTCAGTGTGGTGTTTCAGTGTGTGTCAGTGTGTAGGTGCGAGTGTGTGTCAGTGTGGTGTTTCAGTGTGTGTCAGTGTGGAGGTGCGAGTGTGTGTCAGTGTGGAGGTGCGAGTGTGTGTCAGTGTGGAGGTGCGAGTGTGTGTCAGTGTGTAGGTGCGAGTGTGTGTCAGTGTGTAGGTGCGAGTGTGTGTCAGTGTGTAGGTGCGAGTGTGTGTCAGTGTGTAGGTGCGAGTGTGTGTCAGTTGTGTAGGTGCGAGTGTGTGTCAGTGTGTAGGTGCGAGTGTGTGTCAGTGTGTAGGTGCGAGTGTGTGTGTGTAGGTGCGAGTGTGTGTCAGTGTGGAGGTGAGAGTGTGTGTCAGTGTGGAGGTGCGAGTGTGTGTCAGTGTGTAGGTGCGAGTGTGTGTCAGTGTGTAGGTGCGAGTGTGTGTCAGTGTGTAGGTGCGAGTGTGTGTCAGTGTGTAGGTGCGAGTGTGTGTCAGTGTGTAGGTGCGAGTGTGTGTAAGTGTGTAGGTGCGAGTATGTGTCAGTGTGGAGGTGCGAGTGTGTGTCAGTGTGTAGGTGCGAGTGTGTGTCAGTGTGTAGGTGCGAGTGTGTGTCAGTGTGTAGGTGCGAGTGTGTGTCAGTGTGTAGGTGCGAGTGTGTGTCAGTGTGTAGGTGAGAGTGTGTGTGAGTGTGTAGGTGCGAGTGTGTGTCAGTGTGTAGGTGCGAGTGTGTGTCAGTGTGTAGGTGCGAGTGTGTGTGTGTAGGTGCGAGTGTGTGTCAGTGTGTGAGAGTGTGTGTCAGTGTGTAGGTGCGAGTGTGTGTCAGTGTGTAGGTGCGAGTGTGTGTCAGTGTGTGTGTTAGTGTGTGTCAGTGTGTAGGTGCGAGTGTGTGTCAGTGTGGTGTCGAGTGTGTGTCAGTGTGGAGGTGCGAGTGTGTGTCAGTGTGGAGGTGCGAGTGTGTGTCAGTGTGGAGGTGAGAGTGTGTGTCAGTGTGTAGGTGCGAGTGTGTGTCAGTGTGGAGGTGCGAGTGTGTGTCAGTGTGTAGGTGCGAGTGCGGTGTGTGTAGGTGCGGTNTGTGTCAGTGTGTGTGTGTGTGTCAGTGTGTAGGTGCGAGTGTGTGTCAGTGTGAGNGAGTGTGTGTCAGTGTGTAGGTGCGAGTGTGTGTCAGTGTGTAGGTGTGAGTGTGTGTGTGTGTAGGTGCGAGTGTGTGTCAGTGTGTAGGTGTGTGTGTGTCAGTGTGTGAGTGTGTGTGAGTGTAGAGTGAGTGTGTGTGAGGTGTGGNAGTGTGCGAGTGTGTGTCAGTGTGTGTGTGTGTGTCAGTGTGGTGTATGTGTGTGTGTGAGTGTATTTGAGTGAGTGTGTGTGAGTGTATTTGAGTGAGTGTGCGTGTAGGTGCGAGTGTGTGTCAGTGTGAGTGTATTAGTGAGTGTGTGTGTAGGTGTGTGTGTNCAGTGTGGCAGGCANGGNTGCGTGGCTGGGTTTGTGCCCGCATGCCNGCCACCGCATGTAACAGCTTTTGTTCGGCCGAGAGAGGGTCACGGGGTGNTGTGGTACAGGANGACGTGNACGAGTGACTGCCGATGACTGGTACCAGCTGTGTCAGATCGGCCTCTGTGGAGGAGGAGGCTCGTGAAGGACGCTACTGGGCAGTTGGAGGCAGTCGCCCTCCAACAACGGAGGGCGGAGGAGCGACGCTCACAACAACGAGCGGAGCGCCGAGTGGCTAAAGCATAGCAATTGGCACAGTAGGGGGCACAGGTGGTGNACAGTCATCTCGGTTGGTCAACCCGTGGCACCTGCTGGTCTGCCCGTGACCTCCTGCCAGCGGGCGTTCGACACTTCACGTGGCCTCAAGGTGCACATGGCCTGGCACAAGCGTCGTGGTGACGTCACCGCCACTTAGTGGGAATGCGCTTGTTGTTGTTGTGAGACTGGTGTGGATGGTAGTTAGCGGGGCGTACTGCGCTGAACCTGCGACCGGTTCGACCCGCTCACAGCCAACACATGGATCTCTGACTGGTCCTGGNCGACTCAGCCTAACCGAGTACCTGGTGCGTGCTCGACACCCACTGGGAAGACAAAGGCGGCCGGNCGTGGTGCTCCACCAACCCCCTGTGTGCCGCTCCGGCCTGGTCATTGCTCGCTAACAGCACTTGCCGCAACAGTCTGTGCAAGGCTATACGGGGGATCTTTGTATTTTTGTCTTTGGAAAACTCAAGACACAGGCGGTGCATCCTCCAGTCACCTTCACTCAGTTCAACAAACAGCACTTGGCTCTGTCCCGTGACTTCCTGCACCGAGCATGGCACAACAATGCACAAGGCCTGGCGTGCCCGATTAATTAGACATCTAAGCGCGATGAATAGATCTCTATGGATTTAGCGATGTCGCTGCAATTATAAGAGAGCTCTATGAATGCAAATGTGGGCTTTAATTGAACGCGGTTTCAGGTTTAAGCGAAACTATTCTCTAGAGAGAGCTCCCATTTGGCGCTCTCTCTCTCGCTCTCTCGCTCTCTCCATATTTAATTTATCTTCACTGTTGCCGCTCGACTCTCACTCCCTCACTCTCTCTTCCATCTCTTCTTCGCCTCCCGAGCCCCTCCCCCCACCTCCTCACCCCCCCCTGACCCCTCCCCCTTTCTGCCTCTTCCCTCCCCTGCACCGGCTCTCCCNGCCCNTCCCCCCGCCCTCCCCCCGCCCTCTCTCCCCCNGCCCCTCCCCCCCGCCCCCACGTGTTCATTAGCTGACTGGGTGATTTTCTGAAACTCGACTGCAACTAAACGCGACTTTTGTTCCGTAATTTTCGATGTAATGACAACTTCCCCAGACGCCGCTGTGGTAAACACAAACAAACAACAACAATGCTAATCACGTTTATTATCGTCGACGCTGAATTTAGGGCAATCGGAATGACAGATGACACCCACTCCATTCGAATTAAAGCGTAAGAGAACAGCTGCCATCTTCTTATTCGCCTCAATTATCGAAAAAGTCTGCTTACAAACTGCAAGTTGCTTTGCCAGCGGTGGCTATGAGATGTTTACTACCTCGACTGGTATACAGGAGGTCGTGGGTTCGATCCCGATGACAACTGCTGTATATTTGGAGTTTGTGTGTTTCTCTCTCTCATCATCTCACGGTGGCTATGAGATGCTAACTACCTCACCTCTTATGTTCCATTGTATGTGTAATGGACTCGATTAGGCGCACTCACAACTTCTCTGGAGGCACCACTATTTATTATTATTAACACAAATGCAACACTTAACATAGGGTGGTGACCACCGACCTATTTCTCTAACACGCACCCTCACTCGCCAGCACGGACTCTCTGATACGACTGGCGTGGTCAGGCCTGGCCAGGCTGCTGGCTGGTCACGCTGACTTGAGGCTCGACTCTTCTTCTTCACGCGGCGTCTTCTTCCTGACACGAGCAGCCCAAACCCGGTGCGGAGGCCGCTTAGATAGGCCTCGGCCACGCCCACCTTCTAGAACTCTCAAGAAGGTGGGCGTGGCCTCGGCCTAGAGAACTCTCGAGGTGGGCGTGGCCTCGGCCTAGAGAACTCTCGAGGTGGGCGTGGCCTCGGCCTAGAGAACTCTCGAGAAGGTGGGCGTGGCCTCGGCCTAGAGAACTCTCGAGAAGGTGGGCGTGGCCTCGGCCTAGAGAACTCTCGAGAAGGTGGGCGTGGCCTCAGCCTAGAGAACTCTCGAGAAGGTGGGCGTGGCCTCGGCCTAGGAACTCTCGAGAAGGTGGGCGTGGTCTCGGCGTGTCCGGGCCCACCCGGCCACGCCCACCTTCGAGAACTGTCGAAAGGCTCCTCCCCTGTCCACGTTGCCCCCAAAGTGCCCCGGCCCCGCCCCCACCTTGATCCGGTCACGTGTCCAGCCGGGTTCACTCAGTGCCACGGCCTCACAACCCCGTGGCCCTCACCCACGGCCTTCAGATCCCTGAACCGGCCGTGACGTCACCCACCTAGTGACGTCATGCGTGTGTGTGTGTAGACCCGCGTGGTAGTGACGCTCCTCCGCATAGTGACGTCACACGTATGTGTGTGCTCACAGTAGTGACGATACATGTCAATACATATTTAATGGTGGAGATTAGGGATTAATAAAGTACAACCATAACCACAATCACATAAACAGAAATTTATTTTATAGCATATATTGGGGGGACATTTTGAGCATATTTGAATATTGGGAGGGATGTGTGTGCTCCAATATGTATAATAATTACGGCCTTGGTGTGCGGTAGTGTGTGTGTGTGCGGTAGTGTGTGTGCGGTAGTGTGTGTGTGTGCGGTAGTGTGTGTGCGGTAGTGTGTGTGTGTGTGCGGGAGTGTGTGTGGGGGAGTGTGTGTGTGCGGTAGTGTGTGTGTGTGCGATAGTGTGTGTGTGTGCGGTAGTGTGTGTGTGCGCGTAGTGTGTGTGTGTGCAGGAGTGTGTGTGTGTGAGGAAGTACTGAAGGCGATCCGTAGTCTGAGCAGTGGCGGCTCCTGCAAAATCTCTCAGGGGGGGGGCAAATGTCTGGACGATTGATAAGGATAAGGTCCACCCATGCAATGGATAAATTAACAGCTTAAGCATGTAAAGGCAACTTCACTTCTTTAATATTAATGAAAAATAAAGTGACTCTTACAATACATCTTGTTTGTTTCTATACTCATTATTAAAACAAACCACTCAAGTTTATTTTATTAAAGATTCCACTAGGTGGCAACAAATTATATTGTTGGATGAAACGTGCTTACGTATGATGACGTAAGCACGTATGATGACGTAAGCACGTTAGGGCGAGCCCTCCCGGAAGCCATAGATAATGCATTGCAGCGCCCCGTTCGAAAAAAACATCTTGAATGTAAGTCTATGGGGCCACTCGGGCGATTCTCAGCTGGAGGGAAATCGCCCAAAAAGAGGCGGTACTCCACAGAACGTAGCATGACGCTGATTGGACTATATCCAGAGGCACAGTGACGGCTAGCGTGACTCTATGGTTGAATGACATTGGTGGTGCGTCGCCAATCGCCCTAATGAAGAAACCGCCCTGAGTCTGAGACCATGAAAGGCACCGGGCAGAGATGATCTCCCAAGCGAAATGCTGAGGGAAGGTGGCGTTTGTGCACAGACTGCCCTATATGACATCATGACAACAGTCTGGACCACTGGACGGGTTCCGCAGGACTGGAAGGATGCCCTGGTGGTCCCCTCTTTAAGAAGGGGAACCTCACACACTGTAACAACTACAGGGGCATCTCACTCCTCAGTGTGCCGGGTAAGGTCCTGGAAAGGATTACTCAACATCGCCTTGCTATGCACTCTGAGGAGAGGCTTGCGGAGTCCCAATGCGGTTTCAGGAAAGGGCGGTCCTGCACAGATGCCATATTTTCTGTCCGTCTGCTACAGCAGAGGTGTAGGGAATTCCAACAAGACCTACATCTCTGCTTTATTGACCTGGTCGAGGCTTATGATACCATCAGTAGGCCTGGGCTCTGGGTTGTTCTTCGTGCTTTCGGAGTCCCTGATCCTCTGCTCACGATCATTAAGGACCTTCATGATGGTGAGCGGGCCCGGGTAAAACTACTTGGCCGGGAGTCAGAGCCTTTCCCTGTCCATCTTGGGGTGCGACAGGGATGTCCTCTGGCTCCCACATTATTTAACATCTATTTTGACCACGTAGTTCGTGAAGCCTTCAATAGCTGTACCGGGGGAATTTCCATTTGGTACACATATAATGGGAGGCTGATCGATGTCAGGGTGCGATCAAGGGATGGCTCCATATTGTTCTACCACGTTATATATGCCGATGATTTGGTAATAACTGCTCATTCAGAGGAGGAATTGGAGATGCTGCAGCTGAGACTGTAGCGTGCCACTAAGAGGTGGAGCCTTACCATCAGCCCACCAAAACTAAGCACCTGCCTGGTATTTTGTGCCATCGGACACTCCACCCCACAACTCCAATCGGTGATCGGGCAGTAGTGGAGAGAGTGGAGAGTTTCCCATACCTTGGCAGTGTGCTTATGACCGACTCCAGTTTAACAGCAGAGGTCTCACTCTGAATCAGTCGAGCGGCAATATTATCGGTTGCGTAACGCTGTGTAGAAGCTACCTGGTCTGTCGCTCCGCACGAAGCTTCAGGTCTTCTCGGCACAGTCATTCCATCCCTTCTCTACGCTTGCGAATCGGAGCATCTGCACCAGTTGGAAACATTTAGGCTGGCCTGCCTACGATCCATCCTGGGTTTAAGCAGGCTGGATTGTGTGAGCAGCTCACAAATCCTTGAAAGATATGGGCAAAGTCCCATGGTGAGCTCCTCCGGCAAGCAAGGCTACGTTGGCTGGGTCATGTAGCCCGCATGCCCAGCCACCGCATGCCTAAACAGCTTTTGTTCGGCCGGATCGAGGGGGCTAAATGGGCGCGGCACGGGCTAGAGAAGAGATGGAGTGATGTAGTACCGAAAGACGTGGAGCTGAGTGGACTTGCCGATGACTGGTACCAGTGGTGTCAAGATCGGCCTCTGTGGAGGAGGCTCGTGAAGGAAGCAACAACGGAGGGCGGAGGAGCGACGCTCACAACAACGAGCGGAGCGCCGGGGGGCTAAAGCACAGCAAGTTGGTACAGTAGGGGCACAGGTGGTGCATCAGCCAGTCATCTCGGTCATCTCAGTCAGTCGACCCGTGGCACTTGGGTCTGCCCCGTGACCTCCTGCCAGCGGGAGTTCGACACTTCACGTGGCCTCAAGGTGCACATGGCCTGGCACAAGCGTGGTGGTGATGTACCGCCACCGGCGTGACGTCAGGCTCGGGCAAGTGGTGAGTGCTGTACAGCAACGACCTCGAACGGACACTTCAACCCGGAGTTTTAACTCGACCGCACGAGCCAATCAGACGCTCGACCCGTACCTTGGCCAGAGCCCTAGCCCCGCCCACTTTTGGACGTGTGAAAAAGATTTTCATAGCTCACCGGATTCTCCTCCGGCATAAATACAAATCGCGATTCTCTCTTACGTGAGCTGTTTGTTCGTAGCATCGTCGCCGCCACCTCCACCATCTCCACCATCAACAACAACAGCCGCCATTCGCCACTGAGTGACGGTGACGTCGGCACGGCGATGTGCCAGGCTAGGTGCACTTTGAGGCCACGTGAAGTGTCGCAGGCGCTGACAGGAGGTCACGGGACATACTCAGGTGCAATGGGTTGAATGTCTGAGATGACTGGCAGATGCACCATCTGTACCCCGACTGTGCCAACTTGCTGCGTTTAGCTGCCGGTGCTCCGCTCGTTGTTGTGAGCGTCGATCCTCTACCCCGCTGTTGCTGGAGGGCGACTGCCTGCAACTGCCCAGTAGCAGCGTCCTTCACGAGCCTCTGATCCGCGACCACCACCAACACCACAACCACCACACCAGCACAACCACCACCAAGCTTCACCACCATCACCACCACCATCTCCACCATCAACACCGCCGCCATCTAATTCGGAGTGAGACCTTTGCCGTCAAAGCGGTGCTGGTCATAAGCATACTGCCCAGGTGTGGAAAACTCTCCACCAACAACGCCACAACCACCACCACAAACCACCACCAACCTTCACACCACCACCATCTCCACCACCACTACCACCCTCTCCACCACCAACACCACCACAACGACCACCAACAACCTTCACCACCAACACCACCACCAACGCCACCACCACCACCACAACGACCACCACCAACCTTCACCAACACCACCACCATCACCACCACCACCACCACANCACCAACGCCACCACCACCGCAGTCCCATCCGTCAGTCCCGTGCCCGTGGCGGCCCGGTCAAGGTGACGCTCGACGTGTCGGCGGACGTCTGCGTAGATCTGTGGGCAACGTCTCGCAAGACGCCCAACAACAGAGATGATGTTTTTGGGTGTTTTGGGGTTTTTTTTCAGCTTTATTGATTTTTTTGGGGGGCTAGAGCCAGAAATAAATTCAATTTGAAATCAATTTACATTCAATTGTTGTTCAAATTGATCGTAAATTCCGCGGCGCCCGTCTCGCTGTGAATTCTTTATGAGGGCTCCTGCCGCACTTCTTCTGCTCCTGCTGCAGCGCCTCGCTCACCAACAGCCAAAGGTAAAGGTCCCCGTGTGGCCTCGGCGAACATTCGTGCAAGTGCTGTTAGCGAGTGCGGCACCTATACACGCCGCACGGCACACGAGGGTGGTGGGTGGTCAACACCCGCCGGCCCTTTGTATCCCAGTGGCGATGTTGTAGCACCGCATCGGGTACTTATTTGAGGCTGAGTCGACCTAGGGGAGGTCGTGACCGGTTCATATTATCGCACCGGTGGTGTGAATCGAATTCTGGTCCCGGGTTCGTAGCGCAGCGCGCTCACCACTGCGCCACCACTCCCCTGAAAAACCATTCAAGTCGGCACACACAGCACCACGTGTGTGTGTCTGTGTGTGTGTCTGTGTGTGTGTCTCTGTGTGTGTCTGTGAGTGTGTCTGTGTGCGTATGTGTTTGTGTGTGTCTGTGTGTGTGTCTGTCTGTGTGTGTCTGTGTGTGTCTCTGTGTGTCTGTGTGTCTGTGTGTGTGTCTGTGTGTGTCTGTGTGTGTGTGTGTGTTTTGTGTGTGTCTGTGTGTGTCTGTGTGTGTCTGTGCCCCAACAGTCTGTTAAAGACTACATGGGGAAGCTGTGTCTTTGTGGATGGGGTGTAGGGAGCGGTGGGGTAGTGGTTAGCGCTATGCTGCGCTACAAACCTGACACGCAGAGTTTGATCCCCGCTCACGACCACCAACACCAGTGTCGATTATCTGAGCCGGTCCTGGACCTCCTGTAGGTTGACTCAGCCTCATATGAGTACCCGGTGTGGTAAGTAAAATATTTACCACTGGGGAAACAAAGGCGGTCGGGCATTTGGGTCTTCAAAACACTATGGTGATGTTTACCCAAGTTCGATTCCCACTCACGGCGAACACCAATGACGATTGTCTGAACCGGTCCAGGACCTCCCCTAGGTCGACTCGGCCTCAAATGAGTACCTGGTGCTGTGTGTAAGCCACGTGCCGGCCTTCATCGTGCTGCTGCTGCTCAAAGCGCCGCTTGCTCCGGCAAGTCTGCGCGCGGGGGTGAGGGCTTTGCCTGCATGACGTCACAATGGCTTCTGGTGCCATTGTGACGTCGAGGAGTGCCCTGGCGGACACGCGAGGGAGGGGCGGGGTCTAAGACCCTCCCCTCTCCTCCCAGGGCAGCCATTGGCTGCCACTGAATGTCGGACGGCATTGCCCGCAGAGACCCCGAGACAAATCCCACTAAAACAACAACAACAACTACGACAATAAACAGCAACGATAACAACAACAACGACAATAAACACAGCAACAACAACAACAACGACAACAACAACAACGACAATAAACAGCAAACAACAACAACAACGACAACAACAACAACGACAATAAACAGCAACGACAACAACGACGATGACAATAAATAACAATGATAAGAAGCAACACAAATCTAAAACAAATAAAGACAACAACACTAACCACAACAATGGCGATAACAACAACGACGACCACAACAACAACAACACCAAACAACGACAACAAACAACGACAACAAACATCAACAAAACGACGCTGAATCGCTTTCGCATCCCGGCACATGGCGGACAACGCGGGCACACAGAGAGACAGGCAGACAGACAAAACATACAAACAGACAGATCAAACGAACAGAGAGACCGGCCAACAAACAGTGGTGAATGAAGCCATTTCTTATTCGTTGGGTCTTTCGGTAAAGTCACATAGATAGAACAAAATAGAACAATAAAATAATGAAAATAAAGGGAATGAAAAATAATAATAAAAACATCACGATATTTCGACCGCAACACAAGCAATCGTCATCAGGGAAAAAATGAATTCCTGCAGTCACGAAAGCTTTAAGTCAAGATTTAATTAAGCCATTGTTTAGCACATGACCTTTTGCGTTTATAGCACAGCCTATGCGTGCGTTTTGTGCTTAATTTATTGTGCTTCCACCGCACCTCCGATTACCACAGTTGGCTACGTACCGTGCGAAATAAGCTCCACCTACGTGTTGTTGACTTTCTACATCCGTTAAAGTGCAGATGACGGCCAAGTTGAAAGCAAAGTCTCGCGTAAGGCAATGTGCGCTGCTTTAATATAGACATGCACCTCTTATGCATCCCTGATGTTGTGTGGATATGCCGACGCCGGAACAGCATGTTGGTATTACAGGCCCAGAAGTCGTTTAGTCTCCCACCGTTGTTATTGAGCTGATCTGGCCCATGCCTTCCAATCATTCCAGACCAGGTGCCAGCATCATGAACCACATGGCATTGAAGTTACTCAATGGGATGACTCTATCCCGAGGGCGACTTTAGCCATCACCTGGGACAGGAGGACATAGACGGCATCTTTCTCGTCAGCCTTGCCTGCATTAATCCACTGATGTTCATATTTGGTGGGGAGCGTAAGCCACCAACAGAGGTCCTGGCGGTACCGATCCAGCTCCCGACAGAGGAATTGAAGCCTCTCATCCGCATCAAACGTTCTGACATTCCACGTGGCCAACCTCGGTGTTTCCCTGAAGTCTGGCTCCACCAAATGGGATCTTGCCAGCAGGCGTCACAGATGACTCTGCTCCCCAGAGCCTCCGGCACGAGCTGACATCGGGGTTTACACCGTGAGTATTGCTATGAATGAGTGGAAGGTGGAGGGGTTATCACCCACCATCACACACGGACACACCAACTATAAACAAAAAAAAATTGTAAATGTTTTTTTTATATTTCACCAGGTAAGGTCGACTGACCTATATAGCATTTTTTTCAGAAGCGACCTGGTCATCACAAATGATAGCTGGACGAAGTGGCTTATCGTCGTTGCGGACATTTATAGCAGCCAGATACTTTAAACGAGTGACGTTGATTCCAAATGTGGAGGGAATAACCGGAGGATCCAGAAAAATCCTCGGGACCACAGGGAGAGACATTCAGACTGCTTATAAACCACAGGCTTCAGGGTCTGGATCAACCCACGACCTCCTGGATGCTGGCGAGGTAGTTAACATGTCTCCACCGTGGCACCCCACACAAAGATCCCCCGTATAGCCTCAACAGACTGTTGGTGCAAGTGCTGTTAGCGAGCACTTATGAAGGCCGGAACGGTACACGAGGTTGCGGGTGGCCAGCACCACGCCAGACCACCTTTGTCTCCCTAGTGGCGATGTTTACACACCGCAACAGGTACTCATTTCAGGCTGAGTCGACCTAAGGGAGGCCCAGGACCGATTCAAATAATCGCCACCGATGTTGGCCGTGAGCGGGAATCGAACTCGGGTCGCCGGGTTCGTAGCGCAGCGCAGCGCTAACCGCTACACCACCGCTCCGCACGCAGACCCGCCCACAGAGCGACTCACACCCCAGACTGCACCAACACGAGTAACTGCTCTGCCGGGCTGCACGTTACCGTCGCAGCGGTTTGCGAGCCAATTACCAAAGGGGACGTCAGCGGCGGCGCCGGGGGGTGGGGGCGTGTGGGGGCGCGTGCGGTCGAGACGGCGACATTACGAGAAGCCTCGTCTCGGTTGTTATTGGTTGTTGTTGTTGTTGTTTTAGTGGCTCGCTGCAACGTGAATAACATAAACAGCGAGTCCCGCTTGCGTGCTTCGCTCAAGATGGAATGGAGCAGGGATCTCTGTGGGGGGTGGGAGGCTGGGATTGGGGTGGAGGTGTGGCGTGATTATGTGGCTCCAACAGCACCACGCAGAGTGAGACGTGGAGTTCTGATCGAAGATGGATGATTACAACCACTACCACCACAATAACCACAGCCACAATCACCACAACATCCGCAACCACCACAACAGCCACAACCACCACAAACATAGCAACTGCAACCACCATCACCACAGCCACAACCACCACAACAGTCACCACTGCCACCGTCACAACCACCATTGTCACCACCATCATCACCAGCAGCAGCACGGCTACCTTGACGACTGGGGCAGTGACGTGACGGTGACGCGTTGGTGACGTGATGGTGACGCGGTGGTTACACGATGGTGACGCGTTGGTGACGTGATGGTGACGCGGTGGTTACACGATGGTGACGCGTTGATGACGTGTTGATGACGCGATGGTGATGCGTTGATGACGTAATGATGACGCGGTGTTACACGATGGTGACGCGTTGATGACGTGATGATGACGCGGTGGTTACACGATGGTGACGCGTTGATGACGTGATGATGACGCGGTGGTTACACGACGGTGACGCGTTGATGACGTGATGATGACGCGGTGGTTACACGATGGTGACGCGTTGATGACGTGATGATGACGCGATGGTTACACGACGGTGACGCGTTGATGACGTGATGATGACGCGGTGGTTACACGATGGTGACGCGTTGGTGACGTGATGATGACGCGGTGGTTACACGACGGTGACGCGTTGATGACGTGATGATGACGCGGTGGTTACACGATGGTGACGCGTTGATGATGTGATGATGACGCGGTTGTTACACGATGGTGACGCGTTGATGATGTGATGATGACGCGATGGTTACACGACGGTGACGCGTTAATGACGTAATGATGACGAGGTTGTTACACGATGATGACACGTTGATGACGTGTGGATGACGCGATGGTTACACGACGGTGACGCGTTGATGACGTAATGATGACGCGGTGGTTACACGACGGTGACGCGTTGATGATGTGATGATGACGCGGTGGTTACACGATGGTGACGCGTTGATGACGTGATGATGACGCGGTGGTTACACGACGGTGACGCGTTGATGACGTGATGATGACGCGGTGGTTACACGATGGTGACGCGTTGATGACGTGATGATGATGCGGTGGTTACACGATGGTGACGCGTTGATGACGTGATGATGATGCGGTGGTTACACGATGGTGACGCGTTGATGACGTGATGATGACGCGGTGGTTACACGATGGTGACGCGTTGGTGACGTAATGATGACGCGGTGGTTACACGATGGTGACGCGTTGGTGACGTGTTGATGACGTGATGATGATGCGGTGGTTACACGATGGTGACGCGTTGATGATGTGATGATGACGCGGTGGTTACACGACGGTGACGCGTTGATGACGTGATGATGACGCGGTGGTTACACGATGGTGACGCGAAAATCACGTGACAGTGAAATGACGGCGACTTGGCGATGACGCGACGGTGATGCAATGCCCCCTCTGTAGCGCCGTTCTCCCCCCCGCCCCCCCCCCCGTTGTTGCTGGAGAAGTTCGATGTTGGAATCCCGCGGCCGCGCTCGTTAACAGCGCGGGTGACGTGTTCACATGCGGCGAGCCACGGTCCGAATCTGTCAGATAAAAAAAAGACAATTACACTGCAAATCACTCAGATTGGGATCACGAAGCAGCAAGGCAGTAACAGCGGCAGTCATCGCAACCCCGCGGTGAACACCTGGCACGACACCGAGGCTTGAGATTCGCTGAGCCCTCCCTGGGTAAAAAATAACTCGCTCAGACGAGGGTGCTGACAGATTTAACGCATTAAACTACCCATAGACTGAGCACTGCTGCGTCTATGGGCAGTGTTGAGTCTATGAGCAATGTTGAGTCTATGGTGCAATGTTGACTATTTGGGCAGTGCTGAGTCTATGGTGCAGTGCTGAGTCTATGGACAGTGTTGAGTCTATGGGCAATTTGGAGTCTATGGTGCAGTGCTGAGTCTATGGGCAGTGTTGAGTCTATGAGTAATGCTGAGTCTATGGTGCAATATTGACTATTTGGACAGTGTTGAGTCTATGGACAGTGTTGAGTCTATGAGTCTCAGTGCTGAGTCTATGGACAGTGTTGAGTCTATGGGCAATTTGGAGTCTATGAGCAGTCAGTTTAACACGTAGGCTTTCGCGACCAATATTATTCATAATAAAGGTTTTTGGGTCAGATCGCGTTATTTATAAATGTGTCGTAATCCTCCACCATCCGACACGGCCAAACAGTAAAAACTGTGTCACGTTTTTCAAAAGACAAAATTATTCACTTCTTTAGCCCAACGGTGTGTTGAAGAGAGAATCAACAGCATTTTAAATTTGAGTAGCACGACATTTCGTTGATAATTACAATCAGCTTCATCGGGCAAGAATGGTGAAGCTCTCCTGTTGCTCCCGGTCTTAAGCAGAGCAGCAGCAGCCTCACCATTCTTGCCCGATGAAGCCGATTGAAATTACCAGCGAAAGATCGTACTCAAATTTTAAAATGCTGTTGATTCTCTCTTCAACACACCGGTGGGCTAAAGAAGTGAATTATTTTGTCCTTTGACAAACGTCACACATTTTTTACTGTTTGGCTGTGTCGGGTGGTGGAGGGTTACGACACATTTATAAATAACGCGATCTGACCCAAAACCTTTATTATGAATTCTATGAGCAGTTTTGAGTATATGGGCAGTATTGAGTCTATGGGCCGTATTGAGTCTATGGACAGTGTTGAGTCTATGGGCAGTGTTGAGTCTTTGGGAAGTTTGGAGTCTATGGGCAGTGTTGAGTCTATGGGCCGTGTTGCGTCTATGGACAGTGTTGAGTCTATGGGCAGTGTTGAGTCTATGGGCCGTGTTGAGTCTATGGACAGTGTTGCGTCTATGGACAGTGTTGAGTCTATGGGCAGTGTTGAGTCTATGGACAGTGTTGAGTCTATGGGCCGTGTTGCGTCTATGGACAGTGTTGAGTCTATGGGCAGTGTTGAGTCTATGGACAGTCTTCTTGGTTCTTTCGGTAAAGTCACGTAGAAGGGAAGTAATAAAATAATAAAAATAAAACATAATAAAACAATTCTCACGACGTTTCGGCCACAACGCAAGCAGCCGTCCTCAGGTGAAAACCAGGTCCGTCGAGGCGACAGAGTCTGAATGAAACAGCACACGGGCTTAGAGCATATATATAAGCTGGGCGCATTGACAAAGGAATTTGCATATCAACAGGAATTTAGCATATTTATGGGAAATGCAGGAATGTAATTAGTACTGCATATGCATGTGCATTATGCAGGATTAACAGCATCAAAGGGAGCTGCAGTTACTGCTGCTGCAGAAGTTGCTGCTGCTGCTGCAGTTTCTGCTGCTGCTGTAGTTACTGCTGCTGCTGCAGTTGCTGCTGCTGCTGCACTTGCTGCTGCTGCTGCACTTGCTGCTGCTGCTGCTGCACTTGCTGCTGCTGCTGCAGTTGCTGCCTTATCCATTTTAATATAACACTATGTATTATTCTACCCACCCTAATGTGTATCATACTGCTATATGTTTACTGTACAATTACGACACCATGCATTACTCTGCACACTGCACCATGCCAGTGAGTGGAACGCGGTCTGAAAGTCACCGTTAACGTGAACACAATCAGTTAAGATCCGAAATGGTTTATTACGTCCTTCCAATGATTGCTAAGCCAGAATCCATCTTCTCGGTTGAAATTGTCTCTGTGTTTGTATATGTGGATCGCCTCATGAACGAATCTCTCATGATAGCCAGATGGCTTGCAGAGAACCTCTGTCTTGGAGAAGTCAATGTCATGTGAGCCCACTGAATTGTAACAGTGATCTGCCACGGCTGAGGTGTTTGTCCTACCGTGTTTCAGGTCTGCCTTATGTTCACGGATGCGGTCCGAGACATGTCGTTTGGTTTCTCCAATGTAACTGCTACCACAGAGGCAACTTAGTTTGTAGACGCCAGGGTACTGTATGTCTGGAACCACATCTTTTACAGACGGGACCAGATCACGGATTTTATGTACTGTGTTGAATCGGACCTGGATCTTGTGTTTAATCAGGATTTTGGAGATCTTTTTTGTGACCCCAGCAATGTAGGTAAGGTGATGGTCTTGAAAGGCTCCTCAACAGGATCCTTCTTGATGGTTGGAGTGATGGCTTTGCGGATTGTGTAGTCGGAGTAACCATTAGCCTTAAGAGCTTGGCGTACGTGTTTGAGTTCACTGGAAATGTGTTCATGGTCGGAGATGCATTGGGCTCTATGATAGAGAGTCTTGATGAGGAATTCTTCTGGGATGGATGGTGGTGGGAATCCGGTTTTAGATAAGCATCCGTGTGGGTGGCTTTCCTGTAGACAGAGTGCTCATTGAACCATCAGGTCTCCTTTTGATTAGGACATCCAAAAAGGGTAGCTTGCCATCATTTCGACTTCCATGGTGAATCTGATGGCTGGTGTATGGAATTGATGTGGTCGAGAAATTGGTCTAGAGCAGGCCGGCCATGTGGCCAGATGACAAAAGTGTCGTCTACGTACCTCTTCCATAAGGTCGGGCGTAGAGTGGCAGTCTGGATGGCGTCCGTCTCAAATTTCTCCATGAAGATGTTGGCTACAACCGAGATAGGGGGAGCCCATTGGGTGCCCTCAATTTGCTTGTAGAAGGTTCCATTCCAGGTGAAGTATGTATTGTTAAGCAGTGTCTCACCAGGGGGGTACCCCAGCATTCAGTCCTTGATGAACCAAGTCTTCAATGATTGCGATGGTGTCAGGCACAGGCACCTTGGTGAACAAGGAAACCACATCAAAACTGACAAGCAGGTCGTCTGGGACAGGGCAATCCCTTGATTGTCGATACCAGGTCAGTAGAGTTTAGTACTGCAGAGGTGGTTTTTCCAGTGAAAGGCCGTAGGATTTCGGACAAAAACGAGCCAGTTTGTAAGTGGGGAGTTGATAGTAGAGACAATGGGACGAAGAGGTGTATCTTCTTTATATATCTTTGGCAAGCCGTACAATCTTGGTGGCCTGGCTGCAGAAGGTTTCAACGAGAACTGTTTGGTCTGATCAATTAATGCGGTTGAAGCAGAAATGATGTTGTTGGTTTTGGAGACGAGGCTGTTGGTGGGGTCTCTTTTTATTTTTGTATAGCTGCCATCGTTGAGTAGTTCTTGAATTTTGTTGTTGTATTCTATTTTGTCCATGATGACAGTGGCATTGCTTTGTCGGCTGAGAGGATGACAATGTCATCCCTCTTTTTNAATTGAGCTAATTCAAAACGCTCATCTTTGCTAATGTTGCTAGCTGGCATCTTAGCGTTTTGAGGGTTACAGAGATTTCAGATCTTGCTACGTCTGCAGCGATGTGACCAAGCCCTTGAGAGCTACATCACTCGAGCATTATATCATNAACTGGTATGTGTCTAGGTGTGACTGCAAAGTTTAGTCCTTTAGCTAAAACGGATTTCAAACCTCAGAAATAGGACTGTTACTGCGATTAATTACGACTTTGTTAACATCTAGCTTTTCAATGTGTGGTTCGGTTTCTTGTTTGAAGGCGGTTGAATTTGGAAATCAAGTTGTCCTTACATTTAGTCGACATACGGCAGCGAAGAGGCAGTCATTTTTTCCACATGTCCCAATCCGATCCCAATCCGATCGGATTGGGAACATGTGGAAAAAATGACTGCCTCTTCAGCTGCCGCTATGTCGACTAAATGTAAGGACAACTTGATTTCCAAATTCAACCGCCTCTCAAACAAGAAACCGGACCACACATTGAAAAGCTAGATGTTAACAAAGTCGTAATTAATCGCAGTAACAGTCCTATTTCTGAAGGTTTGAAATCCGTTTTAGCTAAAGGACTAAACTTTGCAGTCACACCTAGACACATACAGTTAATGATATAATTGCTCGAGTAGATGTAGCTCTCAAGGGCTTGAGTCACATCGCTGCAGACGTAGCAAGATCTGAAATCTCTGTAACCCTCAAAAACGCTAAGATGCCAGCTAGCAACATTAGCAAAGATGAGCGTTTTGAATTAGCTCAATTAAAAAGAGGGATGACATTGTCATCCTCTCAGCCGACAAAGCAATGCCACTGTCATCATGGACAAAATAGAATACAACAACAAAATTCAAGAACTACTCAACGATGGCAGCTATACAAAAATAAAAAGAGACCCACCAACAGCCTCGTCTCCAAAACCAACAACATCATTTCTGCTTCAACCGCATTAATGATCAGACCAAACAGTTCTCGTTGAAACCTTCTGCAGCCAGGCCACCAAGATTGTACGGCTTGCCAAAGATACATAAAGAAGATACACCTCTTCGTCCCATTGTCTCTACTATCAACTCCCCACTTACAAACTGGCTCGTTTTTTGTCCGAAATCCTACGGCCTTTCACTGGAAAAACCACCTCTGCAGTACTAAACTCTACTGACCTGGTATCGACAATCAAGGGATTGCCCTGTCCCCAGATGACCTGCTTGTCAGTTTGATGTGGTTTCCTTGTTCACCAAGGTGCCTGTGCCTGACACCATCGCAATCATTGAAGACTTGGTTCATCAAGGACTGAATGCTGGGTACCCCCCNTGGTGAGACACTGCTTAACCAATACATACTTCACCTGGAATGGAACCTTCTACAAGCAAATTGAGGGCACCCCAATGGGCTCCCCCTATCTCCGGTTGTAGCCAACATCCTCATGGAGAAATTTGAGACGGACGCCATCCAGACTGCCACTCTACGCCCGACCTTATGGAAGAGGTACGTAGACGACACTTTTGTCATCTGGCCACATGGCCGGCCTGCTCTAGACCAATTTCTCGACCACATCAATTCCATACACCCAGCCATCAGATTCACCATGGAAGTCGAAAATGATGGCAAGCTACCCTTTTGGATGTCCTAATCAAAGGAGACCTGATGGTTCAATGAGCCACTCTGTCTACAGGAAAGCCACCCACACGGATGCTTATCTAAAACCGGATTCCCACCACCATCCATCCCAGAAGAATTCCCTCATCAAGACTCTATATCATAGAGCCAATGCATCTCCGACCATGAACACATTTCCAGTGAACTCAAACACGTACGCCAAGCTCTTAAGGCTAATGGTTACTCCGACTACACAATCCGCAAAGCCATCACTCCAACCATCAAGAAGGATCCTGTTGAGGAGCCTTTCAAGACCATCACCTTACCCTACATTGCACAAAAAAGATCTCCAAAATCCTGATTAAACACAAGATCCAGGTCCGATTCAACACAGTACATAAAATCCGTGATCTGGTCCGTCTGTAAAAGATGTGGTTCCAGACATACAGTACCCTGGCGTCTACAAACTAAGTTGCCTCTGTGGTAGCAGTTACATTGGAGAAACCAAACGACATGTCTCGGACCGCATCCGTGAACATAAGGCAGACCTGAAACACGGTAGGACAAACACCTCAGCCGTGGCAGATCACTGTTACAATTCAGTGGGCTCACATGACATTGACTTCTCCAAGACAGAGGTTCTCTGCAAGCCATCTGGCTATCATGAGAGATTCGTTCATGAGGCGATCCACATATACAAACACAGAGACAATTTCAACCGAGAAGATGGATTCTGGCTTAGCAATCATTGGAAGGACGTAATAAACCATTTCGGATCTTAACTGATTGTGTTCACGTTAACGGTGACTTTCAGACCGCGTTCCACTCACTGGCATGGTGCAGTGTGCAGAGTAATGCATGGTGTCGTAATTGTACAGTAAACATATAGCAGTATGATACACATTAGGGTGGTAGAATAATACATAGTGTTATATTAAAATGGATAAGGCAGCAACTGCAGCAGCAGCAGCAAGTGCAGCAGCAGCAGCAGCAAGTGCAGCAGCAGCAGCAAGTGCAGCAGCAGCAGCAACTGCAGCAGCAGCAGTAACTACAGCAGCAGCAGAAACTGCAGCAGCAGCAGCAACTTCTGCAGCAGCAGTAACTGCAGCTCCCTTTGATGCTGTTAATCCTGCATAATGCACATGCATATGCAGTACTAATTACATTCCTGCATTTCCCATAAATATGCTAAATTCCTGTTGATATGCAAATTCCTTTGTCAATGCGCCCAGCTTATATATATGCTCTAAGCCCGTGTGCTGTTTCATTCAGACTCTGTCGCCTCGACGGACCTGGTTTTCACCTGAGGACGGCTGCTTGCGTTGTGGCCGAAACGTCGTGAGAATTGTTTTATTATGTTTTATTTTATTATTTTATTACTTCCCTTCTACGTGACTTTACCGAAAGAACCAAGAAGATGAATCCCTGCAGTCACGAAAGCTTTAAATCGAAATCTAACAGTGTTGAGTCTATGGACAGTGTTGCGTTATGGACATGTTGAGTCTATGGGAGTGTTGAGTCTATGGGCCGTGTTGAGTCTATGGACAGTGTTGAGTCTATGGNGCAGTGCTGATCTATGGGCAGTTTGAGTCTATGGGCAGTGTTGAGTCTATGGTGCAGTGTTGAGTCGGGCAGTGTTGAGTCTATGGGCAGTGCTGAGTCTATGGGCAGTGTTGAGTCTATGGCAGTGTTGAGTCTATGAGTCGTCAGTGAGTCTATGGGCAGTGTTGAGTCTATGGGNAGTGTTGAGTCTATGAGTCTCAGTGTTGAGTCTATGGGCAGTGTTGAGTCTATGGGCATTATTGCTCAATGTACAGGGAAAGTTGATTCCATTGGAGGAGTTCAAGGCGGAAGAAAGATTGGGGACAGGGAGAAAAAGATAGGAGAGAAGATTGGGAACGAAGAGGTGAGATGAGGGACGTGGAAGTAGAATATGAGGTGTGGATCTCGATGATATCAACTAAACAAATTTTATTTTACCAGCTAAGGCGCTACTGAGCTGTGTTGCTCTTGTTCAGAAGCGACCTGGAGCTCAACGAAGTGGTTTTTTTATCATTATCATCACGTGGAAATATAGAGCAGCAGCCAATGCCTCTCAACGCATGGTGATGTTGATGGTAAATGTGGAGGGGAAACCCCGGAGGGACCTGGAGAAAAATCAACGCGACCGCAGCGAGAGAGATACGCAAACTCCAAATGTACAGCGGGCATCAGGGTCATGGCTGAACCCACAACCTCCTGCATAGACGGTGACACATTGGGATATCATTCGGATTCATTTAACATGGAAATTCGAGTTGTGTAAGACCTATGCTCTTTTCTGATCTATCGCGGTAAGAAGTGGACCACTCTGTGCGGTCGATAACGGCTCGCGTAAGCGGAATTCAAAGACCTAGTTCTGAGATGCTTTACCCGAAGTGAGATGCTGTGGCCACACACCAGGGGCCGCTACGCTGCACGGAGACAATTAGAAAATCATCAACCCAACAGGAACACCGCGTGTGTGTGGCGGACCGTTTAAAAGATTAAACATTTCGATTTAAAGCTGTCGTGACTGCAGGGATTCATTTTCTTGGTTCTTTCGGTAAAGTCACGTAGAAGGGAAGTAATAAAATAATGAAAATAAATCATAATAAAATAATTCTCACGACGTTTCGGCCACAACGCAAGCAGCCGTCCTCAGGTGAAGAACATGTCTGTCGATAAGACAGAGTCTAAATGACACGTCTTAGGCTTGGAGTGTCTATTTAAGCTGTGAGGGAGGAGGAAGAGAGCCTTGACAAAATAATTAGCATTTGAAGAGGAATTTAGCATATTTATGGGAAATGCAGGAATGCGAATAGTGCTAATTGTGAAATGCGTGGGAGGTGGGCGGGGGGTTTTCAAAGTCATATTATGCCCATGCATTATGCAGGATTAGCAGCATCAAAGGAGGGGCAGGGGCAGCACCAACAAAGGGAAGGAATGTGAATAGTGTGCAGCTGCAGCAACCAAACAACCACGTAAAAAACTAAAGTATAAACTTCATAGTATCATCAGTATACTAAATATACTCTCCAATAAGCTGAGCTACTAACAGTAAGTAATACATTACAATTCTATGTCGCAAAAAATATAATATGCTTCCAGTTAAACTTTTTTCCTTACATCAAACAGGACTACCCCGTACTATATGCTGCCATAGACAAACCCAACATTAAATTATATACTGTATTACTATACACCACCCTATACCTTATACATTGTTATATTACACTATGTATTATTCTACCCACCCTAATGTATATCACACTGCTATATATTCACTATACAATTACGATACTATATATTACTTTGTACATTGTATTAAGCATATAAATGTTATACTATTTGTTATTATACACTGTACCATTGACCGTCGTGTGAAAGATACTAAGAGGCCGCAACGAAATATGACAATGGGAGAGTAGCAGAGCAAAGAATCCATTCCCTGCGGAGAATACAATGCCAGTGAGTGGAACGCGGTCTGAGTGTCACCGTAAACGTGAACACAATCAGTTAAGATCCGAAATGGTTTATTACGTCCTTCCAATGATTGCTAAGCTAGAATCCATCTTCTCGGTTGAAATTGTCTCTGTGTTTGTATATGTGGATCGCCTCATGAACGAATCTCTCATGATAGCCAGATGGCTTGCAGAGAACCTCTGTCTTGGAGAAGTCAATGTCATGTGAGCCCACTGAATTGTAACAGTGATCTGCCACGGCTGAGGTATTTGTCCTACCGTGTTTCAGGTCTGCTTTATGTTCACGGATGCGGTCCGAGACATGCCGTTTGGTTTCTCCAATGTTACTGCTACCACAGAGGCAACTTAGTTTGTAGACGCCAGGGTAATGTATCTCTGGAACCACATCTTTTACAGACGGGACCAGATCACGGATTTTATGTACTGTGTTGAATCGGACCTGGATCTTGTGTATATAGTACGGGGCAGACCTGTTTGATGTAAGGAAAAAAGTTTAGCTGGAAGCATATTATATTTTTTGCGACATAGAATTGTAATGTATTACTTACTGTTAGTAGCTCAGCTTATTGGAGAGTATATTTAGTATACTGATGATACTATGAAGTTTATACTTTAGTTTTTTACTTTAGTTTTTTTTTGCTGCAGCTGCACACTATTCACATTCCTTCCCTTTGTTGGTGCTGCCCCTGCCCCCTCGCTTTGATGCTGCTAATCCTGCATAATGCATGGGCATAATATGACTTTGAAAATCCCCGCCCACCCTCCCACGCATTTCACAATTAGCACTATTCGCATTCCTGCATTTCCCATAAATATGCTAAATTCCTCTTCAAATGCAAATTAATTTGTCAAGGCTCTCTTCCTCCTCCCTCACAGCTTAAATAGACACTCCAAGCCTAAGACGTGTCATTTAGACTCTGTCTTATCGACAGACATGTTCTTCACCTGAGGACGGCTGCTTGCGTTGTGGCCGAAACGTCGTGAGAATTATTTTATTATGTTTTATTTTTATTATTTTATTACTTCCCTTCTACGTGACTTTACCGAAAGAACCAAGAAGAAGATTAAACATGTGCACTATACGAGGCAACGTTTCGCGCAATGCCCCTACTTCATGGCACATAGAGAGGCCGGTAGAGAGGCAGTGTGGACTATACGAGACGGACACTTCACATAGGGGGCCCTGACGTCAATTACATGAGAAAATACCTTACCTGATGACGTAAACACCATGTTTTGACACATCTGCACGGCGTTCTGTGCATGATCTATTCATTTGCGTATCTTATCATTTCGCGTCGAGCTCAGAGCCGTCGTTTAGAGCAGCGGTCGGCAACCTCCCCTGCCCCTTGCGTGACCCCTCTCGTCGCTGTCACTCATTCTTCCACCTGGGCATCGGATTCCTCCTGCAGTGTCAATGACATTGATTCCTCCTGCAGTGTCAATGACAATGATTCCTCCTGCAGTGTCAATGACAATGATTCCTCCTGCAGTGTCAATGACAATGATTCCTCCTGCAGTGTCAATGACAATGATTCCTCCTGCAGTGTCAATGACAATGATTCCTCCTGCAGTGTCAATGACAATGATTCCTCCTGCAGTGGCAATGACAATGATTCCTCCTGAAGTGTCAATGACATTGATTCCTCCTGCAGTGTCAATGACAATGATTCCTCCTGCAGTGTCAATGACAATGATTCCTCCTGCAGTGTCAATGACAATGATTCCTCCTGCAGTGTCAATGACAATGATTCCTCCTGCAGTGTCAATGACAATGATTCCTCCTGCAGTGTCAATGACAATGATTCCTCTGCAGTCAATGACAATGATTCCTCCTGCAGTGTCAATGACATTGATTCCTCCTGCAGTGTCAATGACAATGATTCCTTCTGCAGTGTCAATGACAATGATTCATCCTGCAGTGTCAATGACATTGATTCCGATCTCCTGGGTCAGGAGACTCGGCAACCAAAACCACAACAACAACAAAATGTTTTGGTTTTTTTTTCTTCGAATTCCTCGTAAATTTAAACTCTGCTAACTTTCAAGAGCCGCGACTCAAATGTGAATAGATGACAACGGTGGTCCCTTCATCGGCGACGTCACGAGTGGCCCCTTCAGGCGATCGGCCCCTGAATCCGCTGGTTGCCCCGCCCGCCTGGTTGAGACAGGGGGGGGGGTCCTTGTATCCACCACCATCTGGCAGTTCTCATTGCCTGGGTGCAGCGCAAGGCTGACACCGCTGATGAGAAGTCGGATTTCTCAAACCGGGTCCGGAGTGTTGCTTGCGCTGAAGCAATGCTGCTGAAGTGACGGCAGCCCGTTGCAAGGGGGCGTTGGTCGGTGTGGATGTGGGGGAGGTGGGGTGATGATTGCTGGGCACCACGGTGGCTATGAGATGTTAACTGCCTCGCTTGGTACACAGGAGGTCGTGGGTTCGATCCCGACCCTGACAACTGCTGTTGTATATTTGGAGTCTGTGTGTTTTTCTCTCTCTCTCTCAGCATCATCATGGTGGCTATGAGATGTTAACTGCCTCGCCTGGCATGCAGGAAGTCGTGGGTTCGATCCCGACCCTGACGATGCCTGCTGTAAATTTTGAGTTTGCGTCTCCCTCCCTGTCTCCCGGTGGTCGCGTGGATTCTTTTTTCCTCCGGGTCCTCCGGTTTTTCTCTCCACATTCAGACTCAACGTCACGCGTTCAGAGAATGTCGGCTGCTATGAATGATGATGATGACCAGCCACTCCGTTGAGCTGTCATCTGTGACAACCAGGTCACTTGTGGAAACGAACTACACAGCTCAGAGGGGTGGGGGGGAGGGGGGGGCTTTACCTGGTCAAATAAAAATGTGGAGGTTGATCGGCGGACAAAATATCAAGCGGAGGCATTTTTTCTTCGAATTCACAAACAAACGAAATATTTCAAAGCTCCGCAGTGCAACGTGAGCGCGAGTCGGCGGTCCATCATGAAGAGCGTCTTTGAAGAGCCGCACGCGGCTACAGAGCCGCGGGTTACCGACCCCAGGTCATGTACGTGTACGAGTCTGTGGGTGTTTATGTGAGTCTGTGGGTCTTTGTGTGAGACTGTGGGTCTCTATGTGAGTCTATGGGTCTCTATGTGAGTCTTTGGATCTCTATGTGAGTCTGTGGGTATCTATGTGAGTCTGTGGATCTCTATGTGAGTCTGTGGGTCTCTGTGTGAGTCTATGAGCCCTGTGTGAGTCTGTGGGTGTCTATGTGAGTCTGTGGGTCACTATGTGAGTATTTCGGGCTCTATGTGAGTTTGTTGGTGTCTATGTGAGTTTGTGGGTCTCTATATGAGTGTGTGGGTGTTTATGTGAGTATGTGGGTCTCTATATGAGTATGTGGGTCTCTATGTGAGTCTGTGGATCTCTATGTGAGTCTGTGGGTCTTTATGTGAGTATATGGGTCTCTGTGTGAGTCTGTGGATCTCTATGTGAGTCTGCGGGTCTTTATGTGAGTCTGTGGCTCTCTCTGTGTTACCTCAACTGAATCTGACTTCTATCCCTGCGGAAATCTGGTGAGTGGTGGACGGGGGTGGGGTGTGGGGGGGTACAGAGGTGGGAGGGGGTAATGAACTCTTGTAACATATCGGTGAATAATTTTGTCAAGGATCCATGGGGAGAAGGCGACATCGATTCCGGGAGAGACTCCGACTCTCCTCGGCTTGGCAAACCTCCCCCTCCCCTCCCCCCCCCCCCCCCTCGTTCCTCTCTTCTCCCCCACCTCACAGCTAAAGCATCAGCATCCATGGTCAATCCACTGCTGGATGAAGGCATCTCTCCTCCTCCTCCGCATCTCCTTGCTGTTGACCGGTACCGGCGGTGTCAAGATCGACCTCTGTGGAGGAGCGGACCGCTCGCGAAGGACGCGACTGGGCAGTGCCAGGCTAGGTGCACCTCGAGGCCACTGGGCAGTTGGATGCAGGCATCCCTCCAGTAACATTTGCCGGGCAGATAAAACGCAGCGAAGTGGTGCAGTGAGCAGCCCAGCCGGTGCATCTGCCAGTCATCACAGTCAGTGAAAGTGTCTGCGTGGTGTGTGATGTGTTGGAGGAGGATGTGGAGCTGAGTGAACTTGCCGATGACTGGTACCAGCGGTGTCAAGATCGGCCTCTGTGGAGGAGGTTCGTGAAGGACGCTACTGGGCAGTTGGAGGCCGTCGCCCTCCAACAACAACGGAGGGCGGAGGAACGACGCTCACAACAACGAGCGGAGCGCCGGGCGGATAAAACGCAGCAAGTTGGCACAGTAGGGGGGCACAGGTGGTGCATCGGTCAGTCACTTCAGTGAGTCGTCCCGTGGCACTTCACGTGCACCTAGCCTGGCACAAGCGCATTGGTGATGTCACCGCCACTTAGTGGCGAAAAGCGGTTGCTGTGTGAATGCATCTCAGTGTGAGTGTGTAGTGGGGAGCGGTGGCGCTGCGGTTAGCGTGGCTGCGAGACGAGCCTGGCTATGACCCGAGTTCGATTCCCGCACAGGGCCACCGACAGCAGATCATCTGAACCGATCCTGGGCCTCCCTCGATCCACTCAGCCTCCAATGAGTTACCTGGTGCGGTGTGTGGTAAATCCCGCCACAGGGGAGACAAAGGCGGCCGGGCGTGGTGCTGGCCACCCTTCATAGGTGCTGCTCGCGAAGAGCACTTGCCCCTACAGTCTGTTACGGGCTATGCGGGGGATCTTTGTCTTTGTGCGAGAGTGTGAAAGCGTCTCTGTGTGACTCTGTGTCCGTCACGGCGTTTCGACTTTGCCTGCGCGTGTCCGTGCGCGCGCGCGCGCGTGTTCTGATGTATACACGCAAAGACAAAGATCCCCCGCATAGCCCTAACGGACTGTTGGGGCAAGTGCTGCTCGCGATCAGCACCTACTGAGACCGGCACGGCACACGTAAGAAGGTGGGGGCAAACGCCACTCCCGGCCGCCTTTGTCTCCCCAGCGGCGATGATGTTTTACCCGCAGCAACCGGGCACTCGTTTAGAGGCTGAGTCCACCTGGGCGAGGCCCAGGACCGGTCCATTGGTGGAAGGGCGGGAACCGGACCGGGGCCGCAGTGACGCGCGCCGCTGCGCTAACCGTAGCGCCACCGCTCCCCACTAGCTGCCGTGTCGCAGAGCGAGTGGCGTGGGGGGAGGGGGTCCGGTGGGGGTAGGGGGGTGGAGGGGGATAGAGGGGGGCTACACCAGAGCCCCCCCCCCTCTCACTGCGGGGGCGGCTCTCGTCGCAGCCGCGATAATTGGGGGACTCGCAGCGAGCGCCAAGCAGCGGCAGCAGCTGCGCTGGACTCGCACACAACGCGCCGTGGTGGTGGTGGTGGTGATGGTGGTGGTGGTGGTGATGGTGGTGATGGTGGTGGTGGTGGTGGTGAGGTGGTGGTGGAGGTGGTGGTGGTGGTGGTGATGGTGGTGGTGGTGGTGTGGTGGTGATGGTGTGGTGGTGGAGGTGGTGGTGGAGGTGGTGGAGGTGGTGGTGATGGTGGTGATGGTGGTGGTGGTGGAGGTGATGGTGATGGTGGTGGTGGAGGTGATGGTGGTGGTGGTGGAGGTGATGGTGATGGTGGTGGTGGTGGTGGTGATGGTGGTGGTGGTGGTGAGAGGTGATGGTGGTGGTGGTGGTGGAGGTGGTGGTGATGGTGATGAGTGGTGGTGGAGTGATGGTGGTGGTGGTGGTGGTGATGGTGGTGGTGGTGGAGGTGGTGGTGGTGGAGGTGGTGGTGGTGGTGATGGTGGTGATGAGTGGTGGTGGTGGAGGTGATGAGTGATGGTGGTGGTGGAGGTGATGGTGGTGGTGGTGGAGGTGATGGTGATGGTGGTGGTGGTGGTGGTGATGGTGGTGGTGGTGGTGGAGGTGATGGTGGTGGTGGTGGTGATGGTGGTGGTGGAGGTGATGGTGATGGTGGTGGTGGAGGTGATGGTGGTGGTGGTGGTGATGGTGGTGGTGGTGGTGGTGGAGGTGATGGTGGTGGTGGTGGTGGTGATGGTGGTGGTGGTGGTTTTGGAGGTGGTGATGATGATGGTGGTGGTGGTGATGGTGGTGATGGTGGTGGTGATGATGGTGGTGGAGGTGATGGTGGTAATGGTGGTGGTAATGGTGGTGGAAGTGGAGGTGGTGGAGGTGATGGTGGTGGAGGTGATGGTGGTGGTGGTGGTGTTGATGGTGGTGGTGGCGGTGATCGTGCACCAGTGCACCTGGCCTGGCACAGGTGCCGTGGTTACGTCACCGTCACTTCGTAGCGCGTTGCGGTCATTGCTATTGGTTAAACCAAACACCTTTACCCGCCTATTTCTCGAGTAACTCCGCCACTATAAAGAGAACCCCGCCCACTACTCAGTTAGCCCCGCCCACTACTCAGGTGAGTTAGGAGTGAGTGAGGAGTGAGTGAGGANTGAGTGAGTGAGGAGTGAGTGAGTGAGTGAGTGAGTGAGTGAGTGAGTGAGGAGTGAGTGAGGAGTGAGTGAGTGAATGAGTGAATGAGTGAGTGAGTGAGGAGTGAGTGAGGAGTGAGTGAATGATGAGTGAGTGAGGAGTGAGTGAATGATGAGTGAGTGAGGAGTGGTGAGTGAGGAGTGAGTGAGGAGTGAGTGAGTGAGGAGTGAGTGGTGTGAGTGAGTGAGGAGTGAGTGAGGAGTGAGTGGAGGGAGTGAGTGAATGAGAAGTGAGTAAGTGAGTGAGGAGTGAGTGAGTGAGTGAATGAGGAGTGAATGAGTGAGTGAGTGAAGAGTGAGTGAGTGAGGAGTGAGTGCGTGAGTGAGGAGTGAGTGAGAAGTGAGTGAATGATGAGTGAGTGAGGAGTGAGTGAATGATGAGTGAGTGAGGAGTGGTGAGTGAGGAGTGAGTGAGGAGTGAGTGAGTGAGGAGTGAGTGAGTGAGGAGTGAGTGGTGTGAGTGAGGAGTGAGTGTGTGAGTGAGTGAGGAGTGAGTGAATGATGAGTGAGTGAGGAGTGAGTGAATGATGAGTGAGTGAGGAGTGGTGAGTGAGGAGTGAGTGAGTGAGGAGTGAGTGGTGTGAGTGAGTGAGGAGTGAGTGAGGAGTGAGTGGTGTGAGTGAGTGAGGAGTGAGTGAGTGAGGAGTGAGTGAGGAGTGAGTGAATGAGAAGTGAGTGAATGAGTGAGGAGTGAGTGAATGAAGGGAATGGAGTGAGTGAGTGAGGAGTGAGTGAATGGAGTGGAGTGAGTGAGGAGTGAGTGAGTGAGTGAATGGAGTGAGTGAGAAGTGAGTGAGTTAATGAGAAGTGAGTGAGTGAAGGGAATGGAGTGAGTGAGGAGTGAGTGAGTGAAGGGAATGGAGTGAGTGAGTGAAGAGTGAGTGAGTGAAGGGAATGGAGTGATTGAGTGAGGAGTGAGTGAGTGAATGAGTGGAGTGAGTGAGGAGTGAGTGAGTGAGTGAAGGGAATGGAGTGAGTGAGTGAGTGAGGAGTGAGTAAGTGAAGGGAATGGAGTGAGTGAGGAGTGAGTGAGTGAAGGAATGGAGTGAGTGAGTGAGGAGTGAGTGAGTGAATGGAGTGGAGTGAGTGAGTGAGGAGTGAGTGAGGAGTGAGTGAGTAGTGAGTAAGTGAATGAGAAGTGAGTGAGTGAGTGAGTGAGGAGTGAGTGAGGAGTGGTGAGTGAGTGAGTGAGTAGGAGTGGAGTGAGTGAGAAGTGAGCGAGTGAAGGGAAGTGAGTGAATGAGGAGTGGAGAGTGAGTGAGTGAGGAGTGAGTGAGTGGAGTGGAGTGAGGCAGACAGCCGACTGCCCACCACGTCAATCTTCGTCTGGAGCGCCGCCGCCGCTGCTGCTGCTGCTGCCGCGGGCTGCCTGGGCGTGCAAAGGTGACCCCGCGGTGAATGAAAGAATGGACCAAGTAAATAAACACAGAGAATCATAAATAGTCGGAATAAATATAGAACGCCGGCTCTCTGATAATGTCCGCAATGGGGGACGCGTCACCGAGAGGAGCCGCGGGGGCTGCCGGATTATTTCCTCAAGTCGAATAAACAGCCGCACTGAGATTCGTGTTTTGAATCAAATTCATTCGTTTTGCTTATTACAGCCGAGCGATTCGTTCGTTCGTTCGTTCGCTCATTCACCCACGGGAGAGAGAGAGAGACGTGGATTCCGTCGGTTGCGTGGAACAGATCTGTTGAACAAGCAAAGGCAAATGTCCCCCGTATAGCCTCCAACAGACTGTTGTGGCAAGTGCTGTTAGCGAGCCCCTATTGATGCAGGCGCGGTACGCGACGGCGTGGGTGGCCAAACACCACACGCACGCCCCGCCGTCTTTGTCTCCCTCGTGATGATGTTCTACACATCGCACCTGGCACTCATTTGAGGCTGAGTCGACCTTGGGGAGGCCAGCACCGGTATCAGATAAATTGCCACTGGTGTTGGCTGGCCGTGAGCGGGAATCGAACCCGGATCGGCGGGTTAGTAGCGCAGCGCGCTAACCGCTGCACTACAGCTCCACACACGCACACACCTACACACACGCGCACTTACACCTACACACACGCGCACACACATACATACACACACGCGCACATACACCTACACACACACACCTACACACACACTCACACGCGCACACACCTACACACACGCACACACCTACGCACACACCACACACACACGCACACACCTACACACACACACACCCACACACACGCACACACCTACACACGCACACACCTACACACACGCACACAGCTACACACACACGCGCACACACCTACACACACGCGCACATACACACACGCACACACCTACACACACGCGCACTTACACCTACACACACGCGCACTTACACCTACACACACGCGCACATACCCCTACACACACGCGCACGCACACAGATGCGAGTGTGTGTGTGTGTGTGTCCGTGAACTCTGAATGGAGAGCTAACAGATGGCTCCAGCAGAAGGCAGGAGCCGCGTCTAGACGAAGGGTGAATGAAAGAGGGTATTTGAGACGCCTGGTGTGTGTGTCAGTGTGCGTGTGTCAGTGTGAGTGTAAGTGTGTGTCAGTGTGAGTGTGTGTCAGTGTGTGTGTGTCAGTGTGAGTGTGTGTGTCAGAGTGTGTGTCAGTGTGTGTCAGTGTGTGCGTTTGTCAGTGTGTGTCAGTGTGAGTGTGTGTGAGTGTGTGTCAGTCTGTGTCAGTGTGTGCGTGTGTCAGTGTGAGTGTGTCTACGTGTGTGTCAGTGTGAGTGTGTGTGTGTCAGTGTGAGTGTGCGTTGTCAGTGTGAGTGTGTGTCAGTGTGAGTGTGTGTCAGTGTGAGTATCAGTGTGAGTGTGTGTCAGTGTGTATGTGTGTCAGTGTGAGTGTGTCTACGTGTGTGTCAGTGTGAGTGTGTGTGCCAGTGTGAGTGTGTCTCCGTGTGTGTGTGCGTGCCGTGTCGTGCCATCCTTCACATACGCTTCATAGGCGCTCGCTTACAGCACTTGCCCCAAAAGCATGTTAAGTCTGCACGGGAGATGGTTGTCTTTGTTGTGTGTGCGTGTGTGTGTGCGTGTGTGTGTGTGTGCGTGTGTGTGCGTGTGTGCGTGTGTGTGCGTGTGTGAGTGTGTGACAGTGTGAGTTTGTGTCAGTGTGCGTGTGTGCGTGTGTGTGTGCGTGTGTGTGTGTGAGTTTGTGTCAGTGTACGTGTGTGTGTGCGTGTGTGTGTGCGCGTGTATGTATGCGTGTGTGTTTGTTTGGGGAGCGGTGGCGCAGTGGTTAGCGCACTGCACCCTTTGCGCGGTAAGACCGGGGCACACCCCAATCACGTGACCTCTCAACCTCCAAGGCCAACTGAGAAAGGGGTTTAGAGATGCGGGGGGTGCAGAGAGGGGGTAGGGAGGGCGGTGATGGGGATCAGCGTGGGGAGGAAGATGGGGGAGAGGGATGGAATGGGGAGCGGTGGCGCAGCGGTTAGCGCACTGCGCTCTGAACCCCGGGAAACCGCGCGTTCGAGTTTTGCTCACGGGATAATCACCACCAGTCCTGGTGCTTCCCCTAAGTAGACTCAGTCTCAAATGACTACCGGTGTGTAAACAACAACAACAACAAAACATCACCACTGGGGAGACAAAGGCGGCCGGGCGGAGAGGGCGGTCGTTGGTGCCTCTCCGTTCTCCACTCACGAATTCGCGTGCCAAATTGCGGTCTTCATAACTCGCTCACAGCACTTGCCCCAGCAGTCTGTGGAAGGCTATACGGGGGATCTTTGTCTTTGGTGGTGGTGGCGGTGATGGGGGGAGGAGGATGATGTGGGGTCGGGGGTCGGGGGAGAGGGATCAGGATGGGGGTCGGGTGGTGGGAGCGGGGTGGTGGAGTGAGCTGGGTATGAAAATAAATTAGGGGCCCGGCAGGGGGTCTCGGAGCGGAGAGGGAGACAAAGGGGGTGGGGCGGGGAGGGGGTAGATGGCAGAGGAGGTGGGGGGGGGTGAAAGGCGAAGGGTGGGGTTAGATTTGGTCCGTGACCCACGTCTCATCTGTCTCCACTCAGCCCTCTCATCTCACCCGCCTCTCATGAACTCCCCGATGTTTATCGGCTTCGGCCTCCATGGTCTCATCAGCAGAGCATCGTCTGCGCGTGCAACTGTCGCGCCGTTTAGATTCTCTCCGGCGACGACGAGAGAGAGAGAATGGTGATTTCTCTCACGCAATATCCATCCTTGCTCGGTCACCGCTGACACACAATGAACACGCAACAAGCTAAAGAACCCGCGTGTAACCCGTGCAGGCTGTTGCAGCGAGCGCTATTAGCGAGTAGCACCAGTGCCTAGGGAAGGCCGTCACGGCGCACGAAGGGCTGGGTGGCCAAGACCACACGCGGACTCTTTTGTCAACAAACTCGACCAAAACTCAAGTTTTTATTTCACCGGGTGAGGCCCACTCAGCTCTGTGTAGCTCTTGTTCAGGAGCCACGTGGCGATCATAAATGACGTCACGCACCTACGGGTCGGGGGTCAGATATTTGTGACGATGTGTGACGAGGAGGGGGGGGAGAAATGTGACGTCACATCAAAATGCGCAAATTTAAATAAATATAGACAACACGTTCTACTTAATTAAATAGACTTTTTAATAAATGTTCATCTTACAACATCAGAGTGCAGCGCCACATTAAATACGCACTGCAATGACAATAGTTTAAAGCGATTTGAAGCATGTCTTATTTTCAAAATGCAAATATGGTTGGGGGGGGGGCAGAGCTTTGTGACGTCATATTTTAGGGGGGGTCTGAATTTTTGTGACGCCGTGTGACGAGGAGGGGGGTGGGTCAAAATCGTACAAAATCGCGTGGAAATCAATAGCAGCAGCCGGTTATACTGGTAGGAACCTCCTGGTTCCACCAGCCCACAGGGGATAGTGTGTCCGTCCGGCCGTCGTGCATCCAAAAATGGGAGGGTGGGGCTGGGTGGGAGGGAAGGGTAGGGCTGGTGGGAGGGCTGGTCACCCCGTGGTGCCCTTATAAAACTCAACGTTTAACCTACTCACGCCGGCTTGTGCCCGCCCTCACAGTCGGGCATATTTGCGGAATACACCACGCCGTCGTTGACCCTGGCCATTGACCGAGTAACCCAACGTTCTTACCAGCTCCCTCCGCAGGAATGTGTTTATAAACTCCGTGATGTTGGTTCTAGATGCGGCCGGGAAAAAACCGAAGGACCCGGAGAAAAAANTAACTCCACGCGACCACGGGGAGACAGGGAGAGAGATGCAAACTCCAAATACACAGCAGCATCAGGCATCGTCAGGGTCGGGATCGACCCACGACCTCCTGCGTACCAGGCGAGGTAGTTAACATCTCATAGCCACCGATGTCTCTACACACAGCAGCAGAGAGTGGGTTCACCCTAAACCTCATCCACCGCTCAAACCGTGGCGGCAGCAGCAGCAGCAGACGGCGGACGGCAGCTGACGATGGGCAAATGGGGACTGAGAAACTCCTCCAGCAGCGGTGCGACTCTGTGGTCGTCCAGGACAGGGAGGGTGCAGCGTGCGGCGACGCAGCGATGCCCCATCCACGAATACGCAGCAGGAGGTGGAGGAGACATCGTCACGGCGATGATAAACTACGACTCCACTACTGTCACATTCTGGTCGCTGTCGTTGTTGTTGTTGTCTCTGCATCTATGTCAGCCGTGCGGAAGAATAAGAACGCAGTGTTAGTCTATGGGCAGTGTTAGTCTATGGGCAGTGTTAGTCTATGGGCAGTGTTAGTCTATGGCAGTGTTAGTCTATGGGCAGTGTTAGTCTATGGGTAGTGTTAGTCTATGGTCAGTGTTAGTCTATGGGCAGTGTTAGTCTATGGGCAGTGTTAGTCTATGGGCAGTGTTAGTCTATGGGCAGTGTTAGTCTATGGGCAGTGTTAGTCTATGGGCAGTGTTAGTCTATGGGCAGTGTTAGTCTATGGGCAATGTTAGTCTATGGGCAGTGTTAATCTATGGGCAATGTTAGTCTATGGGCAATGTTAGTCTATGGGCAGTGTTAGTCTATGGGCAATGTTAGTCTATGGGCAGTGTTAGTCTATGGGCAGTGTTAGTCTATGGGCAGTGTTAGTCTATGGCAGTGTTAGTCTATGGGCAATGTTAGTCTATGGGCAGTGTTAGTCTATGGGCAGTGTTAGTCTATGGGCAATGTTAGTCTATGGGCAGTGTTAGTCTATGTGCAGTGTCATTATCCACAATACGCCGAAGGAGGCATCACCACAGCGAGCCACTCCGCTACTGCTCCTGCTGACGCGGCTGTCTGCTGGGTTGACCACCTGCATGTGATATTGTAGTTGTTGTTGTAGTTGTTGTTGTAGTTGTTGTAGTTGTTGTTGTTGTAGTTGTTGTCTCTGCATCTACATCAGGAGCCGTGCAACAAGAATAAGACCGCAGCAGATACTCATTTAAGGCTGAGTCGACCTAAAACACTACAAAACTCAAACAAAGATCCCCGTATAGCCTTACCAGACTGTTAGGAAAGTGCTGTTAGCGAGCGTCACCTATGCAGGCCGGCACGGCACACGAGTGGGTGGGTGGCCAACACCACACCCAGCCGCCTTTGTCTCACCAGTAGCGATGTTTACACATCGCACCAGGTACACATTTGAGGCTGAATCGACCTTGGGGAGGCGCAGGACCGGCTCCGATAATCGCCACCGGTGTTGGCCGTGAGCGGGAATCGAACTCTGGCCTCCAGGTTCGCAGCGCAGCGCAGCGCTAACTGCTGCGCCACTCATCACACGCGCGCGCTCGCGATCGTCCTCTGCACGCGCGCGTGGCCTGTCGGACTTCTTTCGCACCGTACCTACCCGAGGGCGCTCACCGGCGGTGCCGAGCGAGCGCGATCAGCACGAGCAGCCCGCCACTGATTTCATCACCGACGGCGACTCCGGCTCCGAGTCCACTCCGTGGGCAGCTCCAGGGACGGGGTGAGGAGGAGGAGGAGGTAGGGGTGGGTGGGGGCCCTCTGATGATTGCGAAATTTCAGTATTGGGGGCTATGGGTGGGGGGAGTTGCGATGGAAATTATTTGTCTGCTTGTGGGAGGGGGGGGTGTGTAGGGGGCCCGGCGTCTGTGGGGGCCGTTACATCAGCCGGTAGCCCCCCCCCCGCTCCACACCCTCCCCCGACGGCGCTGGGGTAGCAGACACCAATTAGGCCGCCTACCCCTGGGGGGGGCAATTAGCCCGGGCCAATTCGCGCCTCTGCCGCGCCAGGAATAGAATCCCTGTGTGGGGGTGTGGGGGTGTGGGGTGGTGTCTGTGTGTGAGTGGGTGTGTGGTGTGTGTGGGGTAGTGTGTGGGGTGTGTGTGGGGTGTGTGGGGTAGTGTCTGTGTGTGTGTGGGGTAGTGTGTGGGTGTGTGGGGTGTGTGGGTAGTGTCTGTGTGTGTGTGGGTAGTGTCTTTGTGTGTGGGGTGTGTGGGTAGTGTCTGTGTGTGTGTGGGGGGTGTGGGGTGTGTGGGTAGTGTCTGTGTGTGTGTGGGGTAGTGTGTGGGTGTGTGTGGGGGTGTGGGGTGTGTGGGGTAGTGTCTTTGTGTGTGTGGGGTGTGTGGGTAGTGTCTGTGTGTGTGGGGTGTGTCTGTGTGTGTGTGGGGTGTGTGTGTGTGTGTGTGGGGTGTGTGTGGGTGTGTGGGGGTATGTGTGGGTGTGTGGGGTGTGTGTGGGTGTGTGGGGTAGTGTCTGTGTGTGTGTGGGGTAGTGTGTGGGGTGTGTGTGGGGTGTGTGGGGTGTGTGGGGTAGTGTCTGTGTGTGTGTGGGGTAGTGTCTTTGTGTGTGTGGGTGTGTGGGGTAGTGTCTTTGTGTGTGTGGGTGTGTCTGTGTGTGTGTGGGGTGTGTGGGGTGTGTGTGGTGGTGTGTGTGGGGTGTGTGTGGGGGGNATGTGGGGTGTGTGTGGGGTGTGTGTGGGATGTGTGTGGGGTGGTGTCTGTGTGTGTGGGTGTGTGTATTAAAGAGTGGGAGCGGTAGTGTAGCGGTTAGCGCGCTGCGCTATGAACTTGGCGACCCGGGTTCGATTCCCGCTCACGGTCAACATCAGTGACAATTATCTGAACCGGTCCTGGGCCTCCCCTAGGTCGACTCAGCCTTAAATGATTACCTGGTGCGGTGTGTAAACATTGCCACTGGGGAGACAAAAGCGGCCGGGCGTAGTGCTGGCTACCCACCCCTCGTGTGCCGTACCGGCTTTCATAGGTGCTCGCTAACAGCACTTACCCTAATAGTCCGCTCAAGGCTATCTGGGGGATCTTTGTCTCTATTTCTTCGTGCGTTCTCTCCCCACGCTCTATCCAATTTTTTCCACTCTCCCCACTCTTTGCCTATCTCTCCCCACCCTCCTCTCTCGCAATCTCCCTTCTCTGTATCTCCCCTCTCTCCCCTCTCCGCTGTCTCTCTCCCACCTCTCTCGCCCCACTCTCGTCTCTCTCTCTGTCCTCACTATCTCCCCTCTCTGTCTCTCCCCGATCTCTCCCTCTCTGTATCTCCCCGCTCCCTCCCACTCTCCCCCCCACCCACCTCTCCCTCCCACAGTCTCTCTCTCTCTCGCCGTCACTCATTGACCTTGACCCAATATTTGTATTCCCCCGTCCAATGACGCGAGCCGTTATTTGTCGTGAGGCCGAGATGACAGTCGCGGGTACAGCGGCAGTCCTCGACGTGCCTGCTGGCACGAGGAGATGTTAACTACCTCGCCTGGTGTACAGGAGGTCGTGGCTTCGATCCCGACCCTGACGATGCCTGTTGTATATTTGCAGTTCGCGTGTCCTCTCTCCACGTGGATTTTTCTCCGCGTCCTCCGGTTCTCCGACCACATTTAGAATCAACATCAAACGCGCCTTCAGAATATTTAGGCTGCCGCTATGAATGTCCACAGGATGATGATGATGACGATGATGACGATGATGATGATGACGATGATGATGACGATGACGATGATGATGACGATGATGATGATGATGACGATGATGATGATGATGATGACGATGACGATGATGATGATGACGATGATGATGACGATGACGATGATGATGACGATGATGACGATGATGATGACGATGACGACGACGACGATGAGTCCACTTCGTTGAGCCGTCATTTGTGATGACCTGGTCGCTTTCTGAAAAAAAAATCTGCGTAGCTTAGAGGGACCTTACCGGGTAAAATAAGAGTTGAGTTTCAGTTCGGGACTCTGTGGGTTTCTGTGCGTCTATGAGTCTCTGTGGGTCTCTCTGAGGCTCTATCATCCCGTAGAAACGTGCGTTTTGAGTATGTGGCTGCTACTTGGCTGAGCTATCACTGGTGATGTCCAGGTCGCTTCTGACGAAGAGTCACACAGCTCAATGGGACCCTTGCACCTCGCATAGATGGCCTCTTGTTGCAGCAGCACCCTTCTGCCCACTTCAGCAAATTGTTTCTCGCTGTGGTTGTCCACCTCATGACGGACGCTTGTGTTGCGCCCGAAACGTCGTGATTTAATTCATTTTATTTTTTATACCTACGTGACTTTTCAGTTTGCACATAGTCACATAGGATGTTTCTTGTTCATGTTTTAGTTTTTTTGTTTGTTGCGGTTGCACCCGATTCAGGAGCCGAATGGCTCACAGGGCTACACCTAATACATGAACTTGAACTTTACCGAAAGAGCCAAAGAGTATGGATCCCTGCAGTCACGGAAACTTCAAATCGAGATTGACAGCCATCGAGTTTGTAGTTACATTACTCCACTGCAGACAGCACTAGAAAGAAGCCCTCTCTGCCCGTGTGGCGTTTCGCCATCACGTGTGAGTACCCACAATTTACCCCACCACGTGCTCTATGCTGAACTTCTTTCGCGCCGTACGTAACCGGTCGTGTTTAATCTGCGGTGCGGAGGGCAGCACAGCAAAGTAAGCGCACAGAAGAGTTCTAAAGAAATACATTTTACATTTGGTATCGTGGTGGAGTGTAGAGCAGTGTAGCGTATAGTAATGTCGTGTGAATTGTGGTGTGTAGCAGAGTGTATAGTGTTGCATGTCGTGTAGTGTTTATTTAGTGTCGAGTATCCTGTAAGAATGTCTAACTTCTTTCGCACCGTACGTAGCCAGCCAAGATAATCGGAGATGCAGGGGAAGGACAACAAACTTAACACAAGAAGCAGTTCTAAATCAATTAGTTTTTATACTCACCAGATACTGAATTCCTGCAGTCACGAAAGCTTTAAGTCAAGAAATGAGTTGTGTCCATCTAGATGATGATGATCACTTCAAGGTGCATAGCTCCACAGCGGCTTGCTAACAGCGCAAGGGAAGAACGTTCCAGACGGCCGCAGAAGCAGCGCCTCTGAAAGCGCCGCGCGATGATGCGGTGACCACCGTCTCATGGGGATCGCCTCGAGCTACCGATGCGCTCTATGGAGATATAAAATAAGACGTCAACGTCTATTTCTATTCGCCGGTCTTCATTCGGGTTGTCGTAATCACCCCCTGCGCGTTGCGGTCAATGTCCGTGTTCGACGCTGAGCCAACAACCGCCGATACTGCTGTTTCGGGTGACCACCGGAGTCTCGCGTGGCGATGCTTCGTAGCTTCCTTGGCAAGCATTCGCCAAGGTGGCTGTGGTCAGTTTGTGGCAAGCACTTTGCGTGCAATGAGTGTGAACTTGCGGTGGTGGCGGTCGTGGTGGTCGTGGTGGATGCCGGTGGTGTAGCGGTTAGCGCTCCGCTACGCTACGATCTCATGCGACACGAGTTTGATCACGGCCAACACCGGTGACGATTATCTGAACCGGTCCTGGCTTCTCCTAGGTCGACTCAGCCTCAAACGAGTGCCTGGTGTGGTGTGTTCGCCACTCGCTGACAACAGTCTGCTCGAGGCTAGACGGGGCATCTTTGTCTTTGTTTGATGGGTGTGGTGGGTGTGCCCATTTCACACTGACGCCTGGACAGGATTACAAGTCCAGTGATACACGACAGCTGTCACTTACAGCCGTTTGTCACTCCACACGAAGATGCACAAAGACAGAGACCCCGCCGCATAGACTCGGAAGAGAGTGCAGGGGCAAGTGCTGTGATCGAGTCGTACCACCTATGAAGGCCGGCACGGTACACCAGGGGGTGAGTGGTGAGCACCACGCCCGGCCGCCTTTGTCTCCCTCAGTGGCGATGCTTACATATGGCACCAGACACTCATTTGAGGCCGAGTCGACCGAGGGGAGGGCCAGGATGGTTTAGATAATCGTCACTGGTGCTGCCTGCGGAGTTATTGGCGCAGCGCGCTCACCGCTGCACCACCGCTCCCCATACGAAACAACAAAGACGCACACAGACACACACACAGGCCACACACACACAGACACACACACGCACGAACACACACACAGACACACACACAGGCCCACACACACACAGACACACGCACGAACACACACACAGACACGCACAGACACAGATACACACATACGCCACACTACTCCCAGGAGTGAGGCTATTTGCGGTTGTGTGCTTGGGTCTCATGCGATGTCTTTCGTAAAAGCAATGCCCTCTTCAGTAATACACCTGGATATGCGTATATTTGATATACAAAATACGACTAATAATACTAATACAGATGCAGGCAGTGATGAGAAGGGGAAACTGGCACTATTGTTAGATTGAAAACAACAGGAAAATAATGAATTGGTAATTATAATTATGAAATTCTAATTATTAAATTATAAAGTATAATCATAAAATTTGATTTTTTTTAAATAACATTCTGAATTAATACTCGTAAAATTATAATTCTGAAATCGTAGAATTATAATTATGAAATTATAATGATAAATGTGTTGTGCGGACAAATGTAAGGAACCGGAGAGAGGGAGAGAGAGGAAGCCTGGACAGTCGATTTGAGAGGAGATTGGTGGCAGACGGACCTGGCGGCCGTGTGAGCAGCGTGGCACCGCGAGACAGAGGGAGATTAGAGCCGAACGAGGTGTCTGTGTGTGCTGTGGACACCAACTCTCACCGCACGTGATCAGCCCTGCTCGTCGGAGGCGCGGGAGAAGGACAACACAACCAAACAACAACAACAACAATCAGTTCTCATGAAATGTTGTTTTCTGTTTAGCATAGCGGTGTAGTGTTTGGCAGTGCAGTATAGTAGTGTAGTCTATAGTGTAGTGTGTAGCGTAGTGTAAAGTGTACTACGTAGTGTAGTGTGTATTTTAGGGTACAGTTGTTGAACTTCTTTCGCACCGTACATAAGTACACTTGCCGGAGAAGAACAGCAAACGAAACACAAACAGCAGCGTTGTAGAGAAGACGTTGTCAACGTCGATGATTATTTAAAAGTGCATAGCTCCACGTTTAGCCAAGAGCCGCCTTGTTGATGATGATGATGGGTCGATGTGTTGATGCTGGTGATGATGGGTGGTAGTGTTGATGGTGGTGGTGGTGATGGGTGGATGTGTTGATGATGATGATGATGGGTGGTAGTGTTGATGGTGGTGATGATGGGTGGTAGTGTTGATGGTGGTGGTGATAGGTGGATGTGTTGATGATGATGATGATGGGTGGTAGTGTTGATGGTGGTGATGATGGGTGGTAGTGTTGATGGTGGTGGTGATAGGTGGATGTGTTGATGATGATGATGATGATGGGTGGTAGTGTTGATGGTGGTGATGATGGGTGGATGTGTTGATGATGATGGTGATGGGTGGTTGTGTTGATGCTGGTGATGATGGGTGGTAGTGTTGATGATGGTGATGATGGGTGGATGTGTTGATGATGATGGGTGGTAGTGTTGATGGTGGTGATGATGGGTGGTAGTGTTGATGGTGGTGATGATGGGTGGATGTGTTGATGATGATGGGTGGTAGTGTTGATGGTGGTGATGATGGGTGGTAGTGTTGATGGTGGTGATGATGGGTGGTAGTGTTGATGGTGGTGATGATGGTGGTAGTGTTGATGGTGGTGATGATGGGTGGTAGTGTTGATGGTGGTGATGATGAGTGGTTGTGTTGATGGTGGTGGTGATGAGTGGATGTGTTGATGATGATGGTGATGATGGGTGGTAGTGTTGATGATGATGGGTGGTAGTGTTGATGGTGGTGATGATGGGTGGTTATGTTGATGCTGGTGATGATGGGTCGATGTGTTGATGATTATGGTGGTGATGGGTGGTTGTGTTGATGATGGTGGTGGTCATGACGATGGTTGTGATCATTTTACATGGTGATGGTGATGCTGGTGAGTTTTATGATTGCGATGATAGAATTCATGGTGATGTTGATTGTGACGATGGTGATTTTTTCATTTTTTTTGTGATCTTCTTCCCTTTCCTTTCCTCTGCACTCCCATCGTGTTATTTCGTGTCGTTTGTTGTTGTGACGTGCTCACTCCCGTGCCACGACTGCCCATATGTGGGCAAAAGATCTTCATAGCTCATCGGATTACACCTCCAGTATCCCACATCCAGATGATCCTCGTAGCAAAAGTAGCTACACATGTTCAGTAGTAGCTACGGGCCCCGCACTTTCAAGAGCCCTACGCTAAATGCTTTCAATCTATCAATTATGCACTTGCTCTATTACTGTAGTACTATACCGCCTTCAACTTGTATGAACGACTGGGTGTTTAGGGTTAGAGATTTTTTGTATCATCTGGCTGTAGAGCAAATGAAAAAATACGATTACTTTATCGTGCAAGTAACAAATGTGTGTCTTAATATTAACGTGTTTTTGTTTATTTACTTAGGGCTCCTTTACAACAACATGTGTGACAGGCCGCGCACTGCCCACATGCCGCACCAGACGACTGGATGCGCGTGTGTGCGTGTGTGTGTGTGTGTGTGCGTGTGTGCGTGTGCGTGTGTGCGCGTGTGTGCGTGTGTGCGCGTGTGCGCGTGTGTGCGTGTGCACGTGTGTGCGTGTGTGCGCGTGTGCGTGTGTGTGCGTGTGTGCGTGTGTGTGTGTGCGCGTGTGCGTGTGTTCGTGTGTGCGTGTGTTGCGTGTATGCGCGTGTGCGTGTGTGCGTGTGTGCGTGTGTTCGTGTGTGCACGTGTGCGTGTGTGCGTGTGTGCGCGTGTGCGTGTGTGCGCGTGTGTGTGTGTGCGTGTGCGCGTGTGCGCGTGTGCGCGTGTGTGCGTGTGTGCGTGTGTGCGTGTGTGCGTGCGTGTGTTCGTGTGTTCGTGTGTGCGTGTGCGCGTGTGCGCGTGTGTGCGTGTGTGTGCGTGTGTGCGCGTGCGTGTGTGCGCGTGTGCGTGTGTGCGTGTGTGCGTGTGCGCGTGTGTGCGTGTGTGCGTGTGTGCTTGTGTGCGTGTGTGTGCGCGTGTGTGCGTGTGTGTGCGTGTGTGCGCGTGCGTGTGTGCGCGTGTGCGTGTGTGCGTGTGCGCGTGTGTGCGTGTGTGCTTGTGTGCGTGTGTGTGCGTGTGTGCGCGTGTGCGTGTGTGCGTGTGTGCTTGTGTGCGTGTGTGTGCGTGTGTGCGTGTGGGCGTGTGTTCGTGTGTTCGTGTGTGCGTGTGCGCGTGTGCGCGTGTGTGCGTGTGTGTGCGTGTGTGCGCGTGCGTGTGTGCGCGTGCGCGTGTGTGCGTGTGTGCGTGTGTGCGTGTGTGCGCGTGTGCGTGTGTGCGTGTGTGCGTGTCGTTTTAATTTCATTATTTTAAACGTACGTGGCGTTATTTAAATATTAAAATATCCCAAGACAGACGAAGAATATGTCCGTGATTAAAATGGGAGCTCGTCTAAACGCTTTCAAAGCGACGATGCCTAATTTTAATGCGTGTCACCAGTTCTCTCTCTCTCTCTCGGCTCTCGGATTAAATAAATTATAAAAACATTCACCACCACCACCACAGTCGTCACAAAAGTTTTCGGCGGTTTGAAGAAGTGCAAATTAGAATTCTTCGACATTGAATAGATTTTTTTTTTGTGTTAAGGATGAGAGATTACAATTTGACTTTAAACTTTCGTCACTGCAGAATTCTTGTCCTTCGTTCTTGGTCGTGGTTTTTTTGTTTTATTATTTTAAATTTATTAATTTTATTTTTCATTTAAATTTTTCATTTTTATTTAATCTTATTTAATTTTTTTATAATTTTTATTAAATGTTTTATCTACGTGACTTTACCGGAAGAACCGAGAATATGAGAGATTACATATTTATTTATAAAGCCTGGGTAGAAAGTGGATGTGCTATGGTATATATGTACAGTACCGTACTGTACATCCTCCTCCCCACTAAAACTATTTTAAAAACTCAACTGTTTTACGTTGCCAGGGATGGCCCCACTCAGCTATTTAGAGATCTTTTTTATTTTCTTCAGAATCAACCTGGCCACAAATGACAGCCCATCGAAAGTGGCTTTCTCATCTTCACGTGGAAATTCGTAGCAGCCAGCCAAATACTCTGAACGCGTGATGTTGATTCTTAATGTGAAGCGAAAATCCGCTGGAAAAAAATCAACGCCACCGCGGGAGAGAGAGAAAGAGAGAGACACGCGCAACCTCTAAATATACAGCAGGAGGCGTCGTCAGGGTCGGGACGAAACCCACGACATCCTGTGCACCAGGCGAGGTAGTTAACATCTCATCTCTCCCCTCGCCTCCCCACTCATTCTCGCCCCCTCTCGTGCTCCCCCCGTGACCCTACGCGCCCTCTGTCCTGTCACTCTTTCCTCAGCCTGGGTGATCTATGGCAAAGAGCTTCATAGCTCATCGGATTCCTCGCGCAGTCGAAATAACGATTCTAAATCAGTCAACCCGTGCACTGCCCAATGCCATATAAATCACTCTGTTTCGGTTACCGCTTTTCTTTACACTATGGCACTGTATAGTAAGTATGTTTAACTTCTTTCGCACCGTACATGGCCAAACCGCGCTAATCGGAGGTGCGGGAGAAGGAACGAACTAATATCACGAACAAAAAATTAAGTTGCAAAGAAATGAGTTCGTCAATCTGGATGATGCTGAGTTAAAAGTGCGTCATAGCTCCACAGTGGCGTCCGAACATCGGAGGGAAGAACGTTCCAGACGGCGTGGAAGCAGCGCCTCTGAAGCGCCGCGTGATGATGATGCGGTGATCGCAGCATCATCGTCTTACGGAGATCGCCTCGAGCTACTGAGGCCCTCTGTGGATCTGTAAAATAAGACGTCAATGTTTCTTTTAATTTCAATCTAGATTTGAAGTTTTCGTGACTGCGGGGATCCATACCATTTGGTTCTTTCGGTAAAGTCTATAGGTGTGAAATAAAATAAATTAAATCACGACGTTTTGATTGCAACACAAGCAATCATCATCAGGTGCTGTGTTCGTTGGGGTTGTCAAAATCACGCACTGTCCGTGAATGTGGCCGCGTCTGACTAAAGAGAGAGATGAAGAGACGAGCAGTCGTCGATGGGTCTTTGTGTGCGTCCATGATTTGACAGTCAATTAAATAATCACCCTCTCACTCGAGTCATACAGCAGCATCGCCACCCACACACTCACCCCATCCACTCACCCACTCACTCACCCACCCACTCACCCACTCGCCCATGCATTCACCCATGTAGTCACCCACTCACCTCCTCACCCATTCACCCTCCTACTGACCCACTCATTCATCCACTCATCCACCTACCCACCCACCCACCTACCCACTCACCTACCCACTCACCTACCCACTCACTCACCCACTCACTGCAACGACTCGGCAGGAACCTCTTAAAAAGGAGTCCTGAGACTCACTGGGTAAACAAGCAGAGCACTACTAATAATTATAGTTTAACACTGGGCATCTGTGAAAAAAGAGATGTATAGCTCAGTGAAACCCTCCAGTATAAATACATATTCTGATTCTATACAACCCATAGGGTGCACAAACAGCACCAAATACAAAGACAAAGATCCCCCGTATAGCCTTAACATACTGTAGGGGCAAGTGCTGCTAGCGAGTATCACCTATGAAGGCCGGCACTGTGGCACACGAGTGTGGGGGGGGCGGCACCACGCCTGACCGCCTTTGTCTCCCCAGTTGCGATGCTTTCTACACACCGCACCAGTTGAGGCTGAGTCGACCTAGGGGAGTCCCAGGAATCAAACATCAGGTTCGCCGGGTTCGCAGCGCGCTAACCACCGTCCCACCGCTCCCACCACTACCACCACAGCACTCTCCCTCACCTCTCTCCTCACCCCTCACCCCTCCTCACCCTCTCCCCTCACCCCTCCCTCACCCTCACCCCTCACNTCACCCCTCACCTCACCCTCACCTCACCCCATCCTTCACCCCTCACCCTCACCTCACCCTCCCTCACCCNTCACCCCTCTCCTCACCCACTCTCCCTCACACTCACCTCACCCCTCCGCTCACCCTCACCTCACCCTCCCTAACCCTCACCCTCACCCCTCTCCTCACCCTCCCCTCACTCTCTCCCTCACCCTCACCCTCCCTCACCCCTCACCCTCACCCTCACCCCCTCCCTCACCCTCCCTCATCCTCGCTAGGACGGCGTTCGCGCGCTGATTTCCCTGCGGCTCCGTGTGGCCTCCTCCTCCTCGTGACCGTGACGCACGCAGGACCCGGGGGCACGGGGGGGGCACGGGGGGGCACGGGGGTCACGGGGGGGCACGGGGGGGGGCACGGGGGGGGCACAGGGAGGGCACGGGGGGGGCCCAGAGGTGATTGCGGCCCTGACCCCTCCGCTACCCTCACCCCTCACCTCACCCTCACCTCACCCCTACGTGACCCCTCCCTCACCCCCTCACCTCACCCCCTACGTGACCCTCCCCTCACCCCTCGCCTCACCCATAGCGAGAGGAATCGTGGATGTGGAGTGCAACGCTCGTGACGCCCTGCACGGAGAGTCCAGACCTCGTAGCCGCGCCATCTACTCACCCACGCACCCACCCACTCGCTCACCCACTCACTCACCCACCACCTCACCCACTCACCCACCCCANTCACCCACTCTCACTCGCTCACCCTACTCACCACTCGCTCACCNACTCACTCACCCACCCACTCACCCNCCCACTGCACCACCANTCGCTCACCCACTCGCTCACCCACTCACTCACCNCTCACCCACTCACCACNANCCNACCACTCACCANTCACTACCCACCTCACCACTCACTCACGGCANCACTCACAACCAACCGACTCACTCAACCACCCACCACCCCCACTCACTCACTCACCCACTCACTCACTCACTCACCCACTCACCCACTCACTCACCCACCCTCCCTCACCTCCTCACCCTCCCTCACTCTGACCCCATTCCCTCACCTCCTCCACACCCTACCCTCACATCCTCCCCTCACCTCCTCACGCCACCCTCCTGACTCCCTCACTTCCTCTCACCTCATCACCCCTCCGCCTCACCCTCCGCCTCACTCCATCCTGTGCACCACGTGGGAGCGGCCACCACGTGGGACGCCTCCTTAATTGGTCACGTGACGCGGCGGGGTCGTTACAGTCGGCGAGGATATTGGCGCGGCCGTTTCCGTCGTTGCTAATGACCCCCCCCCNTTCATTCACCCCCCACCCCCAGAGGAAGTGGGGGGGGGNCACCGCCCCTCGTGAGGTTGTTGCCGTGTTTGTGTCGTCACGGCTGCCCCCGTGCGTGAGACAAAGATAGAGGCGCAGCCCTGCAAGCGCCGAGCCCCCCCCCCCCCACACCGCTAGCAGCACGGGGGCGAGTGCTGTTAGCGAGCACCTACGACGGCCCTAAAAGGCGCGCGAAGGGGGGGGGGGTGGATGGCCAGCATCACGCTCGGCCGCCTTTGTCTCCCCAGCGGCGATGTTTACACACGTCAACAGGTTACTCATTTTAGGCTGAGCCTACCTAGCAGAGCACCAGGACCGGCTCAGATGATCGTCGCCGGTGCTGGTGGTATCGAACTCGGGCCGCCGGGTTCGTAGCGCGGCGCGGTGCCAGCCGCTGCACTGCCACTCACTCGCTCGCTGCGGAACAGAGGCAGGGCATGCCGACTCTAGTGAACGACTCTTTCACTCCGTGTTAGTTGGGCAGGGCAAGGCCCACAGGGCTACGTGGCTCCTGCTGAGGAGCGAGCTGCCTATCACAAATGGACGAATTGTCTCATCACGTGGAAATGTATTGCATTGAAGCACTCTGATAGCGTGGCGATGTTGATTCTAAATGTGGGCGGAAAAACCGGAGGGCCCGGAGAGGAAATTCACGCGAACACGGGGAGACAGAGAGAGAGAGACGCGCAAATTCCAAATGCGCAGCAGACGTCAGGGTCGGGATTGAACCCACGACCTCCTGTTTATCGGGCGAGGGAGTTAACATCTCATAGCCACCGTGGCACACAAAAGCGGCAGGCAGGGTCGGGATTGAACCCACGACCTCCTGTGTACCGGGCGAGGGAGTTAACATCTCATAGCCACCGTGGCACACAAAGGCAACAGACAGGGTCGGGATTGAACCCACGACCTCCTGTGTACCGGGCGAGGGAGTTAACATCTCATAGCCACCGTGGCACACAAAGGCGGCAGGCAGGGTCGGGATTGAACCCACGACCTCCTGTGTACCGGGCGAGGAGTTAACATCTCATAGCCACCGTGGCACACAAAGGCAACAGACAGGGTCGGGATTGAACCCACGACCTCGTGTACCGGGCGAGGGAGCATCTCATAGCCACCGTGGCACACAAAGGCGGCAGGCAGGGTCGGGATTGAACCCACGACCTCCTGTGTACCGGGCGAGGGAGTTAACATCTCATAGCCACCGTGGCACACAAAGGCAACAGACAGGGTCGGGATTGAACCCACGATCTCCTGTGTACCGGGCGAGGGAGTTAACATCTCATAGCCACCGTGGCACACAAAGGCGGCAGGCAGAGTCGGGATTGGAGCCAGGCTCTGCATGCTGCGAGGTGCACGTGTTACCACTCCACAGCCCTGCTGCACGTATGCCGATGGTGATGGGCATTTTATTAATTGTACGAAGATGACAATGATGGGTACATTATTAATGTTAGAGGATTATGATGATATTTCGTCTTCATTCAGTCTCCACTTGCCATGTAGCTGATTGAACAGATTGCGCTTTTGTACGACCCGCACGGGGAGGGAGGGAGGGGTCCACGTGGGGGGGGGGACGAGGGGATGGGGGGGGCAGGAGGGAGGGAGGGGTCCACGTGGGGGGGTGACGAGGGGCTGGGGGGGGCAGGAGGGAGGGAGGGGTCCACGTGGGGGGGGTGACGAGGGGGCTGGGGGGGATGCAGGAGGGAGGGAGGGGTCCACGTGGGGGGGGGTGACGAGGGTGCTGGGGGGGGTGACGAGGGGGATGGGGGGGGGGTGACGAGGGGGCTGGGGGGATGCAGGAGGGAGGGAGGGGTCCACGTGGGGGGGGGNTGACGAGGGGCTGGGGGGGGGTGACGAGGGGATGGGGGGGGGTGACGAGGGGTNGGGGGGGATGCAGGAGGGAGGGAGGGGTCCACGTGGGGGGGGGNATGCAGGAGGGAGGGAGGGTCCACGTGGGGGGGGNTGACGAGGGGNCTGGGGGGGGATGCAGGAGGGAGGGAGGGGTCCACGTGGGGGGGGGGGATGCAGGAGGGAGGGAGGGGTCCACGTGGGGGGGGATGCAGGAGGGAGGGAGGGGTCCACGTGGGGGGGGGGGATGCAGGAGGGAGGGAGGGGTCCACGTGGGGGGGGGGTGACGAGGGGNCTGGGGGGGTTGACGAGGGGGATGGGGGGGGTGACGAGGGGGCTGGGGGGGATGCAGGAGGGAGGGAGGGGTCACGTGGGGGGGGGTGACGAGGGGCTGGGGGGGTGACGAGGGGATGGGGGGGGTGACGAGGGGGCTGGGGGGGATGCAGGAGGAGGGAGGGTCCACGTGGGGGGGGGGATGCAGGAGGGAGGGAGGGGTCCACGTGGGGGGGGGGTGACGAGGGCCTGGGGGGGTGCAGTAGGGAGGGCGGCGAGAATACAGACAGAGATTGGGGAGTGTTTGGAAGGAGAGGCGATGGGGAGTTGGGTTGGTGGGGGAGGGAGGGCGGGGTGGAGGCTGGAGGGAGGGCGGGAGGGAGGGAGGGCTGGAGGGAGGGCGGGAGGGCGGGAGGGAGGGAGGGAGGGAGGGGAGGAGCAGCAGCTGTTGAGGCGCTACTGCGACCCCCCCCCCCCCCCCCCTCTTGAGGACGGCCTCGTGCTAGTCCGGGTCAAGCACGACACGGTCGTCACCCCCCCCCCCGTGACCCCTGCCGCTGACCCCTGACCCCACTCGCTGCTCCCTCCCCCCTCGCACCCCCTCCCTCCACCTCGCCCACCGAGGTTATTCATTAAGCAGGGATAACGTGGAGGCGCGCAGCACCCAGATTCATTATTCAAAGCAAGCGGTCAAATACGATGTGTGTGTGCCTGTGTGTGTATGTAGGTGCTCGCTAATACACTTGCCCCAAGAGTGTGTGCTGGCTTCATGGGGATTTGTCTTTGTTGTATGTGGGGAGTGGTGGTGTAGTGGTCAGCGCACTGCGCTACGAACCTGGCGACCTGGGTTCGATTCCCGCTCACGGCCAACACCAGCGACGGTTATGCGAACCGGTCCTGGGCCTCAAATGAGTATGCGGCGCGGTGTGTAAACATCGCCACTGGGGAGACAAAGGCGGCCGGGCGTGGTGCTGGCCTTCATAGATGCTACTCGCTCCGAGCACTTGCCCCAACAGTCCGCTAAGGCTACGGGTGATCTTTGTCTCTGGNTCTGTGTGTGTGTGGTGTGTGCGTGCGTGCGTGTGTGCGGTTGCGTGCGTGTGTGCGTGTGTGCGTGCGTGTGTGCTGGTGNGTGTGTGCGTGCGTGTGCGTGTGTGCGTGCGTGTGTGCGTGTGTGCGTGCGTGTGTGCGTGCGTGTGTGCGTGCGTGTGTGCGTGTGACGTGTGTGCGCGTGTGTGCGTGTGTGCGTGCGTGTGTGCGTGTGTGCGTGCGTGCGTGCGTGTGTGTNCGTGTGTGTGTGTGCNTGTGTGCGTGTGCGTGTGTGCTGTGCGCGTGTGTGCNTGTGTGCTGCGTGTGTGCTNTGTGCGTGTGTNCNTCGTGCGTNTGTGCCTGACGTGTGTGCGTGCTGTGCGTGCGTGCGTGTGTNCGATGCGTGTGTGTGCGTGTGTNCGTGTGTGCTGCGTGATGTGTGTTGCTGCTGTGTGCGTGCGTGTGTGCTGCGTGTGTGTGGGCTGTTGCGTGTGTGCGTGGTGTGTGCNTGTGCTGTGTGCGTGCGTGTGTGTGTGCGTGTGTGCGTGNTGTTGCGTGTGTGCGCTGCGTGTGTTGCGTGTGTGCGACAATGTGTGTGTGCGTGTGCGCGTGTGTGCGTGTGTGCGTGCGTGTGGCGTGTGTGGCGGGTGCGTGTGTGTGCGTGTGTGTGCGTGTGTGCGTGCGTGTGTGCGATATTGTGCGCGTGTGCGTGTGCGCGTGTGTGCGTGTGTGTGCGTGTGTGCGTGTGTGTGCGTGTGTGCGGGCGTGTGTGCGTGCGTGTGTGCGTGTGTGCGTGTGCGTGTGTGTTGTGCGTGCGTGTGTGCGTGCGTGCGTGTGTGGTGCGTGTGTGCGTGTGCGCGTGTGTGCGTGTGTGTGTGCGTGTGCGTGCGTGTGTGCGTGTGTGCTGCGTGCGTGCGTGTGTGTGCGTGTGTGCGTGTGTGTGCGTGTGTGTGTGTGTGTGCGTGTGTGCGATCTGTGTGCGTGTGTGCGTGTGTGTGTGCTGTGCGAGTGCGTGCGTGCGTGCGTGTGTGTGCGTGTGTGCGTGCGTGTGTGCGTGTGTGCGTGCGCGTGTGTGCGGTGTGCGCGTGGCTGTGTGCGTGCGTGTGGCGTGTGCGTGTGTGCGTGTGCGTGTGTGCGTGCGTGTGTGCGTGTGTGGCGTGCGTGCGTGTGTGCGTGCGTGCGTGTGTGCGTGTGCGTGTGTGCGTGTGTGAGCGTGTGCTGAGGCTTTCTTCAAAACAATGACGGCTATTGCCTTATTTCCCCTCTCGGCATTTGAATCCGGTGCTCAGAGTTAGTCCACAATCAGCTGACCTGTGGCCCTCGGCGACCTGTGACCCCTCTCCCCCTCCTCCTCATCCCCCCCTCCCCCTCCTCCTCCCTGGCCTTGCCTTGAATGAGGACGCAGAATTCTCCCTCCAACTCTCAGAATGAAGTCAGTCTCGTTCATAGACCCGTCGCTCCCTTCCCCACCCACCCCCCTTGCTTCCCCTCTCTCCCACTCACCGGCCACGTGTCAACGTGGCCAATATTGTCGGGTGGTGGATGGGGCTGACGACACCAACGTTGATCATTGAGGAAATAAGTAAAAAAAGGTGTCAGTTTTGTTGCCAGATAAAAGGGTAAAAAACAATTATCATATTTTTACTGGCAAATGAGTACCAATGGTGACACCAACGTGGCCATCAAACATCAGCAGAGCACCGACACCCACGTGGCCTGAGGCCGACACCGCGGATGGCCTCTGTGGTCTTGTTGTGCGTGCCGCACCCTCGTGCGAGTTGCCGTCGATTCTAAATGCGGAGGGGAACCCCGGAGGGCCCGGAGACATGCGCGCGACCACGGGGAGAGAGAGACACGCAAACTCCACATTTACAAACAGGGTCGGGATGCAGCCCACGACTTCCTGTACACCAGGCGAGGTAGTTAACATCTCACCACGGGGAGAGAGAGAGAGACACGCAAACTCCACATTTACAAACAGGGTCGGGATGCAGCCACGACCTCCTGTATACCAGGCGAGGTAGTTAACATCTCACCACGGGGAGAGAGAGAGACACGCAAACTCCACATTTACAAACAGGGTCGGGATGCAGCCCACGACCTCCTGTATACCAGGCGAGGTAGTTAACATCTCACCACGGGGAGAGAGAGAGAGACACGCAAACTCCACATTTACAAACAGGGTCGGGATCGAACCCACGACCTCCTGTACACCAGGCGAGGTAGTTAACATCTTGCCACATTTTGAGAGGGCGGGGAGGGCGGGGCTAATGTCGCCGATTTAACATCGTCAGTGGGGGGGGGGGGGTTGGACAGCAGCACGATGATGATGATGGAGGGGGGGGGCTGTGGGGGAGAGGGGGGCGCTAGTGGCCCCCGCAGGAGGAGGGGAGGGGGCACCCTGCCACCGCTCTCGGCAAAGCCGGTGACTCCCCGCGGCAGCCTCCGCAGCGCTCGGCTCACTCTGTCCCAGGACTCCTCGCGGCGCCAATTATCGAGAGCTCAACAGCGGATTTTAGGCGAGCGAGCGAGCGAGCGANATGAATAATGAAGTAATCGGACGAGTCCTGTGAACGCCCAGAGATGGGCTCTGATCTCGCCAATTGAGCTCGCGCCGAGGTGGCGGGCTGATTCTGCGGCGGGATTTCAGCCGCAGAGAGACGGAGATGCCCCCGAAAGGCCGCCGGGGCATGTGCGGTGAGCGGAGCAGCGCCGCCACGGGGACACGAGGTGGGTGCGTGGCGGGCCCACGGCCGCCGCCTTTGTCTCCCCCTGTACTCTTGCTCACGGCTACCGGGTACTCGTTGAAGGCTGAGTCGACCTAGGTGACGGTCAGCGCCGGTTCGTTAGAGCAGCGCCGCTGACCCTGACCACCGCTCCCCACACCAAAGACAAAGACACCCGTATAGCCTTAACGGACTGTTGGGGCAAGTGCTGTTAGAGAGCGCCTACGGAGGCTGGAACGGCACACGAGAGGGTGGGTGGCTAACACCACGCCCGGCCGCCTTTGTCTCCCTAGTGGCGATGGTTACACATCACACCAGGTACTAATTTGAGGCTGAGTCGACCTACACCCACACATACACTCACTGTTATCCTCCTGAGTGGACAGAGACGAATGCGGTTGGACATTAAAAGAAGAAACAATGCCCCATTGTTGGCAACTGCCACGCCAGGAGACGATTAGAACAAAAAAATATTACAACTATAAATACTTTGGGGCCGTCCATAAATGACGTCACGCGATTTTGGACGATTTTTTACCCCCCCCCTTCGTCACACGGCGTCACAAAAATCAGACCCCCCTCAAATATGACGTCACAAAGCTCTGCCCCTCCCATAAAATGAAACATGCTTCAAATCGCTTTAAACTATTGTCATTGTAGTGCGTATTTAATGTGGCGCTGCACTCTGATGTTGTAGGAGAAAACATTTATTAAAACGTCTATATATTAAGTAGAACGCGTTGTCTATATTTAATTAAAGTTGCGCATTTTGATGTGACGTCACATTTCTCCTCTCAACCCCCCCCCCCCTCGTCACACATCGTCACAAATGTCTGACCCCCCCAGGTGCGTGACGTCATTTATGGACGGCCCCTTTCATTTTACCAGGTGAGCCCCACTGAGCCCCGTAGCAATGTTTTTTCAGAAGCGACCTGGCCACAAACGATAACTCGACCAAGTGGCTCATGACGCGGAGATTTGTAGCAGCCAAAGACTCGGAAAACGTGATGTTGATTCTAAATGTGGAGGGAAAACCCAAGGAAAAAACCACGCGGCCACGGGGAGAGAGAGAGACGCAAACTCCAAATATACAGCAGCAGGCGTCAGGGTCGGGATCGAACCACGACCTCCTGTATACCAGGCGAGGTAGTTAACATCTCATAGCCACCGTGATGATGATGATGATGATGAGAGAGACGCAAACTCCAAATATACAGCAGCAAGCGCCAGGGTTGAGATTGAAACCCACGACCTCCTGTGTACCAGGAGAGGTAGTTAACATCTCACCACGGGNGAGAGAGAGAGACACACAAACTCCAAAAATACAGCAGCAAGCGCCAGGGTCGGATTGAACCCACGACCTCCTGTGTACCAGGCGAGTTAGTTAACATCTCACACGGGAGAGAGAGAGACACACAAACTCCAAATATAGAGCAGACGTCGTCAGGGTCGGGATTGAAACCCACGACCTCCTGTGCACCAGGCGAGGTAGTTAACATCTCACCACGCGGAGAGAGAGATACACACAAACTCCAAATATACAGCAGACGTCGTCAGGGTCGGGATGAAACCCACGACCTCCTGTATACCAGGCGAGTAGTTAACATCTCATAGCCACCGTGATGATGAAGAGAGACACAAACTCCAAATATACAGCAGCAGGCGTTAGGGTCGAGATTGAAACCACGACCTCCTGTGTACCAGGCGAGGTAGTTAACATCTCACCACGGGGAGAGAGACACACGCAAACTCCAATATACAGCAGCAGGCGCCAGGTCGGATCAACCCACGACCTCCTGTATGCCAGGCGAGGTAGTTAACATCTCACCACGTGGAGAGAGATACACACAAACTCCAAATATACAGCAGCAGGCGTCAGGGTCGAAATTGAACCCACGACCTTCTGTGTACCAGGCGAGGTAGTTAACATCTCACCACGTGGGAGAGAGAGACACCACNAACTCCAAATATACAGCAGCAGGCGCCAGGGTCGGATCGAACCCACGACCTCCTGCACACCAGGCGAGGTAGTTAACATCTCATAGCCACCGTGATGATGAGAGAGAGAGACGCAAACTCCAAATATACAGCAGCAAGCGCAGGGTGAGATTGAAACCACGACCTCCTGTGTACCAGGAGAGGTAGTTAACATCTCACCACGGGAGAGAGAGACACACACACNAACTCCAAATATACAGCAGCAGGCGTCAGGGTCGGATCGAACCCACGACCTCCTGTATACCAGGCGAGGTAGTAACATCTCACCACACCAGGCGAGGTAGTTAACATCTCATAGCCACCGTGATGATGATGATAGAGAGACACAAACTCCAAATATACAGCAGCAGGCGCCAGGGTCGAGATTGAAACCACGACCTCCTGTGTACCAGGCGAGGTAGTTAACATCTCACCACGGGAGAGAGAGAGACACACACAAACTCCAAATATACAGCAGACGTCGTCAGGGTCGGGATTGAAACCACGACCTCCTGTGTACCAGGCGAGGTAGTTAACATCTCACCACGCGGAGAGAGAGAGATACACAAACTCCAAATATACAGCAGACGTCGTCAGGGTCGGGATGGAAGCCACGACCTCCTGTGTACCAGGCGAGGAAGTTAACATCTCACCACGGGGAGAGAGAGAGAGAGNCACACAAACTCCAAATATACAGCAGACGTCGTCAGGGTCGGATTGAAACCCACGACCTCCTGTGCACCAGGCGAGGTAGTTAACATCTCACCACGAGAGAGAGACACACACAAACTCCAAATATACAGCAGCAGGCGTCAGGGTCGGGATAGAACCCACGACCTCCTGTGTACCAGGCGAGGGAGTTAACATCTCATAGCGACCGTGGCGCCCCCTCCCTCTCCACTCCTTCCGCCCCCTCGATTGACCCTTCCGTGACCCCTACGTGCCCTCTGTCACTCATTCCTCAACCTGGGCGATCTGTGACGAAGAGCTTCATAGCTCGTCGGATTCCTCCGGCAGTTAAATAACGATGCTCTGTACGGAATGGATCGGGTCACCTCTAAATTCCAAGTCCACGTAATGAGCCCCATTGAACACCCCACGGAAGCATCCCTAACAGCGCAGCACCCTGCTGAGAATGAGTCTCGAGACGAGGCTGTTATTATTTCTCATTGTTTCATCTTCTTGTTACGGGAAATAAGTAATATAAAAAAATTCAAAACACGCTTTTATGAAATGTACTCGTAATGGCAAACTCCACGACTCCAGGAAGTGGCCCCGAAGCTTGCCATGACGTAAGCGACCATGGCCAATTACAGCCAACGTCAGTTTACCGTGGACAATTAGACCAAGCCGAAACATAACCTGTAAAAAGAATGTTTAAAAATATACAGTGAGGGAAAAAAGTATTTGATCCCCTGCTGATTTTGTACGTTTGCCCACTGACAAAGAAATGATCAGTCTATAATTTTAATGGTAGGTTTATTTGAACAATGAGAGACAGAATAACAACAAAATCCAGAAAAAACGCATGTCAAAAATGTTATAAATTGATTTGCATTTTAATGAGGGAAATAAGTATTTTACCCTCTGCAAAACATGACTTAGTACTTTGTGGCAAAACCCATGTTGGCAATCACGGAGGTCAGACGTTTCTTGTAGTTGGCCACCAGGTTTGCACACATCTCAGGAGGGATTTTGTCCCACTCCTCTTTGCAGATCTTCTCCAAGTCATTAAGGTTTCGAGGCTGACGTTTGGCAACTCGAACCTTCAGCTCCCTCCACAGATTTTCTTTGGGATTAAGGTCTGGAGACTGGCTAGGCCACTCCAGGCCTTAATGTGCTTCTTCTTGAGCCACTCCTTTGTTGCCTTGGCCATGTGTTTTGGGTCATTGTCATGCTGGATACCCATCCACGACCCATTTTCAATGCCCTGGCTGAGGGAAGGAGGTTGTCACCCAAAATTTGACGGTACATGGCCCCGTCCATCGTCCCTTTGATGCGGTGAAGTTGTCCTGTCCCCTTAGCAGAAAAACACCCCAAAGCATAATGTTTCCACCTCCATGTTTGACGGTGGGATGGTGTTCTTGGAGTCATATGCAGCATTCCTCCTCCTCCAAACACGCGAGTTGAGTTGATGCCAAAGAGCTCCATTTTGGTCTCATCTGACCACAACAATTTCACCCAGTTGTCCTCTGAATCATTCAGATGTTCATTGGCAAACTTCATACGGGCATGTATATGTGCTTTCTTGAGCAGGATTTCAGCCCTTCACGGCGTAGTGTTACCAACTGTTTTCTTGGTGACTATGGTCCCAGCTGCTTTGAGATCATTGACAAGATCCTCCCGTGTAGTTCTGGGCTGATTCCTCACCGTTCTCATGATCATTGCAACTCCACGAGGTGAAGCCTTGCATGGAGCCCCAGGCCGAGGGAGATTGACAGTTCTTTTGTGTTTCTTCCATTTGCGAATAATCGCACCAACTGTTGTCACCTTCTCACCAAGCTGCTTGTCGATGGTCTTGTAGCCCATTCCAGCCTTGTGTAGATCTACAATCTTGTCCCTGACATCCTTGGAGAGCTCTTTGGTCTTGGCCATGGTGGAGAGTTTTAATCTGATTGATTGATTGCTTCTGTGAACAGGTGTCTTTTATACAGGTAACAAGCTGAGATTAGGAGCACTCCCTTTAAGAGTGTGCTCCTAATCTCAGCTCGTTACCTGTATAAAATACACCTGGGAGCCAGAAATCTTTCTGATTGAGAGGGTGTCAAATACTTATTTCCCTCATTAAAATGCAAATCAATTTATAACATTTTTGACATGCATTTTTCTGGATTTTGTTGTTGTTATTCTGTCTCTCACTGTTCAAATAAACCTACCATTACAATTATAAAATGATAATTTCTTTGTCAGTGGGCAAACGTACAAAATCAGCAGGGGATCAAACACTTTTTCTTCACTGTATATGTTTTATTTTTATGATAGAATACAATATTGCATCAGTATAACATAAGTATACCAAGTTTACAATCGATAGCACATTGGGAAGTGGGTTAAAATTGAGTTACAAGATTTGAGGATACAACGACAACAACGACAACAGAGTGAGTTAAATAAAAGCGTGTAAAAAGGTATCCCGTGGGTATAGCTGCTCAATCCCGAGCTATGAATGCTGTGATACGTGCATTGTCTTTGCACCAGAGGTCGCAACCGGGTACCCGATACCCGTACCCTACCCGATACCCGCTTACCCGTACCCGGCCGGGTACGGGTACCCGTTTGCGACCCTGGTGCGGCCGGGTACGGGTACGGGTAAGGAATCAAAACCCGTTTCCGACCTCTGCTTTGCACTGTTCGCCCTTGAGCGTTGTTCTCTGCTCTACTAACACTGGCACAGAAACAAGGACATTAGGCATCCGGTGTAGGAGGCCAATCCGTTTCAAAGGATCGGCTCACAAGTAACGGCATCGCGTTTATCCCCCACCTCTGTTTAAGACAGGGACAGGAGGGTGATTTCTTCACATCTCTGGCTGTAGCCTGGTGATGCTGCTGGTGGTGGTTGGTGTTGTTGGTGTAATTACCGGCGAAACGTCACAGTTCTCGAATTGTAAATGGTGTAGTGGGTTTACGCTCCAACGCATCTTTCGTTTACGTGACAAACTTGCTAATTGACTGTGTCGGGTGGTGGTGGATTTAACGACACAAATTTATATTTTCGTGATCTAACTCACCACAACCTCTCTTATGGACAGTTTCAAAGACATTGCATAATATTATTTTTATCATCACGCGTGGTTAATGCGGACTTGATACCTTACAAAAGGAATCGATTTGGTGCTTAAACGTCTTCATCAATCAAAGTGACATTACAACGAACTTTGGAGGTTATTTAACAATTTTTGTTTACACACAAAGCTAAAAATAACGTAGAATAATAAGTGCACTGTAATTATTAAAAAGGAAAAANTAGTCGATCTACGGTATTATATAAATAAAACATGATGGTTCTTTTATTTATGTTAGTTTTTTTATATTGTACAGTAAATAAATGTAATGTTTATTTCAACATGAATTGACTTTGGTTTACAATACGAATGATAATTTAAGAAGCGATTATAGTTTTGAAATGCTAAGTTACGAAGGCTGGGAATGCATTCTTATAACTACTAACGTTATACGTTATTCAATATATAAAGTTCCAATATACCATCGAAATTCCAGAACGCATTATTTCGTAAATCGAGGTAAGACTCTAAATTGTCCCTTTTTACAATATGAATGGTAAGTTACTAAGGCTAAGAACGCATCATTGTGTACATAACGTCAAAATATATATGCCATGGAAGCTGGTTCGTAATTACGGTGTTGGTAAGCTGAGGACTGCCTGCACTAATGGTATACGTTTGTCAATGTACTCCTGTCGATTCCAAACACGTTGTACGGCATGTACACTACACACGGGAAATGCCTTTACAAGTTGTATATCTTCTGTAGATGTNATGACACTGGTTCTATATTCTGTGTAGATGCCACTGGGTCTTCATATTCTGCAGATGTAGATGCCACTGGTTCGTCGTGTTCTGCAGATGTAGATGCCATGTTCGTCGTGTTCTGGCAGATTAGATGCCATGGTTCTCATGTTCAGATGTAGTGCCACTGTTCGTCGTGTTCTGCAGATTAGATGCCATTTTCCATGTTCCAATGTAGTGCCACTGGTTCGTCGTGTTCTCAGATTAGATGCCATGGTTCTTCATGTTCTGCAGATGTGTGCCATAGTTCGTCGTGTTCTGCAGATTAGATGCCACTGGTTCTTCATGTTATGCAGATGTAGATGCCACGGTTCGTCGTGTTCGCGATTAGATGCCATTGGTTATTCATGTTCTCAGATGTAGATGCCACTGGTTCGTCGTGTTCTGCAGATGTAGATGCCACTGGTTCTTCATATTCTGCAGATGTAGATGCCACTGGTTCTTCATGTTTGCAGATGTAGATGACACTGGTTCTTCATGTTCTGCAAATGTAGATGCCACTGGTTCGTCGTGTTCTGCAGATGTAGATGCCACTGGTTCTTCATATTCTGCAGATGTAGATGCCACTGGTTCTTCATGTTCTGCAGATGTAGATGCCACTGGTTCGTCGTGTTCTGCAGATGTAGATGCCACTGGTTCTTCATGTTCTGCAGATGTAGATGCCACTGGTTCTTCATGTTCTGCAGATGTAGATGACACTTGTTCTTCATGTTCTGCAGATGTAGATGACACTGGTTCTTCATGTTCTGCAGATGTAGATGACACTTGTTCTTCATGTTCTGCAGATGTAGATGACACTGGTTCTTCACGTTCTGCAGATGTAGATGACACTGGTTCTTCATGTTCTGCAGATGTAGATGACACTTGTTCTTCAAGTTCTGCAGATGTAGATGCCACTGGTTCTTCACGTTCTGGAGATGTAGATGCCACCACCGCCATCTATAGCGCCAGTGGTTGAACTTACGACTCTCGTCTCAAAAGGCCCTGGACTTGCGGACAAATTCGTTCGTATCTCTGAAAGTTCGTAAGTCGAATGTTCTTAAGTAGAGGAGTCCCTTATGAAATTATGTTACATGAACGAAGCTCCAGGAACGCATCTACTTCGTACATATCGAGCTATTACTGTAAGCGATCCCCAATTAATCAGATCGTGGGTGGTAGAATTGACGAAGGAATCGAATCGCGTTGGGGTCTCGCAGTCATGGCCACAACAGAAGACATCACAGAGCCAGAGCAGACTCCAGGCCAGACTCTACCAACAGGGTTCAGGGGTGTTGTGGGGGGGTTGTTGCTCGTGAGGGTGGTGGCGGTGTGGGCGAAACCATAATTAACCTATAAAACAACACTAAGTGGCGGTGATATCACCACGGCACTTGTGCCAGGCTGTGTGCACGTTGAGTCCACGTGAAGTGTCGAACACCGCTGGCTGGCAAGAGGTCACGGGGCAGACCCAGGTGCCACGGGTCGACTGACTGAGATTACTGTATGATGCACCACCTGTGTCCCCTACTGTGTCAACTTGCTGTGTTTTAGCCGCCCGGTGCTCCGCTCATTGTTGTGAGCGTCGCTCCTCTGCCCTCCGTTGTTGGAGGGCGACTGCCTCTAACTGCCCAGTAGCGTCCTTCACGAGCCTCCTCCACAGAGGCCGATCTTGACACCGCTGGTACCAGTCATTGGCAAGTCCACTCAGCTTCACATCCTCTTGTACCACATCACTCCATCTCTTCTCTAGCCCGTGCCACGCCCGTTTAGCCCCTCTATTCCGCCGAACAAAAGCTGTTTAGGCATGCGGTGGCTGGCATGCGGGCTACATGACCCAGCCAATGCAGCCTTGCCTGCCAGAGGAGCTCACCGATGGGACTTTTTCCAGATCTTTCAAGGATTTGTGAGCTCCTCACACAATCCAGCCTGATTAAACCCAGGCCAGCCTAAATGTTTCTAACTGGCGAAGATGTTCCATTAGGGGGTCCACTTTTGCAGGTGTAGAGAAGGGAAGGCATGACTGTGGAGCGACAGACCAGGTAGCTTCCACACAGCGCTATGCAACCGATGAAAATATAATACCGTTCGACTAATTCGGAGTGAGACCTCTGCTGTCAAAACAGAGCCGGTCATGAGCACACTGCCGAGGTATGGAAACTCTCCACTCCCTCCACAACTGCCCATTACTAATTGGGAGTTGTGGGGTGGAGTGTCTAATCGTACAGAATACCCAGGCAGGTGCTTAGTTTTGTGGGGCTGATGGTAAGGCCCAACCTCTTCGTGGCAGATCATCGGCATACATGGCATGGTTAAGCAATAGGGAGCCATCCCATGACTGCACCCGGGCATCAATCAGCCTTCCATTGTGTTTGTACCACGTGGTAATTCCTCCGGTACAGCCATCGATGGCTTCACGAACTACGTAGTCGAAATTGATTATTAATAATTTGGGAGCCAGAAGACATCTATGTCGCACACCAAGGTGAACAGAGAATGGCTCCGACTCCCGGCCATGTAATTTTACCCGGACCCGCTCACCATTATGAAGGTTCTTAATGATTGTGAGCAAAAGGTCATGGACTCCGAAAGCACAAAGAACAACCCAGTGCCCAGGCCTACTGATGGTATCATAGGCCTTGTCCAGGTCAATAAAGCAGAGATGTGGGTCTTTTTGGAATTCCCTACACCTCTGCTGTAGCAGATGGACAGAAAATATGGCATTTGTGCAGGCCTGCCCTTTCCTGAAACCACATTGGGGCTCCACAAGCCTCTCCTCAGCGTGCCTGGCAAGGCGATATTGAATAATCCTTGCCAGGATCTTTCCTGCCACACTAAAGAGTGAGATGCCCATCTAGTTCTTACAGTCTGTGTAGTCCTCCTTCTTAAAGAGGGGGCCACCAGGGCATCCTTCCAATCCTGCGGAACCCGTCCAGTGGTCCCGACTGTTAGTATGATGTCATGTAGGGCACAAACGCCACCCTCTCTAAGCATTTCGCTTGGGAGATCATCTCTGCCCGGTGCCTTTCCTGGTCTCAGACTCAGGATCTCCTTCAGTACTTCCTTAACAAATGGCATCTCAGCCAGCCACTCACAGGGATGACTTCTTCCAATATTTGAGGCACCGCAGCATCAGCATACTCATAGAGACACATCGAGGTATGTATAGATACATTAAGATACAATTTACACATATAGATACATGGATATGCGTATAGATACATCGAAAATAGAGATGCATAGACACACATCGAGATACACCGAGACACGTCGAGCTACATACTCATAGAGCCGCATAGAGATTCATACTCATGCACAGAGGCACAGGGAGATGCATAGATATGCGTACAAAGTGCAAAGATTGGACAGGGCTAATTGTCTGCGAGAGATTCATTCGTAAAATCCACGTGAGATGAAATGACGCAATACGACTCAAAACGCATCACGAGGAGGAGGGAGGGAGGGAGGGAGTGGAGGGAGAGGATATGATGCGAGGAGGAGGTAGACGAGGTAGAGGAGGAAGAGGTGGAGGAGGAGGATCGTGTCAATTGAGACACACAGCTAACACACAATGACACGCGTGTGCGTGTGTGTGAGATTGAAAGGGGAGCGGTGGTGCAGCGGTTAGCGCTACGAACCCGGCGACCCGAGTTCAATTCCCGCTCTCGGCCAACGCCAGTGACGATTATCTGAACCGGTCCTGGGCATCCCCTAGGTCGACTCAGCCTCAAATGAGTACCCGATGCGATGTGCTGGGTGCTGGCCACGCACCCCCTCGTGTGCCCATGACGGCCTTCATCACAGGTGCTGCTCGCTGACAGCACTTGCCCCAACAGCCTGTTTCAGGCGATACTGGTGATCGTTGTCTTTGCGCGAGTGCGCGCGCGCATGTGTGTGTATGCACGTGCGCGCATCTGTAACATATTACATCGATAACTTTACACAGCCTGCGATGACGCGACGAATATATTGCACGCCGGGCGATCGTGCGATGACAATGAATTATTAAAGCGGCCCGATGCGGGGGGGGGGGGGGNAGGGGGTCTGAGCCTTGCTCTGAACCCGGAGGTCGATCCACCGATTCCATCTCCGCTCGCCGGGGAGTCTGGGACAGACTGCAGGGGCAGGAAGGTGGGCGGCACGAGCGCCCGGCCGCCTTTGTCTCTCCGGTGGCGGTGTTTACCACACACTGTTACCAGCTGTACTCATTTGAGGATGAGTCGACCTAGGGGAGGTACATGACGGGTTCAAATTGAATGTCACTTGATGTTGACCGTGAGTGGGATTCGATCCCACATAACACGAAAAAAGACAACGACAAAGATTCCCCGTATAGCGTTAACAGACTGCAGAAGCAAGTGTTGTTAGCGAGCACACGTGAAGGCCTGCACAGCACAAAGACACACACACACNGAGACACACACACACACAAGACACACACACACAGACNACACACATAGACTCACAGAGACACAAATAAACATAAACACACAGAGAAATACACAGAGAAACACACACAGAGACTCAAAGAGACACAAAGACACACACACACAAACAGAAACTCACATAGACACAAAGACACACACACAGCGACACACACACAGACTTATAGAGACAGACAAACACACATAACTACACACAGAGACTCACAGAGACAGAAATACACATAAACACACACAAACACACCAAGAAACACACACACAGACTCACAGAGACACAAAGAACACACACACAGACACACACAGACTCACAGAGACACAAAGACACACAAACACACCAAGAAACACACACACAGACTCACAGAGACACAAAGACACACACACACAGAGAAACACACACAGAGACTCAGAGAGACACATAGACACACAAACACACAGAAACACACACACAGACTCACAGAGACACAAAGACACACAAACACACAGATCCACACACAGAGACACAAAGACACACACACAGAGACACCCACAGAGACACAAAGACACAAAGAGCNACACAGAGCCACACACAGAGACACAAAGACACACACACAGACTCACAGAGACACACAAACACACACACAGAGACTCACAGAGACACAAAGACACACAAACACACAGATCCACACACACACAGACTCACAGAGACACAAAGACACGCAAACACACAGATCCACACACACACAGACTCACACACAGAGACACAAACACAGATCCACACACACACGGAGAAACACACAGAGACACAAAGACACACACACAGAGACTCACAGAGACACAAAGACACACACACAGAGCCACACACACACAGAGCGGGCGATCGCACGATGAGCTGAATTATTGAGGCGGAGCGCCCTGGGAGCCGCTCTGCTCACGGGGAACCCCAGAACAGAGCAGCTGAGCAGCCTGGGGTTGAGGCCCTCCCTCATCTCCCCCTCCCTCATCTCCCCCTCACTCATCTCCCCCTCCCCTCATCTCCCCCTCCCNTCATCTCCCCCTCCCCTCATCTCCCCCCCCCTCATCCCCCTCCCCCTCATCCCCCCTCCCNTCATCCCCCCTCCCNTCATCTCCCCTCCCNTCATCCCCCTCCCNTCATCCCCTCCCCTCATCTCCCCCCTCCCTCATCTCCCCCCTCCCTCATCTCCCCTCCCTCACCCCCTCCCTCATCCCCCCTCCCTCATCTCCCCCNTCCCTCATCTCCCCCTCCCTCATCTCCCCTCCCTCACCCCCCNTCCCNTCATCCCCNTCCCTCCCCNTCCCTCCCCCCCTCCCTCATCCCCCTCCCTCATCCCCCCCCCTCATCCCCCTCCCTCATCCCCCTCCCTCATCCCCCCCTCATCCCCCTCCCTCATCNCCCCCCTCCCTCATCCCCCCCCTCATCACCCTCCCNTCATCCCCCTCCCNTCATCCCCCCCTCCCCATCATCTCCCCTCATCCCCCCCCCTCATCCCCCTCCCCCATCTCCCCTCCCTCATCTCCCCTCCCTCATCNCCCCTCCCTCATCCCCCCCCTCATCCCCCTCCCTCATCCCCTCCCNTCATCCCCCCCCTCATCTCATCCCCTCCCTCATCTCCCCCNTCNCCTCATCNCCCCCTCCCNTCATCNCCCCNTCCCNTCATCTCCCCCTCCCTCATCCCCCCCTCCCNTCATCCCCCCTCCCCTCATCCCCCTCCCTCATCCCCCCTCCCTCATCCCCCTCCCTCATCCCCCTCCCCTCCCTCATCTCCCCCCCCTCATCCCCCTCCCTCATCCCCCTCCCTCATCTCNCCCCTCCCTCATCTCCCCCNTCCCNTCATCNCCCCTCCCTCATCCCCCTCCCTCATCCCCCTCCCTCATCCCCCCTCCCTCATCCCCCTCCCTCATCCCCCTCCCTCATCTCCCCCTCCCTCATCTCCCCTCCCTCTCCCCCCCCCNTCCCCCTCATCTCCCCCCTCCCTCATCCCCCTCCCTCATCCCCCCCCCTCATCTCCCCCTCCCTCATCNCCCCCCTCCCNTCATCCCCCCTCCCCTCATCTCCCCCTCCCNTCATCTCCCCCTCCCTCATCCCCCTCCCTCACCCCCTCCCTCATCTCCCCTCCCTCATCCCCCNTCCCTCATCCCCCCTCCCCTCATCTCCCCCTCCCNTCATCTCCCCTCCCTCATCTCCCCCTCCCTCATCTNCCCCTCCCCATCATCCCCCCTCCCTCATCTCCCCCTCCCTCATCTCCCCCTCCCCATCATCCCCCTCCCNTCATCCCCCCTCCCTCATCCCCCNTCCCTCATCCCCCCCCCCCTCATCTCCCCTCCCNTCATCTCCCCCTCCCTCATCTCCCCCTCCCTCATCCCCTCCCTCATCTCCCCTCCCTCATCTCCCCCCCCTCATCTCCCCCCTCCCNTCATCCCCCTCCCTCATCCCCCNTCCCCATCTCCCTNCTCATCTCCCCTCCCTCAACCCCCCCCCCCTCCCTCATCCCCCTCCCNTCATCTCCCCTCATCTCCCCNTCATCTCCCCTCCCTCATCTCCCCTCCCTCATCTCCCCTCCCTCATCTCTCCCATNCTTATCCCCTCATCTCCCCCTCCCCTCATCTCCCCCNTCATCTCCCCCCCCTCCCCTCATCTCTCCATCCCCCTTTCCCCCTCCCTCATCTCCCCCTCCCTCATCTCCCCTCCCCTCATCCCCCTCCCCCATCCCCCCTCCCTCATCCCCCCTCCCTCATCTCCCCTCCCCTCATCTCCCCTCCCCTCATCTCCCATCCCCTCATCCCCCTCCCCTCATCTCCCCTCATCTCCCCTCATCTCCCCCCTCATTTCCACCCCTCCCTCATCTCTTTCCATCCTTCCCCTCCCCTCATCTCCCCTCCCCTCATCTCCCCCTCCCCTCATCTCCCCCCTCATCTCCCCTCCTCATCTCCCCCCTCATTTCACCCTCCACTCATCTCTTTCCATCCTTCCCCTCCCCTCATCTCCCCTCCCCTCATCTCCCCCCTCATCTCCCCCTCATTCCCCTCCCCTCATCTCCCCCCGTTCATCTCCCCNCTCCCCTCATCTCCCCCTCATCTCCCCTCCCCTCATCTCCCCCNTCATCTCCCCCTCCCCTCATCTCTCTCCATCCTTCCCTAGCAATCATCTCTGTCTCTCTGTCCTCGTGCCGCAGCCTCAATGAGCGATGCGACCGCTTTCAGAATGCATTCGATTTGCCGGCCGTTTATATACAAACACACAGAGACAAAGATCCCCGTGTAGCCTCAGCAGACCGTTGGGGCAAGTGCCGCTAGCCAGCGTCTGTAGATGCCGGAACCGCGCACGACTGGAGGTAGCAGCACCACTCGGTACGGATTTTAGGCTGAGTGGACCTAGGGAAGACCCAGGACAGGTTAAGATAATCGTCACTGGTGGTGGCCGTGATTGGGAATCGAACTCGTGTGGCCGGGTTCGTAGGCACGCGCTAACCGCACACAACTAAACACAAAGACAAAGACCCCCCGATAGCCTGAGCAGACTGTCAAGTGCTGTTAGCCACCCCTACACAGACAAACACAAAGATCCCCATCTGGAGTTTACAGACTGTCGTGTGAGTGTTGCTAGCTAGCCACAGACACACACACAGACACACAGAGCCACACACACACAGACACACACAGAGAGCCACACGCACACACACACACACAGAGTCACACGCACACACAGAGCCACACGCACAGAGCCACACGAACACACAAACACACGCAGAGTCACACGCACACAGACACACACAGAGAGTCACACGCACACAGACACACACAGAGAGCCACACACAGACACACACACAGAGTCACACGCACACACACACACGCACGCACACACAGATACACGCACACCACAGACACACACAGAGTCACACACACACAGACACACGCAGAGAGCCACACACAGACACACANGCAGAGCCACACGNACACACACACACACGCNGACACACACGCAGAGTCACACACACACACACGAACACACAGACACACACGCAGAGCCACACGAACACACACACACGCAGACACACACGCACACACGCCCTAACGTCTCTTCCGAGCGAGAGAAATCGGCAGAGACAGACACATGAGGGATTGATGGAGAGGGGAGAGGAACCACCCAACGCGTTCCTCCGTGAGAGCTGAGAGATGTGGCGACGTCGTTCCCTCCGCTCACACAGGAGGTCCGCGCGTCTTTGAGCGGCATCACACAAACAAGACAAAGCTTCCCGCCCCCCCGTATAGCCCAACAGACTGTCGGGGCAAGTGCCGCAAGCGAGCAGTAACCTATGAAGGTCGGCACGGCACACGACGGGTGGGTAGCCAGCACCGCGCCCGACCGCCTTTGTCTCCCCAGTGGCGATGCTTGCCCACCGCACCAGTAACTCATCAGGAACTCATCTGAGTCGACGTAGCGGAGTCCCCGAAACCGGCTCAGAGAAAATCGTCGCCGGTGTTTATTTTTTTGGCGGCGGTGAGCGGGAATGGTGGAGCTGGAGTCGCCGAGTTCCTAGCGCGACGCGTTGATCACGAAGAGGCCCCTGACGCAAACCCCCCCACCCCCCCCCGGACACACTCACGCGCAGCGCGCTCCGTTTCACGCCGCGTCTGAGCAATTTCCATCTCAGCGGGCAGCCGCGGCTGGAGCAGCTGGAGCAGAGTGGCTCGTAGTCGATTCTGCTCCATCTCCTACACGTCAACCCCCCCCCCCCCATCGCTCTCACCGTTCCCTCCCCGTCCGCACGATGATCCGTCCAGGTACGGGCACGTGGCCCCCGCACAGTCCGTAATCCTGTGTCGCAATTAAGCCACGAACTAAAATACGTTCATTTATTTCGTTCACCAGGTTCAGGCTCACTCGAGCTGCGGAGCTCTTCCGAAGCGATCGGATATCGCACATGAGAGCTCGGCTAAGAGGCTTCACGGATGAACATTGCAGACTCCAAATGTGGAGCAGGCGTCTGGGTCAGGATCGAACCCACGGTCTCCTGCATACCAGGCGAGGTAGTTAACATCTCCTAGCCACCGCGATGTCGTGCACCCTCCTCCACCCGACACAGTTGTCAACATGTTGTGGCAACGAACTAACTTGCCCGATGATTCTGCCCATTGCCTGATGATAGACACACACACTACACACACACACTATAGACACACACACTATAGACATACACTACAGACACACACACTACAGACACACACACACACTATAGACACACACACACTATGGACACACACACACTACATACACANTATAGACACACNCACTATACACACACACTATAGACACACACACTATAGACACACACACTCTAGACACACACACTCTAGACACACACACTATAGACACACACTATAGACACACACACTAGACACACACACACACTATAGACACACACACANTATAGACACACACACTATGACACACACACTATGGACACACACACTATNGAACACACACANTATAGACACACACTATGACCACACACTATNGACACACACACTATAGATACACACACACACACACTATAGACACACACACANTATAGACACACACACTATATACACACACACACAGACACACACANACTAGACACACACACTATACACACACANTATAGACACACACACTATACACACACACTATAGACACACACTATAGACACACACACTATAGACACACCACATAACCACACACTATAGACACACACACTATAGACACACACACTATACACACACACTATAGACACACACACTGTATACACACACTATATACACACACACTATATACACACACACACACTATAGACACACACACTATACACACACACTACACACACACTATATACACACACACTATAAACACACACACTATATACACACACACTACAGACACACACACACACTATAGACACACACACACTCAGACACACACACACACTATAGACACACACACTATAGAACCGTGTCTGCTGACGCCGCTAATGAATTGATGATGACGATTCCTCTATGGCGGGAGGGGGGCGGGTAAAGGGGTTGGGGGGGGGCGCTGACACGCGAGTCCCTTTGTGAACTGTCAGTCTCTCATTGGTCGGCACGAGCGCCTCGTGTGCCAAAGATAAAGATCCCCGTGTAGCCTTAACGGACTGTTTGGGGCAAGTACTGCTCATGAGCACCTGTAAAGGCCGGCACGGCACACGAGGGGGTGGGGGCAACACACGCCCGGCCGCCTTTGTCTCTCCAGTGACGATATTTACACATCGCACCAGGTACTCATTTGAGGCAGAGTCGACCTAGAGGGGCCAGGACCGGTTCAAATAATCGTCACTGGTGTTGGTCGAAAGCGGGAATCTAACTAGGGAACTGAATTTGTAGCACAGCGTAGCACTAACCGCTACACCACTACATACATACACGCACACACACCTACACACAACAACAACCGCCATTCGCCACTAAGTGGCAGTGACGTCACCACGACGCTTTGCCAGGCCATGTGCACCTTGAGGCCACATGAAGTGTCGAACACCCGCTGGCAGGAGGTCACGGGGCAGACCCAGGTGCCACGGTCGACTGACCGAGATGACCGAGATGACTGACTGATGCACCACCTGTGCCCCTACTGTGCCAATTTGCTGTGCTTTAGCTACCCGGCGCTCCACTCGTTGTTGTGAGCGTCGCTCCTCCGCCTCCGTTGTTGCTGGAGGGCAATTGCCTCCAACTGCCCAGTAGCGTCCTTCACGAGCCTCCTCCACAGAGGCCGATCTTGACACTGCTGGTACCAGTCATCGGCAAGTCCACTCAGCTCCACGTCTTCCTGTACCACATAACTCCATTTCTTCTCTATCCCGTGCCGCGCCTATTTAGCCCCCTCGATCCGGCCGAACAAAAGCAGTTTAGGCATGCGGTGGCTGGACATGCGAGCTACATGACCCAGCCAACGCAGCTGTAGCCGATGAGAGTGGGCTGTCGCTTTTTCTCAACTATCCTGAACACCTCCTCTGTCAGCCAGGGTCTCTGGGAGGTGTGGACCGCGTACCCAAAGCAGCCATTGCAGCTGCATGGGTCACATTCCTAAACCTCGCCCATTTACCCTCGACATCAGGAGTGGGGGAAGATGCAAACCCCAGTCGCAAGCGATGATGAAATTCTCGCTTGCAACTTTCATCAGCTAACTGACACCAGGCCACTTTAGGTTGGAATGGGGTCCTGGTGAACACCCACCACCGGAGTATAAGAATGGCAGGCGCATCTTACAGATGACTAGTCGATGGTCAGAGGGCAGATCAGCTCCACGGTAGGTCCTGGTGTCAAGGACATGGGCTCGCATCCGCTGATCGTCACTATGTAGTCCAGCAGATGTTATTGCTTGGACCCGACATGCATCCATGATCTTGTGTGGATGCGCCATGCCGGAAGAGCATGTTGGTAATTACAAGCCCATGGCTGCACAAAATGTAGCAGCCTCCTACGTTGTTATTGAGCTGATCTGGCCCATGCCAGCATCATGACCAACTCGGCATTGAAGTCACCCAACAAGATGACTCTGTCCCGAGTGGCCACTTTAGCCAGCACCTTTGACAGGAGGTCATAGAAGGCATCTGACTCATCGGCTTTTCCTGCATCCCTCCACGGATGTTCGTCTTCGGTGGGGCCATAAGTAACCACGACCACCACTCCTCGCCTCTGGTTGATGGGAAGGCGAGCCCAAAGTAGCCTGGGGCTTACAGCTCCCACACCTCACCGCCACGCTCCCACGCCCCCTTCATTCTTTTATTCAGAAGAAGAGCCACACCCTGTTGTTTGGCAGTCTCCTGCCCCGAGTAGAGGACTGTCCACCCTCATGATGGTAGAGCCAGAACCGGCCCACCGGACCTCGTGAATGCCACAGAGATCCAGGTGGTACCGGTCCAGCTCCCTACAAAGGAGTGGCAGCCTTTCTACCAGTAAGCGTTCGAACATTCCACGTGGCCACACGCAGTGGCTTTTCGGTGTTTCTGGAGGAGCCCCGAGGGTGAAAATTCAATCTCCTGGCTCCGCCAATTGGGGTTTGGCCAGGAGACGCCATAGACGCCTGTCCCCCCAGGGCCTCTGGCACAAGCTTATTCGTTACATATTTATGTTTAAGTCGTGGTTTAGTGGTAATGAATTGAAGGTGGAGGGTTACCAGCCCCTCGCACCCGTCCAGAGCCCCCGTTAAGCCACTGTGGTGGTCACAGACGCCATGAGGGAGAGGCCAATGGGATTGGTCCTCCCCCACAGCACTGTCCACGACTGAGTTGCCTATCCGGCACCGCGAGGAGGTAGGGGTTGTTTTGCCGGACTACACACACACACACCTACACACACACACCTACACACACACACCTACACGCTCACACCTACACGCACCTACACACACACACCTGCACACACACACCTACACACACACCTACACACACACACACACACACACCTAGACACACCTACACGCTCACACCTACACACACCTACACACTCCTACACGCACACACCTACACACACCTACACGCACACACCTACACACACCTACACACACCTACACGCACACACTTACACACACCTACACGCACACACCTACACATACCTATACACACCTACACACACCTACACGCACACACCTACACACACACACACACACACACACGCACCTACACGCACACCACACACGCACACACTTAACCTACNCTCCCACNGCACACACCTACACATACCTACAATACACACACCTACCACTCCTACACGCAACNCCTACACACACCTACACACGCCACCTACACGCCGACATACATGCGCCCATGCGCGGCCGTGAATCTCCCTCCCACCGGTCCGCTGGAGATGAGCTCGATGCGGAGCCTCCCGCGGCGTTCAATTGACCCCCGGGGTTCTCCTGCCGCTCATTTCCCTCACCAACAGGCAGAGATGCTCACTACCTCGCCTGGTGTGCAGGAGGACGTGGGTTCGATCCCGACCCTGACGCCTGCTGCTGTATACTTGGAGTTTGCGTGTCTCTCATCATCATCACCACCGTGGCTAGGAGATGTTAACTACCTCGCCTGGCGTGCGGGAGGGCGTGGGTTCGATCCCGACCCTGACGCCTGCTGCTTTAGGCTTGGAGGTTGCGTTTCTCTCTCTCCGTGGTCGCGTGGATTTTTCTCCGGTTCCGTTCGGCGTTTCCCTCCGCATTTAGAGTCGACAGCACGCGTTTTGAGTATCTGGCTTCTGCTATGAATGTCTAAACGATGACGACGACGATGATGACAAGCGGCTGCTTCGTTGAGCTATACTTTGTGAAAGCCTGGTCGCTCGCGAAGATAAGCAGCAGAGCACAGCGAGCCTTACCTGGGAAAATACAACTATTTAAGCTGCGAGGTTCCTGTCGATGTGGACCTGGGATGAGAGGTCAGTGGAGGGGGCCCGCCCCTCATCCGTTCTCCTAGCCCCCTCCATAGGAGCGTGCCACGTCCCCACCACACCACCACCAGCACACAGCAGCATCGTGCACGAGCGGGTCTATCCCAGCATGCGACTGCGCCATCAGATGCCGCGTTGTGCATCGCGAGATTGCAAACGGAGCCGTGCCCGCTGCTCTAACCGGACTCCCGATCTCAAGCCCCTCTCACTCACCACGTGTTGTTATTCCATGTGCGAGCCGACGTACGGTCACGCGCACGTGACGTGTGAGACACCACGTGTCACTTGCTTCCCGTTGCCCAGCGAATCCGCGAGTGTGAAGGTCGCCCTCGTTGCCGACGCGAACCACCAAATGCCTCGCTGCTGACCGACTCAAGAAGCGTGGAACCATCGTCACGCAAACTCAGAGCAGCAGCAGCAGCGGTAGTGGCGGCTCTTGGCGCAGCCGTCAAACGAAGACGGTGGTCGCCGCATCGCGCAGCGGACGTCTGGAACGCTCTTCCTTCCGTGCCCCGTGCCCCGTGCCCTCGTGTGTAGCCCGAGAGGCCCCTCCAGCCCCCCTCCCGCGACTGAGCAGCGAGCGAGGAGTCGGTGGCGCGCTGCGAGCAGCGCCAGGGCCCTGGCGAGCAGAGAGGAAGCACGCTGCTGCCAACCTGCGAGACATACGCGGCGGGGTGGGGGGGGGGAAGGTTTGGGGGTTGGGGTGGGGGGGTTGGGGGGGTTAGGGGGNTTAGCGGTGGATTGGCGAGGGTTGGGGGGGGTGGCGAGGGTTGGGGAGGGTTTGGGGGTTTGGGGGTTTGGGGGTTTGGGGGTTGGGGGTGGGGGGGTTTTGGGGGTTTTGGGGGTTGGGGGGANTGGCGAGGGTTGGGGGGGGTGGCGAGGGTTGGGGGGGAGGGTGGGGAGTGTTTGGAGGGTTTGGGGGNTTGGGGGGGTTTTAGGGGTTGGGAGGGTGGGGGGTTTTAGGGTGGGTAGGGGTTGGGGGGGGGTAGACAAAGGCGCAGCCCTGCAGAGAGCGGGACGCGCTCGCGTGGACACAAGGAGCGGGTGGCGGTGGGATCGCTCCGTCCGTCCCGCTGCTGCTGCTGCTGCACGGAGCACGGGAGATGAGACACGCGACGATGTCGCGCCAGGAATCGCCATCATCGTCGCCATCGTCTTCAACATCGTCAATACCATCAACATAGTCATCAACATCATCGTCAATACCATCAACATAGTCATCAACATCATCATCAACATCATCGTCAATACCATCAACATCATCGTCAATACCATCAACATAGTCATCATCATCAACATCATCGTCAATACCATCAACATAGTCATCAACATCATCGTCAATACCATCAACATAGTCATCAACATTATCATCAACATCATCGTCAAAATCATCAACATCATCATCAACATCATCATCAACAACANCATCGTCAACATCATCAGTATCATCTTCTTGGTTCTTTCGGTAAAGTCACGTAGAATGGAAAAAATAAAATAATAAAAAATAAAAATAAAAACGTAATAAAATAATTCTCACGACGTTTCGGCCACAACGCAAGCAGCCGTCCTCAGGTGGAGAACACCTGCTTGCCTTGTGGCCAAACGTCGTGAGAATTATTTTATTACTTTTTATTTTTTATTATTTTATTTTTTCCATTCTACGTGATTTTACCGAAAGAACCAAGAAGATGAATCCCTGCAGTCACGAAAGCTTTAAATCATCAGTATCGTCAACAACATCGCCAATACAATCATCATCAACATGATCATCAACAACATCGTCAGAAACCACGAACAAAGTCAACAAACATTATCAATCATCTTCAACATCATCATCATCAAAATAGATATGATGCAATATTTCTGAATGCATGGACGTTTCGGGCAACTGCCCTTCCTCATGGCAGAAGAGCTCCGTGCTGTGAGGAAGAGGGCTCCCCCCCCCACCCACATACCCCCCACCTACCCCCCCCCACCCACATACCCCCCCCCCACATACCCCCCCCACCCACATACCCCCCCACATACCCCCCACCCACATACCCCCCCCCTTCGTACCCCCCCCCACCCACATACCCCCCCACCCTTCGTACCCCCCCCCACCCACATACCCCCCCACCCTTCGTACCCCCACCCACATACCCCCCCCGACACCCCCTCGATGCTATTTGTCTGAGATTGAGTGGCGCGTGCCAATGTGGAGTGGGGGGGGGGTGATCGATCACCCCCCCCGCGTCACGGTAGCTGCCAATCGCGTGCGAGATTGATCGGCGACAAGCGCTGGGCGCACGTGTCAATACTGTGTGGGGTGGAGGGGGGGCTATGGGGGCTGGGGGCTGGGGGGCGGGGCCAGTGGTTGGCACGCTGTACGGGAGTTCCGCTCACGGATACCGACTTGGGTGATTGATATCCTGAACCGTCCTCCCCTAGGTTTACTCGGCCTGAAACGATGAGTAACTGATTCGGTGTGTGGAACATCGGCACCTGGAGGAGAGACAAAGGCGGTCGGGCGAATGCCTTTCTAGGTGCTCGCTAACAGCACTTGCCCCAACAGCCTGCTAAAGGCTACACGGGGAATATTTGTCTTTGTCAGGGTATGGGTGTCTGTGTGTATGATGGGATTATTATGCGTGATTGTGCATCTACGTGTCTGTGTGTGTCTGTGTGTCTGTGTGTGTGTGTGTCTGTGTGTGTGTGTCTGTGTGTCTACGTGTCTGTGTGTGTGTCTGTGTGTGTGTCTGTGTGTGTATCTACGTGTTTGTGTGTCTGTGTGTCTACGTGTCTGTGTGTTGTGTGTCTACGTGTTTGTGTGTTCAATTGCACGTAGACTCAGCCTCAATTGAGTACCTGGTCGGTGTGTAGTAAACATCTTCACTGGGGAGACAAAGGCGGTGGGGCGTGATGCTAGCCACCCACCCCCTCGTGTGTCGTGCTGTCCTTCATAGGTGCTGCTCGCTAACATCACTTGCCCCAACAGTCTGTTACAGGCTATGCGGGGAATTTTGTCTTTGTGTCATTTGTGCGCTCGCAGGGCAGGGCTTGTGATGTTGTGTTCCATGCGTCCTGGAACATCCCGTCCTGATCTACACACAGACACACACGCACAGACACACACAGACACACAACAGACACACACACAGACACACACACAACAGACACACACACCACACACACAACACACGCACAGACACACACACAGACACACGCACAGACACACACGCACAGACACACACACAGACACACACACAGACACACACGACACACACAGACACACACACAGACACACACGCACAGACACACACGCACAGACACACACGCACAGACACACACGCAGACACACACGCAGACACACACGCAGACACACAGACACACACACACACACACGCGCACAGACACACACGCACAGACACACACACAGACACACGCAGACACACACGCAGACACACACACACACACAGACACACACACACAGACACACACGCACAGACACACACGTACAGACACACACGCACCGTCTCATATTTACACACGCACAGAGACATCTGCACACTTACACACGCACGCACACACATGCCCGGCCGCCCTCCCGACTGGCGATACTCACGCGTAGCCGCCATGCCCTGGCCCTCNAGGCTGAGTCACCTACGGGGGCCCACACGCGGACACCGAGAAGCGCCGCAGGTGTTTGGCCGTGAGCGGGAGTCGAACTCGGNACCCTGACTCCGGAGTTGGGCAGCCACGACCACCCGCCCAGTTTGGTGCACACACACACGCCCAGTGTGTGTGTTGCACACACACACACGCCCCATGTGTGGTGGTGGTTGTTTTGTTGTGNGTGAGTGTGCACACACACACGCCCCAGTTTGTGTGTGGTTTCTTGGTTGTGTTGTGTGAGTGTGCACACACACGTCCCAGTGTGGTGGTGGTGTTTTGTTGTGTGTGAGTGTGCAACACACAGCCCCTGTGTGTGGTGTTGGGTGAGTGGACACCACACGCCCAGTGTGTGTGGTGGTTGTTGTTGTTGTTGTGTGTGTGCACACACACACGCCCCAGTGTGTGTGGTGGTTGTTGTTGTTGTGTGTGTGTGCAGACACACACGCCCCAGTGTGTGTGGTGTTGTTGTTGTTGTTGTCGTGTGAGTGTGCACACACACACGAGTGTGTGTGGTGGTGGTTGTTGTTGTTGTGTGAGTGTGCACACACACACGCAGTGTGTGTGNTGTTGTGTTGTTGGGTNAGTGTGCACACAACACGCAGTGTTGTGGTGGTGGTTGTTGTGTTGTGTGAGTGTGCACACACAACGCCCCAGTGTTGTGTGGTTGTGTTGTGTTGTGTGTGTGCACACACACGAGTGTGTGGGTGGTGTTGTGTTGTGTGAGTGTGCACACACACACGCAGTGTTGTGGTGGTTGTTGTTGTTGTGTGAGTGTGGAGTGTGTGGGTGGTGTTGTGTCGATGTGAGTGTGCACACACACACGCAGTGTTGTGTGGTGGTNGTTGTGTTGTGTCGTGTGAGTGTGCACACAACACGCAGTGTTGTGGTGGTGGGTTGTGTTGTNGTGGGTAGTGTGCACACAACACGCAGTGTGTGTGATGGTGGTGTTGTGTTGTTGTCGTGTGAGTGTGCACACACACACGCCCCAGTGTGTGNGTGTTGAGTCTATGGGCAGTGTTGAGTCTGTGGGCAGTGTTGAGTCTGTGGGTAGTGTTGAGTCTATGGGCAGTGTTGAGTCTATGGGCAGTGTTGAGTCTGTGGGCAGTGTTGAGTCTATGGGTAGTGTTGAGTCTATGGGCAGTGTTGAGTCTGTGGGCAGTGTTGAGTCTGTGGGCAGTGTTGAGGCTATGGGTAGTGTTGAGTCTATGGGCAGTGTTGAGTCTGTGGGCAGTGTTGAGTCTGTGGGTAGTGTTGAGTCTATGGGCAGTGTTGAGTCTATGGCAGTGTTGAGTCTGTGGGCAGTGTTGAGTCTATGGGTAGTGTTGAGTCTATGGGTAGTGTTGAGTCTGTGGGCAGTGTTGAGTCTATGGGCAGTGTTGAGTCTATGGGTAGTGTTGAGTCTATGGGCAGTGTTGAGTCTACGGGCAGTGTTGAGTCTATGGGCAGTGTTGAGTCTGCAGGCAGTGTTGAGTCTATGGGCAGTGTTGAGGCTGTGGGCAGTGTTGAGTCTATGGCAGTGTTGAGTCTATGGGCAGTGTTGAGTCTGTGGGCAGTGTTGAGTCTGTGGGCAGTGTTGAGTCTGTGGGCAGTGTTGAGTCTGTGGGCAGTGTTGAGTCTGTGGGCAGTGTTGAGTCTATGGGCAGTGTTGAGTCTGTGGGCAGTGTTGAGTCTGTGGGCAGTGTTAGTCTATGGGCAGTGTGAGTCTATGGGCAGTGTTGAGTCTATGGGCAGTGTTGAGTCTATGGGCAGTGTTGAGTCTGTGGGCAGTGTTGAGTCTATGGGTAGTGTTGAGTCTATGGCAGTGTTGAGTCGCAGTGTTGAGTCTGTGGGCAGTGTTGAGTCTATGGGTAGTGTTGAGTCTATGGGCAGTGTTGATCTGTGGGCAGTGTTGAGTCTGTGGGCAGTGTTGAGGCTATGGGTAGTGTTGAGTCTATGGGCAGTGTTAGTCTGTGGGCAGTGTTGAGTCTATGGGTAGTGTTGAGTCTATGGCAGTGTTGAGTCTATGGGTAGTGTTGAGTCTATGGGTAGTGTTGAGTCTGTGGGCAGTGTTGAGTCTATGGCAGTGTTGAGTCTATGGGTAGTGTTGAGTCTATGGGCAGTGTTGAGTCTACGGCAGTGTTGAGTCTATGGGCAGTGTTGAGTCTGCAGGCAGTGTTGAGTCTATGGGCAGTGTTGAGGCTGTGGGCAGTGTTGAGTCTATGGGCAGTGTTGAGTCTATGGGCAGTGTTGAGTCTGTGGGCAGTGTTGAGTCTGTGGGCAGTGTTGAGTCTGGGCAGTGTTGAGTCTGTGGGCAGTGTTGAGTCTGTGGGCAGTGTTGAGTCTATGGGCAGTGTTGAGTCTATGGGCAGTGTTGAGTCTGTGAGCAGTGTTGAGTCTATGGACAGCGTTGAGTCTGTGGGCAGTGTTGAGTCTGTGGGCAGTGTTGAGTCTATGGGTAGTGTTGAGTCTATGGGCAGTGTTGAGTCTGTGGGCAGTGTTGAGTCTATGGAAGTGTTGAGTCTATGGGCAGTGTTGAGTCTATTGGCAGTGTTGAGTCTATGGGCAGTGTTGAGTCTATGGGCAGTGTTGAGTCTATGGGCAGTGTTGAGTCTATGGGCAGTGTTGAGTCTGTGGGCAGTGTTGAGTCTATGGGTAGTGTTGAGTCTATGGGCAGTGTTGAGTCTATGGGCAGTGTTGAGTCTATGGGCAGTGTTGAGTCTATGGCAGTGTTGAGTCTGTGGGCAGTGTTGAGTCTATGGGTAGTGTTGAGTCTATGGGCAGTGTTGAGTCTGTGGGCAGTGTTGAGTCTATGGGCAGTGTTGAGTCTATGGGCAGTGTTGAGTCTATGGGCAGTGTTGAGTCTGTGGGCATTGCTGGGTCTATGGGAGTGTTGAGTCTATGGGCAGTGTTGAGTCTATGGCAGTGTTGAGTCTGTGGGCATTGCTGGGTCTATGGGTAGTGTTGAGTCAATGGGCAGTGTTGAGTCTATTGGCAGTGTTGAGTCTATGTGCAGTGTTGAGTCTGTGGGCAGTGTTGAGTCGATGGGCAGTGTTGAGTCTATGGGAAGTGTTGGGTCTATGGGCAGCGTTGAGTCTATGGGCAGTGTCGAGTCTATGGGCAGTGTTGTGTCTATGAGCAGTGTTGAGTCTATGGGCAGTGTTGAGTCTATGGGCAGTGTTGAGTCTATGAGCAGTGTTGAGTCTATGGGCAGTGTTGAGTCTATGGGCTGTGTTGAGTCTATGGGTAGTGTTGAGTCTATTGGCAGTGTTGAGTCTGTGGGCAGTGTTGAGTCTATGGGCAGTGTTGAGTCTATGGGCAGTGTTGAGTCTATGGGCAGTGTTGAGTCTGTGGGCATTGCTGGGTCTATGGGTAGTGTTGAGTCTATGGGCAGTGTTGAGTCTATGGGCAGTGTTGAGTCTGTGGGCATTGCTGGGTCTATGGTAGTGTTGAGTCAATGGGCAGTGTTGAGTCTATGGCAGTGTTGAGTCTATGTGCAGTGTTGAGTCTGTGGGCAGTGTTGAGTCGATGGGCAGTGTTGAGTCTATGGGAAGTGTTGGNTCTATGGCAGCGTTGAGTCTATGGGCAGTGTCGAGTCTATGGGCAGTGTTGTGTCTATGAGCAGTGTTGAGTCTATGGGCAGTGTTGAGTCTATGGGCAGTGTTGAGTCTATGAGCAGTGTTGAGTCTATGGGCAGTGTTGAGTCTATGGGCTGTGTTGAGTCTATGGGTAGTGTTGAGTCTATTGGCAGTGTTGAGTCTATGTGCAGTGTTGAGTCTATGGGCAGTGTTGAGTCAATGGGCAGTGTTGAGTCTATTTGCAGTGTTGAGTCTAGGTGCAGTGTTGAATCTATGGGCAGTGTCGGGTCTATGGGCATTGCTGGGTCTATGGGCAGTGTTGAGTCTATGGGCAGTGTCGGGTCTATGGGCATTACTGGGTCTATGGGCAGTGTTGAGTCTATGGGCAGTGTTGATGTCCGGGTGAATTGGTAAGTGCGAGGTTGAGTTCGTGATTGAGTACGACACACACACAGACAGACAAAGGACTTTACAGAGTAAATATTTCCCAAGCTTAATAGAGCTATACCCTGACCATCACCACCACCACCAATACCACCACCAACAATAACACACTATATATGGTAATGTCGCCACGGCATATGATACACTAATAACACTGACATGTTATTATGCAATTTTAATGCAATGCGGTTGTGTAAAAACGCACAGTTGTATAATTTAAAGCGAAGCATTGTCTTTTGGGTTATTTATATGCGTATTAGTGCGTGTTCCTGCGCGTACAACTGCGTGTGTGTAATTGGGTGGGTGAGTTGAGTTGGTGACTGAGTGGGTGGGTGCGTGGGTTAGTGGGTTGGTGACTGAGTATATGACTGAGTGGGTGGGTGGGTGAGTGGGTGAGTGGTGGATGAGTGAGTGAACGGGTGGGTGAGTGGGTGGGTGGGGGTGAGTGATTTGTTGACTGAGTAGGTGGGTGTCTAAGTTGGTGACTGAGTGGGCGGGTGGATGAGTGGGTGGTTGAGCGGGTGAGTGGGTGGGTGGGTGAGCGGGTGGGTGGATGACTTAGGTGGTGACTGAGTGGGTGGGTGAGTGGGTGAGTGGGTGGGTGAGCGGGTGGGTGAGCGGATGGTGGGTGAGCGGGTGGGTGGGTTAGTGGGTGGGTGACTTAGCTGTTGACTGAGTGGGTGGGTGGGTGAGTGGGTGATTGGGTGGTTGAGCGGGAGGTGAGTGGGTGGGTGAGTGGGTGGGTGAGTGCGGGGAGCAGGCAGCGTAGCAGTCAGCACGCTGGGTTACGTGTCTCTGGGTTCGAAGCGCAGCGTGCTAACCGCTGCGCCACCGCTCCCTCCCCTGATGATTCCAACAGCAATCATCGCTGACATTCTCGAGACCAACTCCTGGGCAGGACCCTCCAGCAGAAGAGAATCCGCGAGACTCGCGGACTCCCCTGGAAAACCCAGCAATGGGCGGTGAACGGAGAGCTGCTCTGTTTAACCTATATAACAACTAGAACTGCAAATTATGGTTTCATAAACGACCTGGCTATACAAACGATAGCTCAATAAAGTGGCCTATCACGTTGAAATGCAAAGCAGCCACAATACTCTAAACGCGTGTTGTTGATTCTAAACGTGGAGGTGAAACCGCAGGAGCCGGAGAAAAATCCACGGGCAGAACACGCAAACTCCACATATACGGCAGGTGTCAGGGTCGGGATCGAACCCACGACCCTCCTGTATACCAGGCGAGCGAGTTAACATCTAGCCACCGTGATGATGATGAGAGAGAGACACGTAAACTCTACATATACAACAGCAGGCGTCAGGGTCGGAATCGAACCCACGACCCTCCTGTATACCAGGCGAGGGAGTTAACATCTCCTAGCCACGGCGGCGCCCACGACTCTCGAAACCTGCCTGGAGATCGGCTCACAGAGTCAGCTCTCATTCTGCCTTCTCTCTCTCTCTGCATCTCAGGCCTCCGATTCGCACGGTTGGCTACGTACGGTGCGTGATAAGTTCAACATCCATACATCTCGATCTCTCTTTCTCTGCATCTCAATATTGTCAGTTTCAATGTGTTTTACGTAACCAATGTGTAATGACCTCAAGCGCAACCCTGAGCCACCTTGTGTTTTAAAACTTAAGATTCAGGAATATGGGTTTCAGGCACTGAAATAGCAATGGTGACATTTAAAAAAAGTTATTTAAACTGATTTGTAGCTAATTAAGTGACTCTAAAATTGTATTTCCATATTTTGGTTTGCCATGAGAATCGGGGGTGCTGTGTTTCTCCCACGTGTCCATTTTAATAAAATGTAGCAATTAAATTCGGCGAAGCAGATGTATGCAATTATAGCTTCATTTTGGCCTGAATATTTTCATATGAAACTTCTTTGGATCAACCAATGTTACATAAAGCTGTTGAAGTAAATGTTTCTGAAAAGTGGTCCTTTGATCCCAATGCTTATTGAATAATATATTTTACCACTTGTTAAAATTACATGTAGCAACTTAACATGCCTTCATTGAACCCGTTTCATATAAAAATTTGAATCGCTTCCATCCTTTTAATTCAATATGGGCAATTGGTACTCTAATATTCAATTGGGACGTCTCGCAGGCATTTCACGTCTGGTTAGGCTGTACGTCGTCCACACCATAAGTACATGTTACAAAAAATCTGAATCAACTTTAAAATGAATTAGGGAACAGTGCAAAATACATCGTACTTACATCGTTTGGTATTCAACACCTTGCACAGTCAGGTATTTCTACAATGAATGTGATAATTATGCACTTTAAGTTGGGACCAATTACCTTAAGACACTTCCCGAGTCCATTCTTCATCAGGATGGTGTTTTTAATGCCAGTAATTACATATTTTGACACGGTAACATCGAATTTTTGATGGACTGGACATTTACCATCCAAAAGTGGTGTGTAGTTGCCACTCAAGCCTGCCTGGCTGAATAAACCAATATGTATCTTGCACAAGACACAGGGTCTCTCTCTGCATCTCGCTCTTTCTCTATTCATGTCGAATCTTTCTCTCTCTGTGCATGCTGGGAAGAGGGTGTGTCTGTCCGTGCTCCTAGAGATTACATTACCTGCCAGTGAGGGCCTAGTTTTACTTATGCATCCTAGCCTCGCCTGACATAGTTATTTGCACTTTCCAGCGACCTCTTTCAATCTCCGAGCACCGTCAGTGCTCATATTCTCTCCTCCACCTCTGTGAGTGCCTCCAACAACGCAGGGTCGTGCTGTCTCCCACCTCTGCACCTCTTTCTCCTCTCAACACCCTCGTTACTCGGCAAGCCTGCGGCCTGCTCACAGCCATAGCTCCCACCACCCTTCCTCCCCCTCTGTTCCATCCTTCCTATTCTTCTGCTTTACTGCAAACATTACAATCGCTCCTCTTTCTCACTCCTCTCTGCTCCTTTCTCACTCCTCTCCTCTCAGCACAGCTGCTGCCCTGCCCCTGCTGCTCCCTGCCCTGCTGCTGCCCTGCCCCTGCTGCTCCCTGCCCCTGCTGCTCCCTGCCCCTGCTGCTCCCTGCCCCTGCTGCTCCCTGCCCTGCTGCTCCCTGCCCTGCTGCTCCCTGCCCCTGCTGCTGCCCTGCCCCTGCTGCTCCCTGCCCCTGCTGCTCCCTGCCCCTGCTGCTCCCTGCCCTGCTGCTCCCTGCCCCTGCAGCACCCGTCACGCGGCCGGACGCTCGTGCAACACCTTTCACTGACCCCCCCCCNTCTCTCCTGACCCCACCCTGCGCTCCCCGTACCCNACTTTTCCTTTCCATCCACCTCTTCTTGTCTTGTTCCCTCCTTTCATTCGTGCAGCTAACGTATATATTTAGGTAGTTTATTTATTAATATCATTTATTTATTTACAATGCCATGCCTCAAACCCTCCAACACGGACTGTTCTGCTTCCCGTCACCTGAGATAAAGGGGGACGATGTGATAGTCGCCGCTGGACATGTGTGGGAAGTGGGACGTCATCGCCTTGGCTCCCATGAACCGCGGCCACGTGGTCCTCCTCGGCAACCGGGGATGGTGGCACGTGTCATCGCCACGGGGCTCAGCTTCAAGGGGGAGATCTTTGCAATGGCTCCCTCCTCCCCCGCCAAAAAGTGCTCATCTCCAACGCCCTACCTTTCCTCAAAACTCCGCCACAGACCTCAGTTTCAAAGTTGTGATCTTTGTGCCCTACACGGGACCCAGGACTGGCGCACGTCTTGTCGTTTCAGCGACAAACTTTTGATTTAAACGCCAACAACACGGAACTTGGAAATTTAACACAGACGGGGCTCGCCTCACCGTGTACGCGTCCAACGTGCTGCCGTGCTGCTACATGTGCGGTGGCTTCGGCCATGCCCCTGCAACAAACCGTCAGCAGCGCAACCAGCAGCAGCAACACAACAGCGCCAGCGCAGCAACAGCGCCNGCAGCAGCACNGCAGNCACAGCAGCACCGCACCCCGCAGCCTCAGCAGCACCACCACCACTGCACGAGTGCCACTGCTGCAGCAGCAGGACGCCGACTCGGCGGCCAGTGCACCGCCCACCGACGATGACGATGNCGAGGCTTCACCCTCGTCACCTCGCGCAAGCGCAGGGTGAAGCCGGCCATGGCGGAGGAGGCCATGCGGCCCCTAATCCTAAGCGCGCGGCCACCGCCGATCACGAGCCCTACCCAAAGGCCCCAGACAGGACAAGCAACGCCCCGTCCTAGACGGCATTGCGGGGGATGAACATGAAGACATGGCGACCGCCTGAGGACAGCATGGTGCCGCCAACACCCCGCCGCCACCGCCGCACGCCGCCTCGGCATTCTCAGGGCAAGAGGAATCACCAGCCGGTGATGCAGGAAGGCGACGAAGGCCGGCTCACCTCACCCGAAGGAGAGCAAAAGACCTCCACTACCAGAGGGCAACCACCCTCTTCCCGATGGGCCCTGCCATCACCAACGGCAAACGAGGTTTCTGCTGAGTCAAGTTTGACGAGCTGGAGGACTCGGATGATGAGGTGTCGGAGACTGAAGGAGAGGACAACGTGAGTGAGCTCAGCTACTCACAAGTCAACATGAGTGCGATTACTCACTGGGGACATCCACAGCTTCCTCGGAAAACTTTCAGGAAGCGTCAAGTTAGGTCAGAGCCATTTCCCTGACCTCACCGCTTTCCTCAAAGCGTCCCAACAAATTTGCCGCAACAGCGACAGGTTTGCTTTCTCGACTCAGGAATGCTACCGCCTAAAAGCGTTCATGCACAAGGCGAAGAAGGAGCTTCTGCCCAGAAGTAACCCACCCCCCCAACTACTGTTAACACTACCACCACCACACAACAACGTGATGGCTTCAGCTATTAAGGTTGCTAGTCTGAACCGTAACAGCGCTCGCAGTGACAAGAGGTGGGACCAGATCTGCCGCTTTGTCAGGGAACAAAGCAGATGTGATTCTCCTCCAGGAAACTCACCTCGATGCCATTCTGGAGGCCCAACGCCAGCCTTTCTAGGCGGCCGGGCCTTCAGCCATGCCGAGGACAACCTCGCTGGCGTGGCGATTGTGCTCAGTTCGTGGTTTGCACCAGAGAATCTCTCCTTCAAAGAAATCGTCAAAGGTCACTTGATTTCTGTCGAATTTGTCCTGAATAAATCCTGCCTCAGGTGCTTTAACGTGTACGTGCCGAGCAGGCCCCCGAGAAGAAGCTTTTCTTCGGCACGCTATGGGACGCACTCGCGACAGACGACGTGACGATGTGCTCACCGTCGTGGGGGGAGACTTCAACTGCACCCTCGACCCAGCTATCGACCGCAACACCGCCGAACCTCACCCTGAATCCACACGGCCTCTAGCCGACCTCGTGCGGAGCCTGGATCTGCGTGACGTGTAGCGACTACAGCATCCAGCCCAGCGGCAGTACTCTTGGTGCCGCCGCGGCTCTCAAGGCAGGATGAGCCTTGCCAGGCTCGACCGACTGCACGTGAACGCCAGCAGCGTTAACCTGCTCGGGACAGTAAAATGGTACTCTCCGAGTTTTCCGATCACCACCTGGTCTCTGTGCTGCTGCGAATTCCCAGAGCAGAGCAGCACAGCTCCTACTGGAGACTCAACGTACAGCTGCTTGACGACACCGACTTCAGGCAAGCCTTCAAAGCCTTTTGGGCTCAGTGTCTGTCTGCCAAAGGCAGCTTCAGCTCCCACCAGCTATGGTGGGACAACACATATGTGCAGGTCAGGGCTCTCTGTCAGCAGTTCATGAGCCAGCACGCCTCCGCCAAGAATGAGGTGGTGCCAACTGCAAAACGAGCTTCTAGCACTAAGGCGGAGCCGAGTTCATCCCACGGCACACAGCAGGGTGGACGCTACTGGAGAAGCAGCGGCTTTTCAGGTCCGTCACGGACGAGCAGGCACATCGTGCTTTTGTGTGCAAAAAGATGCAGCACCTGTCGCTGATGGCCTTTTGGGGGATATCTTCAGGAAACTGGGGGTGCCCTTCTACAACAGCAGCTTGGTATATGGGTGCCTTACCTGGCTAACAAGCGCCATGACCTCGCCAACTTCGCCTGTGCTCAGGCGAAGATGGCTGTGTACAGAACGAGGAAAAAGATGCTGCAAGGTGACACTGACGGCTGCTCTGTGTTTCCAGTGTTCAGGGGCCTGCTCAAGGTGTGGCTCCGGCTGGAGCACGCATACCACACACATGTCGGTGATGTGCACGTCTTCTTTGAACACTGGGGTGCCGGACAAGCCCTCTCTGTACCAGCGTGGACGGCACCCTCGTGTTCACCTTTTGAAGCACTCGCTCGTCACTGTTCCGTGTGCAATGACCACCACCACCACGTGACTTTTCTTTGTGTTGTGCACGGTGCATTTAGCGCCACAGCGCGTGGATGTATAGCGATTGTTTATTTGTTTGCTTGTGACTTTGTGTATTTTACATCGGAATCGCCTCCAGTGCTATTGCTACTGGCGGCAATAAAAGTTGTTTAAAAGTCAAAAGTCTATGCATGTTTCCCTCTCTCTCTCCACCCGCACTCTCTCCCTCTCTTCACTCGCTCTCTTTCTAACCGCATTTCTCTATCTCTCTCGCTCTCTCTCTGTCTCCCTCTCTCTGGCGCCTTGGAGGGTGGCCGCACCTACCGGTTGCTCCTGCTTTCCTAGATGTACAGACGGAGGCCCGGGCACAGGTTAAGCCTGAGCCTGGCCTAGAGAGAGGTAAATGGAGGGAGAAATGCGCCATCATCGCAGCGTCTCGCCCTGTATTTAGCCTTTATTAGTAGTATTACTGTTGTCGTTTTTGGTTTATTTTTTTGCTGTTGTTTTTGGCACAGCACGACAGCACCGAGGCACTCACGGACGAGCACGGATTCCGCTGCTTCCCTCCGCCGGGAACGTCGCCCGACAGCGTCGCTGGTGCGGTGGCGCACACATCGGGCGCGGCCATCTGTAATACAAAAGGAGAACCGTGGCTACGTGGTGTACATGGCACGGTGGATGCGGCGGCGCGTGTTGTGGAGAGGGGACTCAGTCGGGGGGGGNCTGCGCGTCGTCAGTGCAGCCCTCTCTCCACGCCGGCTGTGAGAGTAACTGTCTCCGGCGCGCCGCCGTACCTCACGAACGCGGAGCTGAGGGCGGACCTGTAGCGCTACGGAGTGGTGGTGTCGCCCATCGTGCTGCTGCTCATGAGGACGCGGAACAGGGAGATGAGGCACATCATGTCGGCCAACGACAGGTTTTCTCGTGCTGAAGAATGGGCGCACCGAGCTGGACGTGGCCATCAAGCGTACCGCTGGTGGCCGCGTCCACACGATCTACCTGGCCACAGCTGTGCCGCGCTGCTACGGGTGTGGCAGCGTTGGGCATGTTAGAAAAAACTGCTCCACCAAGACCAGAGAGGGAGTGGTGAGGTCTGGTGGAGCAGCGACGGGAGGAGAAAACGCTGGTGCCGCAACTGCAGCAGCCACGGCAGCCGCAACAGCAGCAGCAGCGGGCGCAGCAGCAACAGTGGCAGCAGCAGCAGCTGCAGAAGCCGCCGCGGCCGCCGCCACCTCGCAGCGGCAGCAGCAGAGCTGCAGCAAGGTGGTGCCGACTCTGCCGGAGCGCGGAGAGTCGGCACCTGAGAAGGGAACCGACGACGATGGGGAGGGTTCACCGTTGTCACAGGTTCGAGGAAAAAGAGGAAGACCAGCAGGCGCGAGAGCGCCCAGCTCATGAGGGCGGCTACAGCTGGCGACACTGGCGAACCAGCCAGCCGCCCGGTGGAGACGGGGGGGAGGCCATGGAGGCCGCTGGCGACGTGACCCGGCGGATGCGACCAGGCCGGGAACGCGATCGCCGGTCCCGGACCCACCCACCCTGATGAGGGGAGGAAGAATGCCACCGGCGCCATTGGTGTGCCGGGCGGTGCTGTGGCTCGGGAGCACCCCTTCGGCCGTCCTGATGGTGGCGGGGAGGTGAGCGCGGAGCCCGAGGCGGCCGGGGAGGAAAACGCTGCCGAGCAAACCAGCTGCTCGGTGACACGTAGGGGAGGCCATGGAGGCCATTGGCGACGCGCACCTGGCGGTGGCGACCGAGGGAGCGCAGCGGCCGGACCCGGCCTTGCCCGCCCCGACACAGCGAGGAGAGGAGACGCTGACTGCCGCCGGTGCCATGGTGTGCGAGCGGCGCTGCGGCTCCGGGAGCACCCCTTCGGCCGCCCGAGCGGGGCGAGGGGGGGGGGCTGTGAAACCCGGGGGAGTGGGCTGCCCGGGCTTGGGACTGAGCCCAGTGGGACCCTGGCCCCAGGGGGTCGGCGGAGGTGGCAGGGGGGGCCGGCGCCGATGTGAAAATCGATGGTGAGGATTCCGATGATGACTGGGATGAGATGGAGTACCCCAAAACGCCCGGAGGTTGGAGGAAGGAGGGTGGGCCGAGGGAGTCACGCCCCAAGACTCCTCTTGTGGATGAAGAGGGTGTATGGTGTATGGGAAGCGTAACGTTCAGGTGGCTTTTCCCAATAGGGGATGGTGATCCAGGACCCACATAAGAAAACTTTCAGCCGGCAGGAGGTCTACCGGTTGAAGGTATTAATGGGCAATTGAGGAAGCTGCCCCCCCCCCTCTCCAGCAGAGGGGAGGGCGTGGATGTACAGGGGTGCCCTGCCAAGCAGAGCCCGGAGTGACATGCGCATCGGACACTAGCTGTGGGACGGTGGCGATGTTGTGCGGATGGTGGGTGGCAAATGTGGAGAGCCGACGCTGCGCGTCGCGTGGGCCGGGGTTTGTTTTTTTTGTTGCCATGAAGGCTGACATACTGGAAATACTGCAGCGCAATTGCCACTGGAGGAAATAAAATTATAAAAGTCAAAAGTCTCTCTGTCTCTCGCTCCATCTCCCTCTCTCCCGCAGCGCGCCTCCCCATCGCTTTCTCTTCACATCTCTCTCCAAATGCATCTCCCCCCCCCTCGTCTCTCTCGCTCCCGCGGTGTGTGTGTCTCTGTGTGTCTGTGTGTGTGTCTCTGTGTGCGTCACTGTGTGTGTCTGTGAGTGTGTGTCTCTGTGTGCGTCTCTGTGTGTCTGTGAGTGTGTGTCTTTGTGTGCGTCACTGTGTGTGTGTGTGTCTGTGAGTGTGTGTCTCTGTGTGCTCTCTGTGTGTCTGTGAGTGTGTGTCTCTGTGTGCGTCACTGTGTGTCTGTGTGTCTGTGAGTGTGTGTCTCTGTGTGTCGGTGTATGTGTGTATCTCTGTGTGCGTCACTGTGTGTGTCTGTGAGTGTGTGTCTCTGTGTGCTTCTCTGTGTGTCTGTGAGTGTGTGTCTCTGTGTGCGTCACTGTGTGTCTGTGAGTGTGTGTCTCTGTGTGCGTCACTGTGTGTCTGTGTGTGTCGGTGTCTGTGTGTATCTCTGTGTGCGTCACTGTGTGTCTGTGTGTGTCTGTGTGCGTCACTGTGTGTCTGTGTGTCTGTGTGTGTCGGTGTATGTGTGTATCTCTGTGTGCGTCACTGTGTGTCTGTGTGTGTGTCTGTGAGTGTGTGTCTCTGTGTGTCGGTGTATGTGTGTGTCTCTATGTGCGTCAGTGTGTGTGTGTCTGTGTGTCTGTGAGTGTGTGTCTCTGTGTGTCGGTGTATGTGTGTGTCTCTATGTGCGTCAGTGTGTGTGTCTGTGAGGAGTGGTAGTGTAGTGGTTAGCGTGCTGCTCTACGAACCCGACGACCCGAGTTCGATTCCCGCTCACGGCACAACACCATATGACGATTATGTGAACCGATTGTGGGCCTCCCTAGGTCGACTCAGCCTCAAATGAGTACCTGGTGAGGTGTATAAACAGTGCTCTACTAGCGAGACAAAGGCGGCCGGGCGTGGTGCTGGCCACACACCCCTTGTGCCTTCATAGGTGCTTGCTAACGGCACTTGCCCCAACAGTCTGTAAAGGCTGTATGTGNAATCTCTGTCTTTGTGTGTCTGTATGTGGGCCTTAATCTCTGCTGACGTGTGTGTGTATCTCTCTCTCTCTGTGTGTCTCCATCTCTCTCGCTCTCTGCCCCTCTCGCTGTGACTGCACGGCCTCTGTGTTGTTAATGGGAACTGCGCCACAACTCCCGTCCGTCAGTCAAGGGCCCCCCCCCCAACTCGCACGACCCCTCGCGGGGTCCGTCTCGAGAGAGAGAGAAGAAAGAGACGGAGCCCCGCGCTCTCTCAGAGACCGGGAACACTCGCACACACAGTGAGAACAACAACCACCCAGTCCTGTGTCTCTCTCCTCCTGTGTCTATCTCCTCTTGTGTCTCTCACACAGGGACCGATAGACTTACACAGTGAGAACAACAACCACCCTTTTTTACGATCAGTTGGAAACAAGAAATGCTCGGTGTAGTCGGCACTTTGCTTCGTTCATCATTTCGTAATTTTTTTATTAATGCTTTATGTAAACCCCACCTCTCGCTCGCTCACCCTCTCTCGCTCACTCTCTCGTTCTGCACGCAGCCCTTCTCGCAGTCCAACGGCCTAGACGGGTAGCTCATAACTGCATGCAGAACTCCCGTCACAACAACCAACCAGTCCTGTGTCTCCTCCTGTGTCTCTCTCCTCTCGTGTCTCTCACACAGGGACCGATAGACTTACACAGTGAGCCATAGATTCACACAGATACCCACAGTTTGTTGTCGTTCCCCTGCATCTCCAATTAGAATGGTTGGCTACATACAGTGAGGGAAAAAGTATTTGATCCCATGCTGATTTTGTACGTTTGCCCACTGACAAAGAAATTATCAGTCTATAATTTTAATGGTAGGTTTATTTGAACAGTGAGAGACAGAATGACAACAAAAACCTGCTGGGAACCCTCAAGACCTTTGGTTTTGGGGATGGTTTTGTCCGAATGATCTGCCTACTCTACACCAAGGCGGAGTGCATGATCAAGGTCAACGGCGCCCTCACTGCCCTGGTCAAATTCGAGCGAGGAGTGAGACAGGGATGCCCATTGTCGGCCAATTTTATGCCCTGGCTTTAGAGCCTTTCCTGAGTCTCATAAGGCTCAGCGGCCTGGTGCTCAGGGAACCAAGTGTCAAGTTGGTCCTGACGGCATACGCCGACGACGTCCTCCTCATCCTTCGTTCCCTGGATGATGTCGCCCAGCTGCACGAGTGCCAGGAGGTCTTTCGAAGGCCTCCTCATCAAAAATGAACTGGCAAAAGTGCAGCGGCCTGCTGTTTGGAGTGTGGGACATGACCCAGTGTCGCGAGAAGGCAAAAGCCATCAATTTGAACACAATATCGCTGCTGCACCACCTGGGGGTGTTCCTCGGACCAGAGAAACTGGGTCGAGGTAGAGGAGAAGGTGAAGGAGCGGCTGGCCACCTGGAGTCGCCTGTGCAAGTTCCTCACCTTCAGGACAAAGACGTTGGTGGTGAACCAGCTGGTGACTCCATGCCGTGGCACCGACTCTTCTCCCTGCACCCCCCATGAGCCTCGTCAACGCGCTTCAGGAGCGAGTCATCGACTTCATCTGGTCGGGCAGAGGACACCGGGTCGCGGCTGGGGTCCTGGCCCTGCCACTGGACGAGGGCGGTCACGGGCTGGTGTGCGTGAGGAGTCAGCTGGCCACCTTCCGACTGCAGGCCGCGCGAAAGTTCCTGAACGCCGCCCCTGCACCAGCCTGGAGTGTCACGGCCTCCTTCCTCCTGAAACAGCTGGGGGGTCTGCAGTGCTCCAAACAACTATTCTACACGGACCTGCAGGGCCTCCCACTGGGACAGCTGCCACCTTTCTACAGGAGCGTCCTGCAGACATGGAGCTCCCTCGCCGTCAGGAGTCTGAACCAGCCGCGATCGGCCGAGGATTTGGTCTTTGAACCGATCCTCAGGAACCCGCAGACAAAGCTGCCATCCACCACCACCACCCCGGCATGGAGAGGCGCCTCACCAATGCGCGGCTCACCAGGATGGGAGATCTGGTGGAACCTGGAACACGGGGCCGGTGGCTCGGACCAGCGGATATGACCGCAAAGACAGGGCTGCAGTCGCTCCGGGTGGCTGCCCGGATCCTGGCCGAAGCCAAGGGAGCCTTCTCAGCGGCAATGGGAGAACGCCCCCATCGGCGTTGGGGATGACGAGGCCCCTCTCGTCCCCCTCCACCGGAGCTCTCCGTCGTGCCACTGCGTCGCTCAAGGCCCACAAACGAAGGTGGATCACGACCTGTGCCGGCTGGAAGACCTACCGGAGGTGGCCTTCGCAAATGTAAATAGGAAGGTGCTCTACTCCTACATGGTCCGGTTTCACCAACAGGACACCCTGAGGAGCCACAAGGACCATGCCTGGAGAGGCCTCTCTGGAGGCAACTCTACTCCAGCCCGACGTACAACCGCATCGGTGACCTCGGCTGAAGCATCGCCCACGGCACCATCACCACCAACGCCTCCCTGGCGCGCTTCACCGACACGTCCCTGGAGTGCCGGTTCTGCAGTAAAGTGGAGACGGTGGCGCACCAATACGTGGAGTGCAAGAGCCTGGACTCGCTGTTCAAGGTCCTGAGAAACATCCTCTTAAAGTTCAGCACCGATACGTGGAGTGCAAGAGCCTGGACTCGCTGTTCAAGGTCCTGAGAAACATCCTCCTAAGGTTCAGCCTCCACTTCTCCCCGACAGTCCTCATCTTTGGATATCCGAAGGGAGACGGATCCCAACACTTCAGGGGCTGGTCAACGTGCTCGTCGGCTGTGCCAAGCTCGCCATGCACAGGGCGAGGAAGGTGGCCCTGGAGGGGAAACGTCCGGCCAGCAGCCTGGGCATTTCCGCGCTCTGGTCGGAGCCAGGCTGTGGCTGGAGTTCCGGCATGCGCGGCTGACCCACGCCGTGCCGCCCTTCAAGGAGCAGTGGGCGCTGGAGGAGGCCGTGTGCTCGGTGGCAGAAGACAGAGACCTCTGGATGCAGATAGGAGCAACCATCGGAGGCCGTAGGACTGCGAGGAGGGCTAGGTGCAGATTCAGCACTTGTCGTAGTAACAAATATGTACAGAGAAAACAGGGGAAACATAGACATAGAGTAAGAAGAGGGGGAGGGGGGTAGAGAGAGAGGGAAGGGTAAGAAGAAGGAGAGGAGCTTGGAATCTTTCTTGAAAGCTTTCATTTAAACGGGGGTGGGGGGGGGCACATAAAGCAAAGCATTGAATAAAACAAAAAAAAACGAAATGATGAACGAAGTAAAGTGCCGACTACACCGAGCATCTTCTTGTTTCCTCTGATCGTAAAAAAAGAGAGAGGGACAGAGAAAGGGAGAGAAAGGGCAGAGAGAGGGGGTAGATAGAGAGGGAAATAGAGAGAGTGGAAGAGCAGGGAGAGTGAGAGAATGAGAGAGAGGAGACAGAGAAGGAGGAAGGAGGAGGTAAGGAGAGAGAGAGAGAAAGAGGGATATAAGGGTGAGAGAAAGAGACGTAGAGAGAGGGAGAGAGTGATTCAAGTCAATTTTATTTTTGCTTAAACACGTGTGACGACAACTTTCTGGCACAGAATTTGCCACTCAAAGTGCCATGATCGCATTAACTTCGAGATACAACATAAACACAGAGCAGTCTATATGCAGTCATACCTCGATATATGAAATAGACGCTTCCCTGGATATTATTTGTATAAAGAAGCATCGTATGTTGAATAATTCATAACGCCAATACAACGAGGATGCGTTCCCAGCCTTCGTAACTTACAATTTCACATCATAAACACTTCATAACTTACCAACTCACAATTCCTGTTGTAAACCAAATTCATATTGAAATAATATTACATGTTACATACTTTACGGTATTAAAATAAAGTAAAAAAACTGATGTAGATTAAAGAACATAGTGAAGAAACGTAATATTATATTGCACTGCAGATCTATTGTAACCCAACCCACAATTAATTATACAATTTGTATTTTCATTTATGTTTTAAAGTAATATTACTTTGAAAAGTATAAAACTTTCAGAGACTTAAATTTGTGGTCACAAGACATCTGGATTACCCTGTACTGCAACACACTCACCCCGTGTCGTCTTCGGTGCAGTCATAAGGTTGCACTGCCCAATCACACGCCACGGCGCGTGACGTCGTTGCATTGCTGGCACTGATTGGCCGAGACGCCACCACATGCCACAGCTCTGTGACGTCGTTGCGGTTCTGCGCACGATTGGCCGAGACGAAAGTCAACAAACGTTCTGTGACCCACCGCAATGCGCAACGTTCAATAAACTCGTACCTTGTTATGATTTAGTACAGCACTGTAGATTGACAATTGTATTATTCATGTAGTCATTAAAGTATATTATTTAATATTTCATAATTATTTTACCATTCTTTGGATCTTTCGGCAAAGTCACGTAGATAGGTTCAAAATAATACAAATAAAATACCCTCATGTTAATAGTATTATTTTACTATTAACATGAGGGTAATAAACCAGAAGTTCGTTATTCTGAAGCTTCGTATTGCGAATAATCGCTGCATATCGACCTATTACCGGAATGAAACATATGTGCTAACTATAGTTGTTTATAATATCTATATATTTTTTATAGAAGCAAGTTGGGGCTGTGAGTTATTTTTGTTGTATGCAAGTTCAAACAGTTTGAGTTGAATGTGTGACTCGAATGCGCTGATGATGGAGTCGAGTTTTCTTTTGTGGATTGCTTCGGTGAGGTTTGATGCCAGACGTTGTGGGGCTACAGAGAGATAAGATCGATTTAAGACCGAAGACAGCTCTTAAATATCTATTTAAACAGATCTGGCTTATCCATGATACAACTGTCAGCAGTAGCAGAACACGCGTGCCAACAAGGACACTCCATTGATTTTGATAATGTTGAAGCTTTGTCCAAAACTAGCTACTACTGGCCAAGACTAATTAGATAATCTATCGAAATTGAAAGAAATCAAAATAACTTTAACCGTTCTGATAGCTACCGTCTTAGTGCTGCGTGGAAGAGAATCATTATATAATACATTATTTAAAT
>MU249623.1:8334027-8336527 GCA_018977245.1 Lethenteron camtschaticum | reverse complement strand
GTGTGAGTGTGTGTGGTGTGTGTGTGTGAGNGTGTGTGTGGTGTGTGTATGTGAGTANGTGTGTGAGTGTGGTGTGTCTGTGGGAGTGTGTGGTGTGTGTTGTGTGGGTGTGTGTGGTGTGTGTAAATGTGTGTGGTGTGTGTGTGTGTGGTGTGTGTGAGTGTGTGTATGTGAGTGTGTGGTGTGTGTGTGGTGTGGTGTGTGAGTGTGTGTGGTGTGTGTAGTGAGTATGTGTGTGATGTGTGTGGTATGTGTGTGGTGTGTGGTGTGTGTGTGGTGTGTGTGTGTGTGTGTGTGTGAGTGTGTGTATGTGAGTGTGTGGTGTGTGTGTGGTGTGGTGTGTGAGTGTGTGGTGGGTGTGTGAGTGTGTGTGGTGTGTGTGAGTATGTGTGTTAGTGTGTGTGGTGTGTGTGTGGGAGTGTGTGTGGTGTGTGGTGTGTGTGGTGTGGTGTGTGTGGTGTGGTGTGTGTGAGTGTGTGTGGTGCGTGTGTGGTGTAGTGTGTGGTGTGGTGTGCGTGTTTGTGATGTGCATGATGTGTGTGGTTTGTGTGTGGTCTGTGTGTAGGGTGTGTGTAGGGTGTGTGTAGTGTGTGTGTAGCGTGTGGTGGGTCTGCGTGGTGGGTGTATGTATAGTGCGTGTTGACTTAAAGCTTTCGTGACTGCAGAAATTCATATTATTGGATCTTTCAGTAAAGTCACGTAGATAGGTTATTTTATTTGAACCTATCTACGTGACTTTCTAGAAAGACCCGAGAATATAGTGTGTGTGGCGTGTGTGTGGTGTGTGTGTGGTGTGTGTGTGTGGCGTGTGTGTGTGTGGTGTGTGTGTGTGGCCTGTGTGTGTGTGGTGTGTGTGTGGTGTGTGTGTGTGGTGTGTGTATGATCTGTGTGTGTGGTGTGTGTGTGTGGCGTGTGTGTGTGGTGTGTGTGTGGTGTGTGTGTGGTGTGTGTATGATGTGTGTGTGTGTGTGTGTAGGGTGTGTGTGGTCTGTGTGTGTGTCTTTGTGTAGTGTTGTGTGTGTGTGTGCGTGTGTAGGGTGTGTGTGTGTGTGTGGTGTGTGTGTGTGTGTGTTGTGTGTGTGTGTGTGTGTGTGGTGTGTGTGTCTGTGTGTGTGTTTTGTTGTGTTAGTGTCTGTGTGTGTGTGGCGTGTGTAGGGTGTGTGTGTGGTGTGTGTAGGGTGTGTGTGTGTGNTGGTGTGTGTGTGGTGTGTGTGTGTGTGTGTGTGTGTGTGTGTAGTGTGTGTGTAGTGTGTGTGTGGTCTGTGTGTGTGTCTTTGTTGTGTTTAGTGTCTGTGTGTGTGTGGCGTGTGTAGGGTGTGTGTGTGGTGTGTGTAGGGTGTGTGTGTGTGTGTGGTGTGTGTAGGGTGTGTATGTGTGTGTAGTGTGTGTGGTGTGTGTGTGTGTGTGTGTGTGGCGTGTGTGTGGTCTGTGTATGTGCTTTGTTGTGTTTAGTGTCTGTGTTGTGTGTGTGGTGTGTGTAGGGTGTGTGGTGTGTGTGTAATGTGTGTGGTGTGGGTGTGTGGTGTGTGTGTGTTGTGTGTGTGTGTGTGTAGGGTGTGTGTGTTGTTGTGTGTGGTGTGTGTGTGTGGTCTGTGTATGTGTCTTTGTTGTGTTTAGTGGCTGTACCTTGTGTGTGTGTAGGGTGTGTGTGTGGTGTGTGTAGGGTGTGTGTGTGTGTGTGGTGTGTGTGTAGTGTGTGTGGTGTGTGTGTGTAGTGTGGGTGTGTAGTGTGTGTGTGTGTGGTGTGTGTGTGGTCTGTGTATGTGTCTTATTGTGTTTAGTGTCTGTGCTGTGTGTGTGTGGGGTGTGTAGGGTGTGTGTGTCTTTGTTGTGTTTGTGTGTGTGGTCTGTGTATGTGTCTTTGTTGTGTGTGTGTGTGAGGTGTGTGTGTGGTCTGTGTATGTGTCTTTGTTGTGTTTAGTGTCTGTGCTGTGTGTGTGTTGTGTGAGTAGTGGCTATACAAAGATCCCCCGAATAACCTTCAACGGACTTTGTTCCGTGAGCGGGTTCGGGGGTGAGCAGCACGGCACGGCCACGCGAGGGGTCCTGGGTGCCCAGAGCGAGTCGGTGGGTGGCCAGTAACCACGCCCGCACGCCTTTGTCTCCCTAGTGCGTCCAGGCGCTCCGAAGGAACAACTACCAAAGAAGGCGCCGATTAGCGCGAGACCCAGAGACCCAGAGACACAGACACCCAGACACCCAGAGACCCAGATACCCAGAGACACAGAGACACAGAGACACAGACACCCAGAGACCCAGAGACCAGAGACCCAGAGACCCAGAGACACAGACACACAGACACCCAGAGACCCAGAACCCAGAGACCCAGTGACCCAGACACCCAGAGACCCAGAGACCCAGACACCCAGAGACCTAGCCACCCAGAGACTCAGAGACTCAGAGACCCAGAGACCCAGAGACACAGAGACACAGAGACCCAGAGACCCAGAGACTCAGAGACCCAGAGACTCAGAGACACAGAGATCAGAGACACAGAGAT
>MU249623.1:8229935-8334002 GCA_018977245.1 Lethenteron camtschaticum | reverse complement strand
ACCAGAGACCCAGAGACNCAGAGACCCAGAGACCCAGAGACCAGACTCAGAGACCAGAGACCCAGAGACCCAGAGACCCAGAGACACAGAGACCCAGACACTCAAAGACAGAACTCAGAGATCCAGAGATACAGAGACACAGAGACCCAGAGAACCAGAGACCCAGAGACTCAGAGACCCAGAGACCCAGAGACCCAGAGACACAGAGACCAGAGACCCAGAGACTCAGAGACTCAGAGACCCAGAACACAGAGACTCAGAGACCAAGAGACCCAGAGACCCAGAGACTCAGAGACTCAGAGACCAGAGACCCAGACACCCAGACACCCAGAGACCCAGAGACCCAGAGACACAGAGACACAGAGACCCAGACACTCAGACACCCAGACACCCAGAGACACAGAGACCCAGAGACCCAGAGACCCAGAGACTCAGAGACCAGAGACCCAGAGACCCAGACACCCAGAGACACAGAGACCCAGACACCCAGAGACCAGAGACCCAGAGACACAGAGACCCAGAGACCCAGAGACCCAGAGACACAAAGACCCAGAGATACAGAGACACAGAGACACAGAGACCCAGACACCCAGACACCAGAGACCCAGAGACCCAGAGACCCAGAGACCCAGAGACACAAAGACCCAGAGACACAGAGACACAGAGACCCAGACACCCAGACACCCAGAAACTCAGAGACCCAGAGACCCAGAGACTCAGAGACTCAGAGACCAGACACCCAGACACCAGACACCCAGAGACCCAGAGACACAGAGACCCAGACACCCAGAGACACAGAGACTCAGAGACACAGAGACCCAAAGACCCAGAGACCCAGAGACTCAGAGACCCAGGGACCCAGAGACCCAAAGACCCAGAGACCCAGAGANCCAGAGACATAGAGACACATAGACACAAAGACCCAGAGACCCAGAGACACAGAGACTCAGAGACCCAGAGACCCAGAGACCCAGAAACTCAGAGACCCAGAGACCCAGAGACCCAGAGACCCAGAGACTCAGAGATCCAGAGATACAGAGACACAGAGACCCAGAGAACCAGAGACCCAGAGACTCAGAGACCCAGAGACCCAGAGACCCAGAGACCCACAGAGACCCAGAGACCCAGAGACTCAGAGACTCAGAGACCCAGAACACAGAGACTCAGAGACCAAGAGACCCAGAGACCCAGAGACTCAGAGACTCAGAGACCAGAGACCCAGACACCCAGACACCCAGAGACCCAGAGACCCAGAGACACAGAGACACAGAGACCCAGACACTCAGACACCCAGACACCCAGNGACACAGAGACCCAGAGACCCAGAGACCCAGAGACTCAGAGACCCAGAGACCCAGAGACCCAGACACCCAGAGACACAGAGACCCAGACACCCAGAGACCCAGAGACCCAGAGACACAGAGACCCAGAGACCCAGAGACCCAGAGACACAAAGACCCAGAGATACAGAGACACAGAGACACAGAGACCCAGACACCCAGACACCCAGAGACCAGAGACCCAGAGACCCAGAGACCCAGAGACCCAGAGACACAGAGACACAGAGACCCAGACACCCAGACACCCAGAAACTCAGAGACCCAGAGACCCAGAGACTCAGAGACTCAGAGACCAGACACCCAGACACCAGACACCCAGAGACCCAGAGACACAGAGACCCAGACACCCAGAGACACAGAGACTCAGAGACACAGAGACCCAAAGACCCAGAGACCCAGAGACTCAGAGACCCAGGGACCCAGAGACCCAGAGACCCGGAGACACAGAGACACAGAGACCCAGAGACCCAGAGACACAGAGACCCAGACACCCAGAGACTAAGAGACCCAGAGACCCAGAGACCCAGAGACACAGAGACACAGAGACCCAGAGACCCAGGGACCCAGGACCCAGAGACACAGAGACACAGAGACACAGAGACCCAGAGACTCAGAGACCCAGGGACCCAGAGACCCAAAGACCCAGAGACACAGAGACACAGAGACACAGAGACTCAGAGACCAGAGACCAGAGACCAGGGACCCAGGGACCCAGAGACCCAGAGACTCAGAGACCAGAGACCCAGAGACCCAGAAACACAGAGACCCAGAGACACAGAGACCCATAGACCAGAGACAAAGAGACCCAGGACCCAGGACCCAGAGACCAGAGACCCAGAGACCCAGAGACNCAGAGACCCAGAGACCCAGAGACCCAGAGACACAGACACCCAGAGACCCAGAGACCCAGAGACACAGAGACCCAGAGACCATAGACTCAGAGACCCAGGGACCCAGAGACCCAGAGACCAGAGACCCAGAGACACAGAGACCCATAGACTCAGAGACCCAGAGACACAGAGACCCAGAGACCCAGAGACCCAGAGACCCAGAGACCCAGAGACCCAGAGACCCAGAGACACAGAGACCCAGAGACCCAGAGACACAGAGACCCAGAGACACAGAGACCCAGAGACACAGAGACCCAGAGACTCAGAGACCCAGGGACCCAGAGACCCAAAGACCCAGAGACACAGAGACACAGAGACACAGAGACCAGAGACCAGAGACCCAGAGACCCAGGGACCCAGGGACCCAGAGACCCAGAGACTCAGAGACCCAGAGACCCAGAAACACAGAGACCCAGAGACACAGAGACCCATAGACTCAGAGACCAGAGACCCAGGGACCCAGGGACCCAGAGACCCAAAGACCCAGAGACCCAGAGACTCAGAGACCAGAGACCCAGAGACCCAGAGACACAGACACCCAGAGACCCAGAGACCCAGAGACACAGAGACCCAGAGACCTATAGACTCAGAGACCCAGGGACCCAGAGACCCAGAGACCCAGAGACCCAGAGACCCAGAGACACAGAGACCCATAGACTCAGAGACCCAGAGACACAGAGACCCAGAGACCCAGAGACCCAGAGACCCAGAGACCCAGAGACCCAGAGACCCAGAGACACAGAGACCCAGAGACCCAGAGACACAGAGACCCAGAGACACAGAGACCCAGAGACACAGAGACCCAGAGACACAGAGACCAGAGACCCAGAGACTCAGACACCCAGAAACCCAGAGACACAGAGACCCAGAGACCCAGAGACACAGAGACCCAGACACCCAGAGACCAGAGACCAGAGACCCAGAGACACAGAGACCCAGAGACCCAGAGACCAGACCCCACAGACCCAGAGACACAGAGACCCAAACTCAGAGACCCAGAGACACAGAGACCAGAGACCCAGAGACCCAGAGACACAGAGACCCAGAGACCCAGAGACACAGAGACTCAGAGTCCCGGACCCTTGGCGACCCGGCTGCATCCCCTGCCTACAACGCCATCCTTCAACGACACAAACACAAACACGTCTATGTGTATAAATAAAACAGGCGACGTTTCGGGCAACGGCCCTCATATTCATGGTACACTGGCAGTGTTGCTGTTGACACGGACTGTCTTGTTGTTGTCGACTGTGTATTTGCAAGCCGCAGTAGCCACAGCCTCACCAACGCAGTGCGTCGTGTGTGTTGAGCCAGCAGCAGCAGCAGCATCATCATCAGCAGCATCATTAACTGCATCGTCGTGATCAGCATTTCAGTCACACAAACCATAATGACTCGGCCAGCGAGAATTCCGTGAAGCCGTAAAGACGCGCGGCCCGAAGGGAGCACTCTGCTACCGTGTACCCGCTTGAGAATTGATGTTCTTATGCAAATGTAACTCATGTACTTTATCTATTTTACACATTTCATTTGGAGTGATTTGTTTTCATTTTGCCTCCACTTTGCACTCCGATCTTGTTTTGTGCATTTTTGTTCTTGTTGTTGTCATTTTCTGAGCCATACCTACCAAGCGGACGTCTGTGAGTAAAAAATAAAGAGCTTTATAGCTCATCGGATTTCTCCACTGGTGCTGCTGCTCGTCCACTCGTCCACGGTGGCGCTCCTTAATTGCCTCGAGTTGTCCAGACGCCACCCGGGGGCCTGTGGGACAGGCAACAACTACACGAGTTGTATTTTACCAGGCCCCACTGAGCTGTGTAGATCTCTTTCTTTCTTTCAAAAAGCGACCTTGCCATCACAAATGATAGCTGAAGGAAGCGGCAGCGATTCCTCGTCATCGTCGTCGTCGTGTGGAAAATGTCCAGCAGCGGCTGAAATGACTCTGAAGCACGCGATGTCGATTCTAAATGTGGAGGGAGATTCGGAGAAAAATCCACGCGACCACGGGGAGAGAGAGACACACAAACTCCAAATATACAGCAGCAGGCGTCAGGTTCGGGATCGATTCCACGACATCCTGCACACCAGGCGAGGTTGTTAACATCTCCTAGCCACCGTGATGATGATGAGAGAGAGACACGCAAACTCCAAATATACAGCAGCAGGCGTCAGGGTCGGGATCGATTCCACGACCTCCTGCATACCAGGCGAGGTAGTTAACATATCCAGGTCACCGTGATGATGATGAGAGAGAGATACACAGACTCCAAATATACAGCAGCAGGCGTCAGGGTCGGGATAGAACCCACGACCTCCTGTGTACCAGGCGAGGTAGTTAACATCTCCTGCGGTGCCGCGGTGTCCAGGAGATGTTAGCAGTGCGAGGGGTCCTTGCCTATAAACATCTGGAAGTTCACCAGCATTGTGTCAAGCAGAGCCTGACTGTGCTGCCGATGAGGCACTGAATGTCGAAACCAGTCCTTGCCCTATCAGCGTCTCCACTAAGATTTCGACCGAATCGAACATCAAACGCCATCACTAAACATTGCTTCTAAATCCTCAAAAGACCACGAAGATCGTCCTTCCAAAGATTGCTAAATTAGAAGTTAAATGTGAAATTTCAGACACATTTACCCATTACGGATGCGATTAACGACATCATTGAACAAACGGAGCGCTTCGTCTCAAAGAAAATCAAAGAATAACAACATGGTGTTCATATGGATTCCAAGAGTGTATTCCAATTAGATTGCGCCCGCCAACTGTGGAAGCTATCATTCTACCATTGCTTGTGACTCCCCGTGATGCTGCTGACAACGTAGCGACTAATGAAACACAACACAGACTAAACCCGCTCTATTAGTCTTCTCCTCGGCTCCCACTGGATGTACCGTACAAGACCCACCACCACCGTTACCTCTGCTTGCATTCCAACCTCAGAACATTCGACGCAAAGCGGAAGTCCACATTGGGCCCTGGTTGCAATCCACGACGTCCTTTTATTGTTATTCTTAGGTTTTTTTCGGTAAAGTCACGTAGGTAAAAAAATAAAATTAATAAAAATAAAAAAAATCACGACGTTCGGAGGCAAAACAAGCTTCCGTCTTCAGGTGGAATCGTCACAGCACGATAGCTGTATCAAGTGNAGCGAGTCCTTTTATTGGGCAACATCTGCGCCAACTTCGCTGTCCCGTTGTGAAACCCGAGATGACGGAATTGGATTTTCTCGTCTGCCGATGCCAGTTTTAAATGCCCCCGCCCCTAGAACAAGATTCGCGAAATGGTGACAACGCCCCCCCCCCCCCCCCCACCGCGTTGCAGAACCAACGTCGCCACGGTCTTCCTGCACAAAAACAAACACAATGTTTTATATCGTCCACAACAAAGGTGTTTTTGGTTAGATCGCTTAATGTGTCGTTAAAACCCGCCACCACCCGACACAGCCAACTTGTAAGGGTTGTCACGTAACAGAACGTGCCAATTTGTCACTAGTACAGCACTAGTGTATAGTGTAGTGTATAGTGTAGTGTATAGCAGAAGTGTGGACTCGAGTCATGTGACTTGGACTCGAGTAGACTCGAGTCATGAATTGTGACTTCAGACTCGACTCGGCAAAATGTACAAAGACTTGCAACTCGACTTGGACTTGCATAACAATGACTTTGTCCCACCTCTGGTGTATAGTGCAGTGTATAGTAGTGTAGTGTAAAGTAGTGCAGTGTATAGCGTAGTGTACTAATACAGCACTAGTGCATAGTGTGTGTATAGTGTAGTGTATAGTGTAGTATAAAGTAGTGCAGTGTATAGCATAGTAAAATTAGTACAGCACTAACCAAGCCACAACATTTACAATTTGAGTACGACGTTTCGCCACGAATTACAACCAGCTTCATCAGGCGACAGCCAGATTTGTGGAGAAGTCTTATTATGGATGACATTGGTCGCGAAATCCAACGTGTTAAAACGTGTTATTACATCTCTCTCCCCGGGCAGGAGAGCAGGGCTGTAAACAAGCGGCCACGTCTTGCGAATGCGATTTTGTAACTTTGGGTAGCGGCCTGCCATGGAGTTCAACGTGATGAGTCGGACTTATATAAGTAATTCATTTGGAAATAACCACCTAGCAACAGCATCGGCAGCATCGTCACTATGACCATACCCACCACTACCATCAACAGCATCACCAACATCAACACCATCAACAGCATCATCACCATCACCACCACGACCATCAACAGCATCACCACCATCACCATACCAACCACAACCATCAACAGCATCACCAACACCAACACCATCAACAGCATCATCACCATCGCCATCACCACCACGACCATCAACAGCATCCCATGACCACCATCACCACCACGACCATCAACAGCATCACCACCATCACCATCAACAGCATCCCCATGACCACCATCACCATCAACAGCATCCCATGACCACCACGACCATCACCACCACGACCATCAACAGCATCACCATGACCATGACCACCATCACCATCACCACCACGACCATCAACAGCATCACCACCATCACCATAACCATCAACAGCATCCCATGACCACCATCGCCATCACCACCACGACACCCCACCGCCCCACCCCGTCCCCTCCCGTGACCCCGCGACCTCCCGGGGCACGCGCGCCGCGCCCCGCTGCTGTCAAGCGACACCGCGGGTGGGGGGGGACCGTGGCGGGGGGGGGCACGGGGGGGGGGGCACGGGGGGGGNCACGGGGGGGGNCACAGGGGGGTGCCCCGGGACCATTAGCTTATTGCGGTGTGAGCGGTCACGCGGTGCAGTCGAGACACACGTAGCAGCACTAGCAGCATCAGCAGCGCATCAGCAGCACTAGCAGCATCAGCAGCGCATCAGCAGCACACTAGCATCAGCAGCAGCACTAGCATCAGCAGCAGTAGCATCAGCAGCAGCACTAGCATCAGCATTATCACCACTAGTATCAGCAGCAGCACTAGTATCCGCAGCAGCACTAGCATCAACAGCATCAGCAGCAGCATTATCACCACTAGTATCAGCAGCAGCACTAGCATCAGCACTAGCATCAACAGCATCACTAGCATCAGCAGCACTATCAGCACTAGCATCAGCAGAAGCATCAGCAGGAGCACTAGCATCATCAGCATTATCACCACTAGTATCAGCAGCAGCACTAGCATCAGCAGCATCACTAGCATCAGCAGCAACAACATCAGCAGCATCAGCAGCAGCATTATCAGCACTAGTATCAGCACTAGTATCAACAGTATCAGCAGCAGCACTATCAGCACTAGTATCAGCAGCATCACTATCAGCACTAGCATCAGCAGCATCCTCAGCATCCTCAACATCCGCAGCAGCACAACTCTTAGCCGCAGCCACATGATCATCATCATCATCATCAGCACGTTAACATCGTTACGTTACCATGTTACTGCACCTCCCATTAGCACGTACGGTGGGGAAGTCATTTAACACACGCACAAAGACAAAGATCCCCGTAAAGACTTAATTGACTGTAGGGGCAAGTGCTGTTAGCGAGCAGCTATGAAGGCCGGAACAGTACACGAGGGAGTGGGTGGCCAGCACCACGCCGACCGCCTTTGTCTCCCCAGTGGCGATGTTTACTACACACCGCACCAGGTACTCATTTGAGGCTGAGTCGGCCTAGGGGAGGCCCTGGATCGGTTCAGATAATCGTCACAGGTGTTGACCGTGAGCGAGAATCGAACCCGGGTCGCCAGGTTCATAGCGCAGCGCGCTAACCACTACACCACCGCTCCCCACATCTAACACGCAGCAGCAGTAACAGCAGCAGCAGCGGCGGCATTGTAACACGCGCACTCACACACCCGCGTGGAGAGTACACGGATGCGTTCATAGACACGCAAATACAAAGATGCCCCGTGTAGCCTGTAACAGACTGTTGGGGCAAGTGCTGTTAGCTAGCAGCACCTAAGAAGACCGGCACGGCACCACGAGGGGTGGGTGGCCAGCACCACCACGCCCGGCCGCCTTTGTCTCCCCAGTGGCGATGCTTAGTACACACCGCGCCACGTCTACCCATTTGAGGCTGAGTCGACCTAGGGGAGGCCCAGGATCGGTTGAAATAATCGCCACGGGTGTTGGTTGGTCGTGAACGGGAATCGAACTCGGGCCGCCGGGTTCCGTAGCGCAGCGCTGACCGCTCCCCACACACCTACACACCACAGACAAAGATCCCCCGTATGGCCTTAACAGACTGTAGGGGCAAGTGCTGTTAGCGAGCAGCACCTACGACGGCCGGCACGGCACACGAGGGGGTGGGTGGCCAGCACCACGCCCGGCCGCCTTTGTCTCCCCAGTGGCGATGTTTACTACGCATCGCTACACCAGGAACCAATTTGAGGCTGAGTCGCCCTAGGGGAGGCCCAGCACTGGTTCAGATCATCGTCATAGGCGTCGACCGCAGCGCGGCGTGCTAACCGCTGCGCCACCGCTCCTCACGTGCACTCACCACGCACACGGGCGCGCGCGTGTCTCCTCACACACACACAGGAGCATTTGATGCCGTGTCTGTGTGTGTGTGCACATCAAAGGCATTCATCAGTGGAATATCGGGGAGTGGATTTATTTAAGCGGACAAGTGCTTGGGAGTTGTTAAGCAATCAGCCGATGCGGGCAGATGGGAAGGCGCCTTGCGAATAGAATTGGGGCGGGGATCGTGATCACGTTAGGGGGGTCCGGTGTGGCGTGATCAGCATGGACCTGCGTGTGGGTGAGGTGGGGTGAGGTGGGGTGAGGTGGGGTGGGGTGAGGTGAGGTGGGGTGGGGTGGGGTGAGGTGAGGTGAGGTGGGGTGAGGTGAGGTGGGGTGAGGTGGGGTGGGGTGAGGTGGGGTGAGGTGGGATGAGGTGAGTGGGGTGAGGTGAGGGGGGGTGAGGTGAGGTGGGGTGAGGTGGGGTGGGGTGAGGTGGGGGGGTGGGTGGGTGAGGTGGGGTGAGGTGAGTGGGTGAGGTGGGGTGGGGTGAGGTGGGGTGAGGTGGGATGAGGTGAGTGGGTGAGGTGAGGTGGGGTGAGGTGGGGTGGGATGAGGTGATGTGGGGTGGGGTGGGGTGAGGTGAGGTGGGGTGAGGTGGGGTGAGGTGGGTGGTGAGGTGAGGTGGGGTGGGGTGAGGTGGGGTGGGGTGCGGTGAGGTGAGGTGAGGTGGGGTGAGGTGGGGTGGGGTGGGGTGAGGTGGGGTGAGGTGGGGTGGGGTGGGGTGGGTGAGGTGAGGTGGGTGGGGTGGGTGGGGTGAGGTGGGGTGAGGTGGGGTGGGTGAGGTGAGGTGGGTGGGTGGGGTGAGGTGGGTGGGTGGGGTGAGGTGAGGAGGTGGGGTGGGGTGAGGTGGGGTGAGGTGGGGTGAGGTGGGGTGGGGTGAGGTGAGGTGGGTGGGTGGGGTGAGGTGGGTGAGGTGAGGTGGGTGGGGTGGGTGGGGTGAGGTGAGGTGGGGTGGGGTGGGTGAGGTGGGTGAGGTGGGTGNGGTGAGGTGGGNTGGGNTGGGGTGAGGTGGGGTGGGGTGAGGTGGGGTGAGGTGGGTGGGGTGGGGTGAGGTGAGGTGGGTGGGGTGGGGTGAGGTGGGGTGGGTGGGGTGAGGTGGGNTGAGGTGGGTGAGGTGAGGTGGGGTGGGGTGAGGTGGGGGGTGGGTGAGGTGGGGTGGGGTGGGTGGGTGGGGTGGGGTGAGGTGGGTGAGGTGGGGTGGGTGAGGTGGGGTGGGGTGGGTGAGGTGGGGTGAGGTGAGGTGGGGTGGGTGAGGTGGGGTGAAGGTGGGGTGGGTGAGGTGGGTGGGTGGGTGGGTGAGGTGGGTGGGGTGGGTGAGGTGGGGTGGGGTGGGGTGAGGTGGGGTGGGGTGAGGTGGGGTGGGTGGGTGGGGTGGGGTGGGGTGGGGTGAGGTGGGGTGGGGTGGGTGAGGTGGGGTGGGTGGGTGGGGTGAGGTGGGTGGGGTGGGGTGGGGTGGGTGGGTGGTGGGGTGGGGTGAGGTGGGGTGGGGTGAGGTGGGTGGGGTGGGTGAGGTGGGTGGGGTGAGGTGGGTGGGGTGAGGTGGGGTGGGGTGAGGTGGGGTGAGGTGGGTGAGGTGAGTGGGGTGAGGTGAGGTGGGGTGAGGTGGGGTGGGTGAGGTGAGGTGGGGTGAGGTGGGGTGAGGTGGGTGAGGTGAGTGGGGTGAGGTGAGGTGGGTGAGGTGGGTGAGGTGAGTGGGGTGGGGTGAGGTGGGTGGGTGAGGTGGGGTGGGTGGGGTGGGGTGAGGTGGGGTGAGGTGGGTGAGGTGAGTGGGGTGAGGTGAGGTGGGGTGAGGTGGGTGGGGTGAGGTGAGGTGGGTGAGGTGGGGTGGGTGAGGTGGGGTGAGGTGGGATGAGGTGAGTGGGGTGAGGTGAGGTGGGGTGAGGTGGGGTGGGGTGAGGTGGGGTGAGGTGGGTGAGGTGAGTGGGGTGAGGTGAGGTGGGGTGAGGTGGGTGAGGTGGGGTGGGGTGGGTGAGGTGAGGTGGGGTGAGGTGAGGGGGTGAGGTGGGGTGGGGTGAGGTGGGGTGAGGTGAGGTGGGGTGAGGTGGGGTGAGGTGGGATGAGGTGAGTGGGGTGAGGTGAGGTGGGGTGAGGTGGGGTGGGGTGAGGTGAGGTGGGTGAGGTGGGGTGGGTGGGGTGAGGTGGGGTGAGGTGGGGTGAGGTGGGGTGGGGTGAGGTGAGGTGGGGTGAGGTGAGGTGGGTGGGATGAGGTGAGGTGGGTGGGGTGGGGTGAGGTGGGGTGGGGTGGGGTGATGTGGGGTGGGGTGGGGTGAGGTGAGGTGGGGTGAGGTGGGGTGAGGTGGGTGGGGGTGATGTGGGGTGGGGTGGGGTGAGGTGAGGTGGGGTGAGGTGGGGTGAGGTGGGGGTGGGGTGGGGTGAGGTGGGATGAGGTGAGGTGGGTGAGGTGGGGTGAGGTGGGGTGAGGTGGGGTGAGGTGGGGTGGGGTGGGGTTAGGTGATGGTGGCGATGGGGTGTAGTGGTTAGCGCCACGCTGCGCTACGAACCCCGGCGACCCGAGTTCGATTCCCGCTCGCGGCAAACGCCCAGTGACGATTATCAGAACGGGTGATAGGAATCCTCCCTAGGTCGACTCAGCCTCGAATGAGTACCTGGTGCGGTGTGTAGTAAACATCGCAGATGGGGAGACAAAGGCGGTCGGGCGTGGTGCTGGCCACCCACCCCTCGTGTGCCGTGCCGGCCTTCATAGGTGCCGCTCGCTAACAGCACTTTCCCCAACAGTCTGTTAAGGCTACACGGGGATCTTTGTCTTTGGTGGTGTTAGAGATGATGATGATGGTGGTCGTATATGGATGATGACGATGATGTTAGTGGTGCTGTACTGGAACTATGACCGCTGGTTCGTAGCGCGCGGCACTAACCACGACAATACCGCTACCCACCGACAGTCCTCGGCACGGCACACGAGGGGGTGGGTTGCGTGGTCAGCACCACGCCCGGCCGCCTTTGTCTCTCCACCCCGGTGTTGGCTACACTCAGTAGCAGACACTCATCTGGGCTGCATCTTGGGTTAGGGTTGGGATCAGGGTTAGAGGTTAGGGGGTAGATGTAGAGGTTAGGGTTGATTGGTTGCGGAATGGTTAGGGGTGAGGGGTGTGGGGTGAGGTGAGATTTGGGGATTAGAGTCAGGGGCATGGTGAGGGCTAATGGGCAGGGGTAGGGATTAGGGGTAGGGTTAGGGGTAGGGGTAGGGGTAGGGGTAAGGGGNTAGGGGTAGGGGGTCGGGATTAGAGTTACACGCGCGTCACCTACTCAGGGGATGTGGGGGGGGGACGAAAGTCCTCATCCCTCCTCCTCCCCTCCCCCCTCCTCCTCCTCCTCCCCCTCCTCCTCCTCCCCCTCCGCCTCCACCCCCNCCACTCCTCTTCCCCTCCCCTCCACCCCTCCTCCTCCACCTCCACCCCTCCTCCTCCACCTCCTCCCCNTCCACCTCCACCACCCCTCCACCCCCCTCCACCTCCTCTTCCACCCTCCTCCTCCACCTCCTCCACCCCCTCCTCCCCTCCTCCACCCCCTCCCCCTACCCCCCCTCGCCCCCCCTCTACCCAATCTCTTCCGCTCCCGCCGACTCCGTGAGCCGTGCGTGCCACTCCCACGAGGAGCGCTTCGAGTCGTGGCGCCTTTGATGGCAGCGAGAGAGTTTATTTCGTTTCACGCGTCTTTATAGGAGGTAATCGCGACAAATATCATCCACAATCTCGGCGTTTTGTGCTGCCGGGGTTAGACCGCTGGATATTAATGCGCTAAACCCGCCACCACGCACAGCCAACGAGGAAGGTTCGTCACGTCAACAGAACGTGAAAATTCGTCACTAAATTCGATTTAAAGCTTTCGTACTGCAGGGATTCTCTTGGTTCTGGTAAAGTCCGTAGAAGGGAAATTAAATAATAAAATAACAATAATTCGACGTTTCGATGCAACACAATCATCGATCATCAGGTGGAAAACCACAGCAATAAAGAAAATTATGAAATGTATTGTCTTTCAAAAATTATTTAATTGTTTTTTCTTTCTATGCTATTATTTAATGAAAAGAAAAATGTATTGCTGGGTTTACCTGATGATGATTGCTTGTGTTGAAACTAAACGTCCAGAATTTAAATGTTTTATTTTTTATTAATTGATTTCCCTTCTACTGACTGAAAGAAGAATATGACCCTAGATTCGAAGCTTTTGTGACTGCAATGATTCATATTCTGTTTGAGAGGTGACGTCTTTACATTCTGTCTACACCACCCACACAGATTCCTACTTGAAACCGGATTCCCACCACCAACCATCTCAAAAAATTCTCATCAAAACGCTATACCACAGAGCCCATGGCATTTCTGACCAACACCACCTGGCCGGTGAATTAAGACATGTACATCGGGACCTCAGGATGAACGGATACTCTGACCGCACTATCCGCCAAGCTGTTTCTCCACCATACAGAAGCAGCCGCATGAAACTCCGACCAAAACTATCACGTTACCATACATAGCAGGCGTGACCAAAAAGATCTCCAAAATGATAAACAAACATAAGATCCAAGTCCGATTCAGTACAGTGCATAAAATCCGTGATTTGATTCCATATGTGAAGGATGTCGTTCCTGACTTACAGTATCCTGGAGTCTACAAATTGAGTTGCATTTGTGGTGATTGCTACATTGGAGAAACGAAACGTCATGTTTCTGATCGTGTCCGCGAGCACAAGTCAGATCTGAAACACGGCAGAACTGATTCTTCGGCCGTTGCCGATCATTGCTACAACTCGGTGGGCTCTCATGAAATTGTATTTTCCGAGACCAAGGTTCTCTGCAAACCTCCTGGCTACCATCAAAGATTTGTACACGAAGCCATACAAATATACAAACACAGACATAATTTCAACCGTGATGACGGTTACAAACTGAGTAATCATTGGAAAGATGTGATTAACCATGCAAAAAAGATTTAACTACACTTATTTGCCAATCTTATTTGACAGACAACCATTACTGTTTTACCATGTTTAGTGGTGGTCTCCCTGTCACAGATTGAGTCACAAACCGCACCTCTCCATAACAAAGGCTCAGCCTTTGTTAGGCAGTCTATTCTTAGTCTTAAGCCTCACCATACCATATTAATAAAAAGTATGCGGCCCTTGCCCCCCCCTCTCCAACCATTATATAAACGGAGTGGTAGCTCCTGCAATCTCTCATTTACTTGATACAGCTGTCGTGGCTGTGACGGTCCACCTGAAGACGGAAGCTTGTGTTGCCTCCGAAACGTGGTGATTTTTATTTTTTTTTATTTTATTTTACTTTTTTATGTTTTACCTACGTGACTTTACCGAAAAAACCTAAGAATATGAATTCGTCACTAGTACAGCAACACCGGTGTTGGAGAGCAAATCCACAACATTTACAATCTGAGTACCGTTTACAATTTACAATCTGAGCAAATCTACATTTAGAATATGTGGATTTCTCTCCAACGCGACGGTGTTGCTGTACTCGTGACGAATTGGCACGTTCTGTTGACGTGACGAGCTTCACTCAAACTTGATTTGGAGCGTTCGTGAATGCAGGAATTATGATTTAATTAATTTTTATTTCTATGCTGTTATTTAATTTATTTTTCTTGCTATGAGATTATTTAATCTATTTTTTCTTTCTGTGCTATTATTTAATTTATTTTTCTTTCTATGCTGTTATTCAATTTATTTTTCTTTCTGTTCTATTATTGAATTTATTTGTCTTTCTATGCTATTGCTTAATTTATTTGTCTTTCTATGCTATTATTCGATTTATTTTCCTTTCTATGCTATAATTTCACTTTTTTTTCTTTCTATGCTATTATTTATTTACGTATCCTTTCTATGCTATTATTTAACTTATTCTCCTTTCTACGTGACTTTATGGAAAGAACCAAGAGTAAACTTTATCAATGCTTGCGTCGAGTGGTGGCGGGTGAACGACACGTTCGTATTCACGCGATCTAACCCACAGAGAACCTCTATGGTGGAGAGTTGATATGTTGGACAACGCTTCATAGCCCATCGGATTTCTCGAGTGTGAATACATACTCTCATTCTGAACTTTGAAACGCATGCAACACCTCGCTTAGCGCGATCCCTGTCGTTATAGCGCTCTTTTAGTCTGGGGACGAAAGAAAAAAAAACGTTGAAGCAGAAAATCCACAAAGCGTTCACGAGTGAGAGGGGATTTCCCGCGCCCTGCCTTGTTCACGATTCCGTTGAACAAAAAAATCGATTAATTTAGCCAGGTGGGAACCCAGCCGCGTGTTGTAATACAATGGGATAATCAATTACAAAGACACAGACAAATATATCCCGTGTAGCCTTCACAGACTGTTGGGGCAAGTGCTGTTAGCGAGCACCTATGAAGGCCGGCATAACACACGAGGGGGTGGGTGGCCAACACCACGCCCGGCCGCCTTTGTCTCCCAGTGGCGATGTGTTTACACACAGCATCAGGTACTCGTTTGAGGCTGAGTCGACCTACACACACCGTTGCACACACACACGCGTTGAGCGCTGATTCCGTTAGCGCACCCACGTCTCCAGGACGCTAAGCGAGGTCTGATTTACGTTGCTGGCAGCATCATCCATCCTGCCTCGTGTCCACGGTGGCTATGAGATGTTAACTGCCTCGCCGGTATGCAGGAGTCGTGGGTTCGATCCGACCCTGATGATGCCTGCTGCTGCTGTATATTTGGAGTCTGCGTTTCTCTCTTTCATCAAAATCATCACGGTGGTTAGGAGATGTTAACTACCTCGCCTGGTATACAGGAGGTCGTGGGTTCGATTTTGACCCTGACAACGCCTGCTGTATATTTGGAGTTTGCGTCTCTCTCTCTCTCTCATCATCATCACGGTGGCTATGAAATGTTAACTGCCTCGCCTGGTGTACAGAAGGTCGTGGGTTCGATCCCGACCCTGACGACGCCTTCTGCTGTATATTTGATATTTCTAGTCTGCGTGTATCTCTCTCTCTTTCTCTCCCCGTGGTCGCGTGGATTTTTCTCCGGGTCCTGCGGGATTTTCCCTCCCCGATTAGAATCAACAATCGCGTAGTTTAGTGTATTTTCGCTGCTGCTATAAATGTCCACGCGATGGTGACGATGATGATGAGCCCACTTCGTTGAGCCATCATTTTGATGACCAGGTCGCTTCTGAAAACGAACTACATCGCTCATTGGGCCTGACACCTGGAAAATAAAAGTAATATTAAAAACAAAACTTTTTTAAAAAAACCACGCTTTAATGAAATGTACCGTACGAGTAATGGAAGAACCCCACGACTCCAGGAAGTGGCCCCGAAGCTTGCCACAACGTAAGGGGCCGTGGTGATTTACAGCCAACGTCAGTTGAGCGTGGACAATTAGACCCAAGCCGAAACATAACATATACAAAATAAATTTTAAAAAATAATAATGATAGAGTATAGTATTGTTATCAGTATTACAAGAGTATACCAAGTATGCAGTCGATACCACATTGGGAAGTGGGTTAAAATTGAGTTACAAGATTTAAGGATACGACAACGACAACAACAACAGACAGAGTGAGTGAATAGAAAGCGTGTTGTAATAAAAACATCGTTTAGTTTACCAATTATTTCAGTATCCGTCGCTTGTCAGCCTTCCCTCCACCTGGCCTGGTCATCGCTTTGATTGACGTCGTTTCGATATTCGTCTTGGCACCTCTCAGGAACGCATCCCCGACGTTAAACGGGGCGTCACTGAGTTCATTGCCGTCACATTCCATTAGGAAGCCACTGGAGCGATGGCACTTTTCAATGAAGACTCAAAAACTAATTCTGTAAAACTGCTTTGTGTTCTTTCTTGATTTTCTTACTACAGTAATTTTGCTGTGGCTGTTCCACCTGATGACGGAAGCTTGTGTTGCCTCCGAAACATCGTGATTCAATTTAGTTATTTTCATTTTATTATTTTTAATTATTATTATTTTTNCATCTACGTGACTTTACCGAAAGAACCAAAGAGTAACTACTTCGTGTGTTTAGTTTGTTGTGCTTCCATCCCGCACCTCCGATTAGCCACGGTTGGCTACGTACGGTGTGAAAGAAGTTCAACACACATTCGCTACATTATACAATTCACACTACGCTACACACTACACTACTATGCACACAACAGCTACACCAAATTGAAAGCTCAAATTTTAGAACTTATTTTTGTGTTTAGTTTGCTATCCTTCCCCCGCAGTTCCCACAGCCACGTTTGGCTAGGTACGGTGTGAAAGAAGTTCAACATACATGCATCGTCATCAGCAGCAGCATCATCAGCAGTAGCACCATCATTGTCACAACAACAACAAACGCGACGCATTTCGCCACTCAGTGCGGCGACGTCACCACGCGCTCGTGCCAGGCTAGGTGCACGTCGAGCCACGCGAAGTGTCGAACGCCCGCTGGCAGGAGGAGGTCACGGGCAGACCCAGGAGGTGCCACGGGGTCGCCTGCCCGAGACGAGTGGCCGATGCACGCGGGCACTCACGCAGACACATGCGTGGGGAGCGGTGGTGGTGTAGTAGAAGCAGTCTCGCCCGGTTCGATTCCCGCTCACGGCCACCAACACCCAGTGACGATTATCTGAACCGGTCCTAGGCCTCCCCTAGGTCGACTCAGCCTCAACTGAGTACCTGGTGCGGTGTGTAACGTCGGCACGCAAATGCGTTCAAAAACATACTCACACAAAGGCCCACATATGCCATATATATTGTTGACAGAGGACATACAAACATACATACAAACATACGAACATACATGCAGGGTTTACATGTACGGATCTTTATTTTAGAATGTACAAGGTCACCTCATGGTGTCATCCGCTCACTCGCTGCCGCTCTCCGCGTGCGCTGTGAGGAATGGCGGTGGTGTCGTCGTTGTTGAAGTTGTTGTTTGTTGTTGTTGTTTGTGCAACACTGCCAACACGCCCGTGCCCTCATTCGCCACCGCGAGAGCGACTGCCAGAGATGCCTCCAATGCAGAGAGTGCGGGGAGCGGTGGCGCAGCGCTTAGCGCACTTGGGCTACGGGGCTACGGACACCCGGAATCGAACTCGGGTCGCCGGCTTCGGAGCGCAGCGCGCTAACCACTGCGCCACCGCTCTCCTAAACACAACATCTACACACACACAACACAAAGATCCCCGTGTAGCCTTAATAGACTGTAGGGCAAGTGCTGTTAGCGAGCAGCTATCAAGGCCGGAACGGCACACGAGGGGATGGGTGTGTAGGGTGTGTATAGGGTGTGTGTGTCTGTGTGTAGGGTGTGTGTGTGTCTGTGTGTGTGTGTCTGTGTGTAGGGTGTGTGGGGTGTGTGTGTCTGTGTGTAGGGTGTGTGTGTGTCTGTGTGTATGGTGTGTCTGTATGTAGGGTGTGTGTATGTCGGGTGTGTGTGTCTGTGTGTAGGGTGTGTGTGTCTGTGTGTATGGTGTGTCTGTGTGTAGGGTGTGTGTATGTCGGATGTGTGTGTCTGTGTGTAGGGTGTGTGTGTAGTGTGTCTGTATGGTGTGTGTGTCTAGAGTGTGTAGCGTGTTCTGTGTGTTGTGTGTCTGTGTGTCGTGTGTGTAGCATCTGGTGTGTGTGTAGCATGTGGTGTGTGTTGTATGTGTAGTGTGTGTTGTATGTGTAGTGTGTGTGTGTTGTGTGTCGTGTGTGTAGCATGTGCTGTGTGTGTGTTGTGTGTGTTGTGCGTAATGTATTTGTGTTGTGTGTAATGTCTGTGTGTGTCTGTGTGTGTGTCTGAGTAGTAGTTAAACAAAGATCACCGGTATAGCCTGAATAGACTTTTGGGGCGAGGTGGTCTGCGCCACGACCGGCCGCCTTTGTCTCCCCAGTGGCGATGTTTACACACCGCACCAGGTACTCATTTGAGGCTGAGTCGACCTAGGAGAGGCCCAGGACTGGTTCAGATAATCGTCGCTGGTGTTGGCCGTGAGCAAGAATCGCTGGTCGCCGGTTCATAGCGCAGCGTAGCGCTAACCACTACACTATCTCTCACTTACACACACACTACACACACTACACACACACANCTACACACACACACACACACACACACTCACACACCCTACACACAGCACACACACTACACACACTACACACACAACACACTACACACACAACACACACCTACACACTACACACACCACACACACCTACACACACTACACACACACCTACACACCTACACACACACCTACACACACTACACACTCACACACACTACACACACACCTACACACACTACACACACACCTACACACACTACACACTGCACACACACTACACACAAACACACCTACACACACCTACACACACACACCGACTCACATCGCCAATCAATGGCCCAAAATTAATCAGCGGCGCGGCGGCCTCGGTATCGACATCCTCACAGCCTCCATCCCGCAGCCTCTCTCCAATTAGCGCCCCAACCCCCACGCCTCCCCCCCCCTCCTCACCCCCACGCCTCCCCAGCCCCCCCCCCTCCTCACCCCCCACGCCTCCCCAGCCCCCCCCCTCCTCACCCCCACGCCTCCCCAGCCCCCCCCCTCCTCACCCCCACGCCTCCCCAGCCTCCCCCTCCTCACCCCCACGCCTCCCCCAGCCCCCCCTCCTCACCCCCACGCCTCCCCCAGCCCCCCCTCCTCACCCCCNACGCCTCCCCCAGCCCCCCCTACGCCTCCCCCAGCCCCCCCCCTCTCCTCACCCCCACACCTCCCCCCCACCCCCACGCCTCCCCAGCCCCCCCTCCTCACCCCCACGCCTCCCCCAGCCCCCCCTCCTCACCCCCACGCCTCCCCAGCCCCCCCCTCCTCACCCCCCACGCGTTCCCCAGCCCCCCCCCTCCTCACCCCCACGCCTCCCCCAGCCCCCCCTACGCCTCCCCAGCCCCCCCCTACGCCTCCCCCCTCCTCACCCCCCACGCCTCCCCCAGCCCCCCCCCCTCTCCTCACCCCCACACCTCCCCCAGCCCCCCCTACGCCTCCCCCCTCCTCACCTCCCACGCCTCCCCCAGCCCCCCCCCTACGCCTCCCCAGCCCCCACGCCTCCCCCCTCCTCACCCCCACGCCTCCCCAGCCCCCCCCCTCCTCACCCCCNACACCTCCCCAGCCCCCCCCCTACGCCTCCCCCCCTCCTCACCCCCACTCTCCCCAGCCCCCCCCCCTACCCTCCCCAGCCCCCCCCNTCTCCTCACCCCCACACCTTCCCCAGCCCCCCCNACCCTCCCCCAGCCCCCCCCCTCCTCACCCCCAGCCTCCCCAGCCCCCCCNTTCTCACCCCCACGCCTCCCCAGCCCCCCCCTCCTCACCCCCACGCCTCCCCCAGCCCCCCCCCTACGCCTCCCCCAGCCCCCCCCCCTTCTCACCCCCACGCCTCCCCCAGCCCCCCCCCCTACGCCTCCCCCAGCCCCCCCCTTCTCACCCCCCACGCCTCCCCCAGCCCCCCCCTCCTCACCCCCCCCACACCTCCCCAGCCCCCCNACGCCTCCCCCAGCCTCTCCCCTCCTCACCCCCCACGCCTCCCCAGCCCCCCCNTCCTCACCCCCACGCCTCCCCAGCCCCCCCCTCCTCACCCCCCCCCACACCTCCCCCAGCCCCCCCACGCCTCCCCCAGCCTCTCCCCTCCTCACCCCCACGCCTCCCCAGCCCCCCCCTCCTCACCCCCACACTTCCCCCAGCGCCCCCCNTCCTCACCCCCAACAACTCCCAGCGCCCCCCTCACCCCCCACGCCTCCCCNAGCCCCCCCCCCCCAAACCGCGNGCCGAGACACAGGCGCAGCCCTGCACGTGCCCACCCNTCAGCCCCCGAGGCGCGCGAGGCGCTCCACTCGGCAAGGAGTGACCCGCTGCAGGAGACTCCACGGGGCTCAGGGTGGTCGCCCTCGTGATGGAGGCCACTCACCGCTTGATGTCGCGGTGGCGAGGAGATGTTGACTACCTCGTCTGCTATGCAGGAGGTCGTGGGTCCGATCCTGACCCTGGCGCCTGCTGCTGTATATTTCTAATCTGTGTGTGTCTCTCTCTCTCTCATCATCATCCNACGCTGGCTAGGAGATGTCAACTACCTCGCCTGGTACACAGGAGGTCGTGGGTTCGATCCCGACCCTGACGATGCCTGCTGCTGTATATTTGGAGTTTTTNCTTTGGGTCCTATGCTCCCCCTTCCCCCCATTGTTATAATCAACACCACGCGTTCAGAGTATTTTGGCTGCTACAATACATGTCCACGCGATAATGATGGAAGGCCACTGCGTTGAGCGGCTATGAGTTGTGATAGCCAGATCGCGTCCGAAAAAGAGCTTACACGGCTCAGCGGGACCTTACCTGGTCAAGTATAATCCTGACTTGGAGCTTTCGTGACTGCAGGAATCCATAGTCTTTGGTTCTTTCGGTAAAGTCACGTAGGTAAAAAAAAAATAAATCACGACGTTTCGGGCGCAACATAAGCGTCCGTCATCAGGTGGGACAGCATGGTCTGCTGCTGAGGCAGACTGTTTTAAAAGGTTTGGAATGGGTGTAGCCCAAGGGTCATAAAGAAGTGGGGCTAGTGATGTCAATGTGAGAAATTAGCATGTAACTGTAAGATAGAAGGAGAGCGGCCTCTTCGACGGGGGCACGGAAGTGGCTATGTTACTGTGAGAGATTTAGCATGATGTTAATGTGAGAGATTAGCATGCTAATGTGAAATCGAAGAGTGGTGCAATACAAAGACATGAGTGCAACCGAACGGGTGCAATCCAAAGGGCACGTGAGCATGAGAGATTTAAGAGAGCGGCATAGAGAGAAAGAGACACACAGATAGTCGTAAATATCAGCTGACATAGGCAGGTAGGATGGAAACATCACAGTCAGTTAAGACTTTACCTGGTTAATATCTTTCTTCCAACGATTGCTCAGTTTGTACCCATCCTCTCGGTTGAAGTTGTGTCAGTGTTTATATATCTGGATGGCTTCATGAACAAATCTCTGAAGTAGCCGGTAGGTTTGCAGAGTAACTTCCGTCTTGGAAAAAATCAATTTCGTGTGAGCCCACTGCGTTAAAACAATGATCGGCAACGGCAGAGGTATTGGTCCTACCGTGTTTCAGATCTGCCTTGTGTTCACGAACGCGGTCCTAGACATGTCGTTTCGTTTCCCCAATGTAACTGCTGCCACAACCACAACTCAATTTGTAGACACCAGGGTACTCCTGTCAGGAATCACATCCTTTACAGATGATTAAATCACCTAGATTGTGTGTACTGTGTTGAAACGAATATGGATATTGTGTTTGTTTAAGATTTTGTAAATCGTTTTGGTAACCCCTGCCATGTACGGTAAAGTGATGGCTTTGGTTGGATCCTCAGAAGGTTGTTTCCGCATGGCTGGGGAGGCAGCTTTGCGGATTGTACGGTCCGAGTATCCGTTCATCCTGATGGCTTGGTGTACGTGTTCCAACTCACTGGCTAGGTGGTGCTGGTCGGAGATGCAACGGGCCCTTTGGTGTCGTGTTTTAATGAGGGAATTTTTCTGGGCTGGATGGTGGTGGGAGTCAGGCTTTAGATAGGCACCCGTGTGGGTGGCTTTTCTGTAGACAGAATGTCCCAACGAGTCATCAGGTCTTTTCTCAATCAAAACATCCAGGAATGGTAGCTTGCATACTTTTCCACTTCCACGGTGAAATTGATGTGGGTGTATGGAATTGATGTGGTTGAGAAATTGGTTCAGTACTGGCAGGCCATGTGGCCAGATGACGAGCGTGTCATCTACGTATATCTTCCACAAGGAAGGACGCAGGGTGGATGTCTGGATGGCATCTGTCTCGAATTTATCCATGAAAACATTTGCTACCCTCATTATGTTTGAGAATATACAATTCCAGGTGAAGTAAGTGTTGGTGGCAGTGCCTCACCAACGTTGGTACATCAGGATTCAGTCCCTGTTGGACCAAGTCTTCAATGATTACAATGGTGAACAGAGAGACCACATGAGACTGACACACATCACGTGACACTGACACCACGTGACACACACACACCACGTGACACTGACACACACCACGTGACACTCACACACCACGTGACACAGTGATACTGACACCACGTGACACTGACACCACGTGACACGGTGTGACACACCACGTGACACTGACACCATGTGACACTCACACACCACGTGACACAGTGTGACACCACGTGACACTGACACACTGACACACCACGTGACACGGTGTGACACACCACGTGACACTGACACACTGACACACCACGTGACACAGTGTGACACACCACGTGACACTGACACACTGACACACCACGTGACACGGCGTGACACACCACGTGACACTGACACACTGACACACCACGTGACACAGCGTGACACACCACGTGACACTGACACACTGACACCACGTGACACGGCGTGACACACCACGTGACACTGACACAGATGTGCGGTGTCTGCTCGCGTTAGGCAACGGCGGCCGAGTGGGAACATTCGCGCGAGCCCTGAGCCTCTCTCGAAGCAAAGACAAAGGTCCCCGTGTAGCCTCCACAGACTGCTGGGGCAAGTGCCGATAGCGAGCAGCACCGATGAAGGCCGTCGCGGCACACGAGGGGGTGGGTGGCCACCACCACGCCCGGCCGCCTTTGTCTCCCCAGTTCCGATGTTTACTACACACCGCACCAGGTACTCATTTGAGGCTAAGTCGACCTAGGGGAGGCCCAGTACCAGTTCAGATGATTGTCACCGGTGTTGGCCGTGAGCGGGAATCGAACTCGGGTCGCCGGATTCGTAGCGCAGCGCTAACCGCTGCACCACCGCTCCCAGGAGAAAGAGGAGGTCACGGGACACACACACGAACACATACAGAGACACATACACACACTACACACAAACACACACACACTACACACAAAAACACACACATACACACACTACACACAAACACACACACNACACACATACACACACACACACACACACACACACACTACACACAAAACACACACACCACACACATATACACTACACACACACACACAGACACACACACACTACACACAGACACACACACTACACACACACACCACACACATACACACTACACACAGACACACACACTCTACACACAGACACACACACACACTACACACAGACACGCACACACTACACACAAACACCACACACACACACACATACACACACTACACACAGACACTACACACAAACACACACACTACACACAGACAAACACGACACACACACACACTACACACAGACACACACACACTACACACAGACACACACACACACACAGACACACACACTACACACACACTACACACAGACACACACACACTACACACAGACACACACACTACAGACACACACACGAACACACATACAAAGACACACACACACTACACAGACACACACACACTACACACAAACACACACTACACACACTACACACAGACACACACTACACACACACTACACACACTACACACATACACACACTAGACACACACACTACACACACATACTAAAACCAACAACAACAACCGCCATTCGCCACTAAGTGGCGGTGACGTCACCACGACGCTTGTGCCAGGCCATGTGCACCTTGAGGCTACCACGTGAAGTGTCGAAAGCCCGCTAGCAGGAGGTCACGGGACAGACCCAGGCGGTGCCACAGGTCGACTGACTGAGATGACTGGCAGATGAACTACATGTGCTCTCCACTGTGCCAACTTTCTTCATTTTAGCCGCCCGGCACTCCGCTCGTTGTTGTGAGCGTCGCTCCTCCCCGCCCTCCGTTGTTGCTGGAGGGCGACTGCCTCCAACTGCCCAGTAGCGTCCTTCACGAGCCTCCTCCACTGAGGCCGATCTTGACACCGCTGGTACCAGTCATCGGCAAGTCCACTCAGCTCCACGTCCTCCTGTACCACATCACTCCATCTCTTCTCTAGCCCGTGCCGCGCCCGTTTAGCCCCCTCGATCCGGCCAAACAGAAGCTGCCTGGGCATGCGGTGGCTGGGCATGCGGGCGACGTGACCCAGCCTCGCCTGCCTGGAGGAGCTCACTGATGAGCATTCAAGGATGTGTGAGAACATCACACTCGTGTCCCTGTCTGGTGAGACTCGGCACTGCTCAGTAGCCAAGCAAAAACCCCATAACGGACACGTGGGCAAACGCACACAAAGACAAAGATCCCCCCTATAGCCCCAGCAGACTTTGGTGGCAAGTGCTGTTAACGAGCGCACACACAAACGCACTCTCTCACTCACAGCCTTCAGAAGGACGGATAATACTTCGTGCATGTGCGGGGTGGGTTTTTGTTGCTTGTTATTTAAGGCTGAGTCGACCTTGGGGAGGCCCAAAACCGGTTCAGATATTTCGTCACGGGATTTTGGCTTCGAACGGGAATCGAACTCGGGTCCGAGGCGCAGTGCGCTCACCGCTCCGGAGATGTTCACGGGGAGCGGTGGTGCAACGGTTAGCGCACTGCGCTACGAACCCGGCGACCCAAGATCGATTCCCGTTCACATGAGCATCTGAAACGGTCCTGGGCCTCCCCTAGTTCGACTCAGCTTCAAATGATTACCTGGTGCGGTGTGTAGAAAACATCGCGACTGGAGAGACAAAGGCGGCCGGGCGTGTACAGGCCACCTCGCCCCAAAAGTCTATTCAGGCTATACCGGTGATCTTTGTTTAACTACTACTCAGACACACACACAGACACACACACAGACATTACACACAACACAAATACATTACGCACAACACACACAAAACACACAGACACACACACACCCTACACACACACACAGCCAGACACACACACACCCTACACACTCCCTGCACACCACACAGACACACACACAAACACACACACACCCTACACACAGACACACACGCACCCTACACACAGACACACACCCTACCCACAGACACACACAGACACACATACACACATAAACACACATACACACACACCCTACACACTACACACAGACACACACACACTACACACAGACACACACACCCTACACACCACAAACACACAGACACACACACCCAACACACAGACACACACACCCTACACACAAACACACATAGACGCCCTGCACACAGACACACACATCCTACACACACACACCCTACACACACACACCCTACACACAGACACACACAGACACAGACACACACCCTACACACACACACCCTACACACAGACACATACATACATACACACACAGACACACACACCCAACACACACACACCCTACACACACACACCCAACACACACACATTCTGGTTGCCACTCCGTTCGATTCGAGCGAGACGCTGGTAAATTAAAGAGAGGGAGGGAGGGAGGCGAGGAGGGAGGGAGGGAGGCGAGGAGGGAGGGAGGGAGGAGTGTGGAGAGTGAGAGGAGGTCAGGGGGAGAGAGGGAACGGAGAGGGGAGGGAGAGGGGGAGGGAGAGGGGGAGGGGGAGGGACAGGGGAGGGGGAGGGGAGGGACAGGGGAGGGGGNAGAAGGGAGGGAGAAGGGGAGGGGAGAGGGGGGAGGGGAAGGGGAGAGGGGGAGGGNAGAGGGGGGAGAGGGGGGAGGGAGAGTGGTCGCTCTCTCAGCCACGCGCCGCGCTCTGCACCGCCGCATTGGATGTCAGTGTCAGTGGTGCACACACACACACGTGTACATACACACACACACGTGTACACACACATGTACATACACACGTGTACACACACACACACGTGTACAAACACACGTGTACATACACACACACGTGTACATACACACCCACACGTGTACACACACATACACACGTGTACATACACACACGTGTACACACACACGTGTACATACACACACGTGTACATACACGTGTACATACACATGTACACACACATGTACATACACACGTGTACATACACACACGTGTACACACACACGAGTACACACACACGTATACACACACGTGTACATAAACACACACGTGTATGTACACACACACGTGTACACACACAGTGTACACACACGCACACACACACGTGTACACACACATACACACACACATACACACGTGTACATACACACACACGTGTACACACACACACGTGTACACACACACGTGTACACACACACGTGTACACACACACGTGTACATACACACACACACGTGTACATACACACACACGTGTACATACACACACGTGTACACACACATGTACACACACACATACACACGTGTACACACACACGTGTCACACACACGTGTACATACATACACACATACATACACGTGTACATACATACACACACGTGTATACACACACGTGTACATACACACACACGTGTACATACACACACACGTGAACATACACACACACTGATACATACACGTGTACATACACACACTGATACATACAACACACACGTGTACATACACACACGTGTACATATACACACTCATACATACATGCGGATACATACACGTGTACATACACACAGATACATACACACTGATACATACACACACGGATACACAAACGCACTGATACATACACAAAACATGTACATACACACCGATACATACACGTACACGTGTACATACACACACTGATACATACATAGCGATACATACACACTCATACGTACACACTGATACACAAACACGGGTACATACACACATATTCATACACACTGATACATCCTGATACATGCACACTGACCATCCTGATACATACACACTGATACCAATACCAGCCATTCGCCACTAAGTCACAGTGACGTCACCACGGCGCCTGTGCCAGGCTAGGTGCACTTTGAGGCCACGTGAAGTGTCGAAGGCTCGCTGCTAACAGGAGGTCACGGAATGGACCAGCAGGTGCCATGGCTTGGCTCAATGAGATGACCACTGGCAGATGCACCAGCTCTGTTCCCGACTGTACTGAGTTTTATCCACCCGGCGCTCTGCTCGTTGTTGTGAGCGTCGTTCCCCTGCCCTCCGTTGTTGTTGCTGGAGGGCGACTGCCTCCAACTTCCCAGCAGCGTCCTTCACGAGCCTCCTCCTCCACAGAGGCCGATCTTGACACCGCTGGTAGCACTCAGCTCCACATCCTCCCGTACCGCATCAGCTCCATCTCTTCTCCAGCCCCGTGCCCGTTTAGCCCCCTCTGTGCGGCCAAACAGAAGCTACTTGGGCGTGCTGGTGGCTGGGCATGCGGGCTACGTGACCCAGTCAGCGCAGCCTCGCCTTGTGAAACACTGACAGACACTGATACATACACATACAGATACACACTGATACATACACACTGATACACACTAATGCACACATACTAATACACACTGATTCATGCATACTTATACACACTGATATTTATTTATACATACACAGTGATACATACACATACAGATACATATACATACAGATGTACACGGGTACAAACACACTAATACATAAACACGGATACATACACATTGCTACACACGGATACAAAGACAAAGATCCCCATATAGCCTTAACAGACTGTAGGGGCAAGTGCTGTTAGCGAGCACCTCTGAAGGCCAGAACGGTACACGAGGGGGTGGGTGGCCAGCACCACGCCCGACCGCCTTTGTCTCCCTATTGGCGATGTTTACACACCGCGACAGGTACTCATTTGAGGCTGAGTCGACCTAGGGGAGGCCCAGGACCGGATCAAATAATCGTCACTGGTGTTGGCCGTGAGCGGGAATCGAACCCGGGTCGCTGGGTTCATAGCGCATCGCGCGAACCGCTACACTATCGCTCCCGGATCGCAGGAGTCAAATTCAGAGGAGGAACCCCTCCCAGACCTCGAACCGGAAGAAGCGGTGAAACCCCCCACACCAGGGAGGAAGCAGAACAGCTGCCGGACGCCGAAGACAGGCCGAGAGGAAGAAGCAGCGTGCGTCTGGGAAGGGTTTCCACAGAAGGAGATCGTGGACGATGAAGGCGACATCGCCACGGAAATCGACCCGTCTACTGCGGTCATAGAGACTCACTCCCACGAGCTGTGCATGAAGCGAGGACAAATACTATTGCTCAGCCCTCGACCAAGAGAGGAAGTCGGTGGCGAGTCATCGAGCACACTCGCCAAGGGCGAGGACGAAATGGATGGGAATGAGAGGAAGGTCCCCGTCCCACTGCTGACCCATAACCAGTGGAAGAGACACACCGGGCCATCCCTGACATTGGGGGAGAAGACGCCGCTGGGCCATGCGCCAGCCCAGCCGCTGCAGCTCTTCCAGCGGAACGGACGCCGGGGAAATCGACTCAGATCGGGACGACTGCTTCAGCGTGGGAGCGAGAGCAGCCAGGGGTCTACATTCCTTGACCCTCAGACTTGCCTGGTCTCCCCGAAGATCTCTGGCACTTCCTCGATGAGACTAACGCGAGGAAGGACAGAGCAGACATTGCCTTGGCTCGATGGAAGGACAGCAAGGCAATGAAGGCCTCGTGACTCAAGCCGAGAGACTCCTTGCCAAGCAGGACTCGAGTCCCGGGGCAGGAGAGGCAAAGCTGAGATATTTCCGCAAACAAATGATTAAGTGGGAGGACACGGAGGCAAGGAACAAAATGCCTATGTACATCGCTCCCTAAACGTGAACGGGTGCAGGGAGGCAGTGCGGAGGCTTTCCGCAATGTCTCTTGCGAGGAAACACGCTGCCTCTGTCTTCTTCATTCAGGAGACACATCTCATGGTCGAGGACGAGGATGACTGGAGGAAGGAGTGGGGAGGGGACTCCTTCTACAGCCACCTTGACAACACCTCCTGTGGAGTCGCGACCCTGTTTGCTAAATCCCGAGCTCATCACCCAGACCAAAGTGGTGAAGGGAAGGCTGCTCGCGATAACGGTCAGGGTGGGCGATGTCACCACCCACCTACTGAATGTGGACGCCGGTGACCAACAAGGAGAACATCCCGTTCCTGCACCTCCTGAGGAGGCACCTGGCTGGGATCCGGACGACGAGTGCGTGATTGTGGGGGCGACCACAACTGCACAATCGGTGCCCTGGATCGTTCGGGAGGTAGCCGGGGGAGTTGGGCCGAAGAGGAGATGCAGGGACTCCTGGAGGACGCCGCCTTGGTGGACGAGTGGCGCATACATCACCCGGCCGACGCCAATTCACGTACACGAGGACGAGGCGCGATGGCTCGGTGACGCAGTCCAGGCTCGACAGATTTTACATCTCTAAGAGATTTGTGACATGCGCCATAACGTCTGGCATCAGGGCAGCACCCTTCACGGACCACAACCTTATCGTGCTCCGTGTCAGGCTGGAGAGGGCCCGCGAGGGTGCGTCCCACTGGCATTTTAACAACTCGCTGCTGGAGGATGGCGCCTTCATAGAATGTTCGTGGATTTCTGGGAAAAGTGGCGAAAAACCAAAACGCAGTTCGACTCCTGGCCCAGTGGTGGGATATGGGAAAAGTGCACACCAGGCTGTTGTGCCAACAATACACCTGGGGGAGCACCAGACTGAAGAACGCGGACATCACCGACATGGAAGCCTGAGTCCTCGATTTGGAGAGTCCCTCGCCGAGGACAGTGACCCTGCTCTTCTCCGAGAACACGAGGAGAATAGGGAGCGTCTCAAAGGGCATTTGTGCGATCCCGGGTGAAGCTCATCACCGACCTCGACTCGGATCCCGCTTTTCTACTCCCTCGGGATGCAGAACAGGAGACGCAAATCCATGGAGTGCCTCTTTGATGGCGACGGTGTCCTGGCGCACGAACTCCAGCAGAAGTCGACCATCATCAGAGACTTCTACGGCAGCCTGTTCTCCCCGGAAGAAACATCGGGAGCGGCCCAGGCGGAGGCATGGAGCAGTCTACCCACCCTGGAGGAAGATGGCAAAGAGCTGCTGGAGCAAAAGCTCACCAGGAATGACCTTGACACAGCTGTAAGAGGTCTGGCCCCAAATAAATCCCCAGGGTTAGACGGGCGAACAGGGGAGTTTTACGCAGATTTTTGGCCATCCCTACGGGAGGACTACAGAGAGGTGCTGGAGGAAGCCTCTGTCACCGGGTGATGCCTCAGTGTTGGAGGAGGGCGGTGCTCACTCTGCTCCCAAGAACGGAGACCTGAGGCACCTACAAAACTGGCGTCCGGTGTCCCTCCTGAACACAGACTACAAAATATTGACGAAGACTCTCTCCCTGCACTGAAAGGGGTGATTGCACAATTCGTAAACAGGGACCAGTCCCACACCATCCCCGGACGAACCATCCATGACAGCATCTTCCTGGTCAGGATCTCATCGCGGTGTCCCAGAGGTTGGGCATCCCAATCGCGTTTCTGGCCCTTGACCAGGAAAAGGCTTTTGACAGAGAGGACCACAAATACCTGCTGGAACCCTCAAGATCTTTGTTTTGGGATGGGTTTGTCCGAACGATCCGCCTACTCTACACCAAGGCGGAGTGCATGATCAAGATCAACGGCACCCTCACTGCCCTGGTCAAATTCGAGCGAGGAGTGAGACAGGGATGCCCATTGTTGGGCCAACTTCACGCCTGGCATTAGAGCCTTTCCTGAGTCTCACAAGGCGGAGACTCAGCGGCCTGGTGCTCAGGGAACCAAGTGTCAAGTTGGTCCTGACGGCATACGCCGACGACGTCCTCCTCATCCTGCGTTCCCTGGATGATGTCGCCCTGCTGCACGAGTGCCAGGAGGTTTTTCGAAGGCCTCCTCATCCAAATGAACTTGCAAAAGTGCAGCGGCCTGCTGGTTGGAGCGTGGGACATGACCGAGTGTCCGGAGAAGGCAAAAACCATCAATTGGAGCACAACATCGCTGCACCACCTGGGGGTCTTCCTGGACCAGAGGAGGAACCACCGCAAAGGAACTGGGTCGAGCTGCAGGAGAAGGTGAGGAGCGGCTGGGCACCTGGAGTCGCCTTTGCAAGTTCCCACCTTCAGGACAAAGACGTTGGTGGTGAACCAGCTGGTGACGTCCATGCCGTGGCACCGACTTTTCTCCCTGCACCCCCCATGAGCCTCGTCAACGCGCTTCAGAAGCGAGTCCTCGACTTCTTCTGGTCGAGCGGAGGACACCGGGTCGCGGCTGGGGTCCTGGCCCTGCCACTGGACGAGGGCGGTCACGGGCTGGTGTGCGTGCCGAGTCAGCTGGCCACCTTCCGACTGCAGGCTGCGCAAAAGTTCCCGCACGCCGCCCTGCACCGGCCTGGAGCGTCACGGCCTCCTTCCTCCTGAAACAGCTGGGGGGTCTGCAGTGCTCCAAACAACTATTCTACCCGGACCTGCAGGGCCTCCCACTGGGACAGCTGCCACCTTTCTACAGGAGCGTCCTCCTCGCCGTCAGGAGGCTGAACAGCCGCGATTGGCCGAAGATCTGGTCTTTGAACCGATCCTCAGGAACCCGCAGACAAAGCTGCCGTCCACCACCGCCACCCCCGGCATGGAGAGGCGCCTCGCCAATGCACGGCTCACCAGGATGTCAGATCTGGTAGCCTAGAACACGGGCCGGTGGCTCGACCAGCAGACAGGCCGCAAAGACAGGGCTGCAGTCGCTCCGGGTGGCTGCCCGGATCCTGGCCCAAGCCAAGGGGGCCTTCTCAGCGGCAGCGGGGAGAACGCCCCCATCGGCGTTGGGGATGACGAGGCCCCTCTGGTCCCCTCCACCGGAGCTCTCCGTCGTGCCGCTGCATCGCCGACAAGCGAAGGCGGATCACGACCTATGCCGGCTGGAAGACCTTCCGAGGTGGCCTTCGCAAATGTAAAGAGGAAGGTGCTCTACTCCTACATGGTCTCACCAACTGGACACCTGAGGAGCCACAAGGACCATGCCTGGAGGAGAGACCTGCCCTGCATCTCTCCGGAGAGGCCTCGCTGGAGTCAACTCTACTCCAGCCCGACGTACAACCGCATCGGTGACCTCAGCTGGAGCATCGCCCACGGCACCGTCACCACCAACGCCTCCCTGGCGCGCTTCGCCGACACGTCCCCGGAGTGCCGGTTCTGCGGTAAAGTGGAGACGGTGGCGCACCAATACGTGGAGTGCAAGAGCCTGGACTCGCTGTTCAAGGTCCTGAGAAACATCCTCCTAAGTTCAGCCTCCACTTCTCCCCGACGGTCCTCATCTTTGGATACCAAAAGGGCGACGGACCCCAACATCTTCAGGGGCTGGTCAACGTGCTCGTCGGCTGTGCCAAGCTCGCCGTGCACAGGGCGAGGAAGGTGGCCCTGGAGGGGAAACGTCCGGCCAGCAGCCTGGGCATCTTCCGCGCTCTGGTCGGAGCCAGGGTGTGGCTGGAGTTCCGCCATGGCGGCTGACCCACGCCGTGTCGGCCTTCAAGGAGCAGTGGGCGATGGAGGAGGCCGTGTGCTCGGTGGCAGATGATGGGAGCTCTGCATGCAGTTATGAGCTACCCGTCGAAGGCCGTTGGACTGCGAGAAGGGCTGCGTGCAGAACGAGAGAGAGCCAGATAGTGAGCGAGAGAGTGAGCGAGAGGGGGGGGTTACATAAAGCAAAGTATTAAAAAAATACGAAATGATGAACGAAGCATCTTGTTTCCACTGATCGTAAAAAAAAAGAGAGAAAGGGGAGAGAAGCTGGAGGAGAGAGCAGGGGGCGGAGCGAGGCGGGAGGAGGCGGAGGAGGAGGTGGTGGGGGGGGAGGCCGAACACGCAACGACAGCGCCAGGGAGGGAGAGAGGAGCGAGCAGAGAGAGGAGACAGCGGAGCAGAGAGACGCCGAGGGAAGAGAGAGGGAGGAGAGAGCGGATGAGGAGGAGGGGAGGAGAAAGCGAAGGGAGCAGGGGGTGGGGAGAGAGGAGGGGGAGAGACAGCGAGAGGAGGGAGACGGAGTCGGCGGAGAGAGCGGGGAGAGAGCGAGGGGGGCGGCTTGCGGAGCGAGGAGTCCGCGAGCTGGGGTGAGATCCCTCGTCTCGCCGCGCCTCTCGCAGCGTCTCCCGCCAGGAATTAACAGCAGCGCGACGTCGAACACGACGCGAGCGGCCCATCTCCACATCGTTGACTCGTCGTCGTCGTCGTCGTCTTCGTCGTCATCCAGCAGTGGAGACGCGGACACAACGAGGCGCGGTGGCCCATCGGGACCCGCCCTGTGAACGTGGAGTTCACCATTTTTGCCAAGTTGATTTATTTTTTTACGTGGCCGGTATTTGTTGAACGTGAGCCTTGTGCGAGCAGTGCGTGTGTTGGACACGCACACACACACACGCACAGACGGTGTGTGTGTGTGTTGCCGGTATCCATAGACACACACGCATGTACGTGCAGACACACAGACACACACGCGTAGACACACAGACACACACGCGTGCACGTGTAGACACACAGACACACACGTGTAGACACACAGAAACACATGCGTGTACGTGCAGACAGACACACAGACATGCACGCGTAGACACACAGACACACACGCGTGTCTGTGCAGACACGCACACACACGTGTAGACACACGCACACACGCGTGTACGTGTAGGCACACAGACACACACATAGAGACAGACGCCGCTCCATCCACACGCATTCACGCATAGACACACGTTGACACGTTGCAGAAGGACACACGCATACACATAGACAAAGATCCCCCGTATAGCCTTTGACAGGCTGCTGGGGCAAGTGCTGTTAGCGAGTAGCACCTCTGAACGCCGGCACTGTGGCACACGAGGGGTGGGGGCCAGCACCACGCCCGGCCGCCTTTGTCTCCCTGGTGCTGATATTTACACACAGCACCAGGAACTCATTTAAGGCTGAGTCGACCTAAGGCATGAGCCTAGGGCCGGTTCCGATATGACTCGCCGCTGACGCTTTAGCCGTGGTTAGTAGCGCGCTGTGCTAACCACTGCGCCACCGCTCCTCACGTAGCTGCACACACAGCGCAGATTCACGCGTACATAGGCAGACACCCACGTGTACACACACTCACACACACTCACATCAACTCACGCACAAGGCGAATATCCCCTGTGTAGCCTACGCAGGCTGTAGGGGCAGGCGCTGTTAGCGAGCTCCTATTAAGGAGGCAGCAGCAGCGGTGTGAGCCCATCTCGTGCAGAGTGACACGGAGGGAGATTTCCAGCACGCGGTCCGTGTCTTGCTCAGCCTTTCGTTAATTACGAACTAAATGTTATCCACCTCGCCACCGTCACCACCGTCACCACCATCATCATCATCCGGCATCGTTACAATTCTCGCCCCGGCTCCGACAGCCTTGCCAAGACTCTCCACGTGACGTGAGCCATCGCCACGACCACCGCCGCCAAGGAGACATCGCGCGGTGTCCATCTCGAGCGGAGCGACGCTGCGACACGCGACGCCGAGTTGATGGCGATTGAGAAAGACGAGATTCTAGACTGAGTCCGTGGCACGACTCACTCCTCTGGTGCCACCACAAACAGCGGTACCACCACCATCACCATCAAACACTGCCAGGCTACTGCCGCTGCTGCTGTTCTGTGGATTACGCCGCGACCCACCGGGATTTTAAAGATTCTCGCGAGGCGGTCACTCCGCCACGTGCTGATCGGCCCGTGCCCGCCACTGCGCCAGACACGTCCCCGTGCGTGCGGACCCAGGCGGGGCTCCTCACGCCGCCTGCCTTACGCCACTGCTGTCAACTTCCCACGACGTCCAGGTACGTGTCAATACTCGAGTAGAATACCGTGTGTGTGTATACACAGCGTGTGTGTGCATATACATCGTCTGTGTGTGTGTGTTGGCGCTACGCTGCGCTACGAACCGGCGGCCCGAGTTAAATTCCCGCTCACGGCCAACGCCGGTGACGATCGTCTGAACCGTTCCTGGACCTCCCCTAGGTGCACTCAGCCTCAATTGAGTGCCTGATGCGGTGCGTAGTGAGCATCGCCACTGGGGAGACAAAGGCGGCCGGGCGTGGTGCTGGCCACCCACCCCCTCGTGCGCCACAGTGCCGGCCTTCATCAGAGGCGTTCACAGCACTTGCCCCAACAGTCTCTTTAGGCTATGAAGGGGATTCGAGTGTGCCGAGCCAGCGAGTATGGAGGGACCTACCGATCAGCCGACGTGCCCGCAACTCGACGTACCTGCCTGCCTACCGATGTACCTTGTAGCCCATCACGGTACTTACCTGGCGACCTACCTGCCTAGCCTCCCACCTGCAGGGCAATCTACCTGCCCGGCAACCTCCATACGCGCTCACCGACCTATCAACTGCCGGCGTCTCTGCATACCAATCGATGTACTTGCCGACTACCTGAACGCCTACTACCTGCCGAGCTACCAACGCAGCAAGCTGCCGAGCGACAAACCCGCCGACATCGCCTACCTGCACAGGTGTCGACAACGTAGCTGCCAGCCACCTGCCTACGAGACTAGGCGCGTGAATGTCTGTAATAAGGCTGCGTGTGGTGTGTGGTGTGTGTGGGTGGGTGTCGTGTGTGTGTGGTGTGGGTGGTGTGTGTGTGTGTGGTGTAGGTGGTGTGGGTGGTGAGTGTGTGTGTGGTGTGTGTGTGGTGTGTGTGTGGTGTGTGTTTGTGATGTGTCGGTGTGTGGGAGGTGTGGTGTGGGTGGTGTGTGTGTGTGATGTGTATGTGTATGGGTGTGGTGGTGTGTCGTGGTGGTGTGTGTGTGATGTGTCGGGTGCGGTGTGGGTGGTGTATGTGGTGTGTGTGGTGGTGTGGGTGTGTGTGTGTGTGGTGTGCGGTGTGGTGGTGTGTGTAATGTGGTGGTGGTGTATGTGTATATGGTGTGTCGGTGTGNGTGAGGTGGTTGTGGTGGTGTGTGTGGGGTGTGTGAGGTCTGGTGTGTCTGTGTGTGTATGTGGTGTGGTGGTGAGGAGTGGTGTGTGTATGTGGTATGGGTGTGTGAGGTGTGGTGTGGTGTGGTGTGTGTGTGTGTGGTGTGTGTGGTGTGTCGGTGTGTGTGGGTGGTGGTGTGTCTGTGGAGTGTGTGTGTGGTGTTTGTGTGAGGGTGGTGTGTGGTGGTGTGTCGGTGTGTGTGGTCTGGATGGGTGTGTATGGTGGTGGGTGTGGGTGGGTGTGGTGTGTTGTGGTGTGGTGGTGGTGTGGTGGGTGTGTTTGGTGTGTGCTGTGGGTGTGTAGGGGTGATGTGGGTGGTGGTGTGTCAGTGTGTGTGATGTGTCGGTGGTGTGCGTGTGGGAGTTGTATGTGGTGTGGTGAGTGTGGTGTGAGGGGTGNTGTGGGTGTGTGTAGTGTGGTGGTGGGGTATGTGTAGATGGTGTGTCGGTGTGTGTGAGGTGTGGTGTGGGTGTGTGTGTGGGTGGTGTAGGTGTGTGGTGTCTGTGGGTGTGTGTGCGGTGACGTCACGGCCACACNAGTGACCAATGGCGGTTGGTCTTGTCGACTGTGAGTTACATCACTGGAAGGTGGGCGTGGTTCTGGCCAACCCCCGGTGCCAGTGGCCTTCATAGGCGCTGCTCGCTAACAGCACTTGCCCCACAGTCTGTTAAGGCTACACGGGGACCTTTGTCTTTTGTGTGCGCGCTGTCGNTGGTGTAGCGTTAGCGCCGCGCTGCGCTACGAACCCGGCACAACCCCGAGATCGATTCCATCCACGTCAATGACGATCGTCTGAAGCGGCCCTGGGCCTCCCCATGGTCGACTCAGCCTTAAATAAGTAACCTGGTGCGGTGTGTAAACATCGCCACTGGGGAGACAAAGGCGGACGGGCGTGGTTCTGGCACTTACGACCCCCAGTCGTGTGCCGTGCCGGCCTTCGTAGGTGCTCGCTCACAGCACTTGCCCAACAGTCTGTTTCGGCTATACGGGGGATCTTTGTCTTTGCATGGTGTGCGTTGGATGTTGTGATAGACACGTTGTGTGATTAGGAGCGTGTGTGCGCACATGTTCCATGTGTGTGTCATGTATGTTTGTCGTTTGTGTGTTAGTTTATATAAGCGTTGTGTGTATGCATGTGTGTGGTGTGGGTATGTGTGTGATGTAAGTGTGTGTGGGGTGGGTAGGGTATCTATGGGTTTGTATGTGATGTGGGTAGGGTATGTGTGTGATGTATGTGTGTGGTGTAGGTAGGTGTGTGGTGTAGGTGTGTGTGTGGTGTGTGTGGTGTAGGTGTGTGTGTGNTGTGTGGTGTGGGCATGTGTCTGTGTGTGGTGTGGGTAGGGTATGTGCGTCGTGTAAGTGTGTGTGTGTGTGGTGTGGGTAGGTGTGTGTGTGTGTGTAAGCTATTGTGTGTAGGATATTGTGTGTCGGTGTGTGTGTGTGTAGGCTATTGTGAGTCGGTGTGTGTGTGTGGAGGCTATTGTGTGTAGGTGTGTGTGTGTGTAGTCTATTGTGTGTAGGTGTGTGTGTGTGTGTATCGGTGTGTGTGTGTGTAGTCTATTGTGTGTCGGTGTGTGTAGTCTATTGTGTGTAGGTGTGTGTGTAGGCTATTGTGTGTAGGTGTGTGTGTGTGTGNAGTCTATTGTGTGTAGGTGTGTGTGTGTAGGCTATTGTGAGTGTGTGTGGGGAGCGGTGGTGGAGTGGTTAGCACGCTGCGCTATGAACCCGGCGAACCGAGTTCACGGCCGACGATTTTCTGAACGGGCAACGGGCCTCTCCGAGTTCGACTCAGCCTCAAATGAGTACCTGCTGCGGTGTGCAAACATCGCCACTGGGGAGACAAAGGCGGCCCTGGAATGGTGCTGTCCACCCAACCCTTCGTGTGCCGTGCCGGCCTTTATAGGTGCTCGCTAACAGCACTTGCCCCAACAGTCTGAGCAGGCTGTACGGGGGATCTGTGTGTCTGTGCGGCGGCGTTCCATAACGGGCTGCGTTGCCTGGGTCACGTAGCCACCATGTGGAGCTGCGTAACGCTGCTGTGTGGAAGCTTCCTGACCTGTCGATCCACACGAAGCTCCGGGTCTCATCGGCCACGGTCATGCCCCGCTTCTCTGTGCTTGCGAAACGAGGAATATCTTGTGCCGGTGTGAAATATTTAAGCTGGCCTGCCTACGATCCATCCTGGGTGTTAACGAGGATGGATTGTGTGACGAATGCACTGGTCCTTGAAGGATCTGGACATGTTTCCATCAGCGAGCCTCCTCAGGCAGGCGAGTTGGCGTTGGCTGGGTAATGTAACCCGCATTGCCCAGCCACCCCATGGCCAAGCAGCTTCTGTTTGGCCGGATCGAGGGGGCTTAACGGGCGCGGCACTGAGAAGAGATGGAGTGATGCGGCACGGGAGGATGTGGCGCTGAGTGGACTTGCCGATGACCGGTACCAGCGGTGTCAATTTCGGCATCTATGGAGGAGGCTCGTGAAGGACGCTGCTGGGCAGTTGGAGGCAGTCGCCCTCCGAACAACAACGGAGGGCGGAGGAGCGACGCTCACAACAACGAGCGGAGCGCCGGGCGGATAAATTAAGTAAGTAGACACAGTAGGGAACACAGGTGGTGCATCAGACAGCCATCTCAGCCAGCCCACGAACCGGTCTGTGTCGTGACCTCTTGCCAGCGAGCCTTCCACACTTCACGTGGTCTCAAAGTGCACCTAGCCTGGCACAAGAGCCATGGTGACGTCACCGCAATTAGTGGCGAATGGCGGCTGCTGTTAATGTTGTGAGTCTGTGTATGATGTGGGCGTGGGTGCCTCATGCCGAAACGACTTCGTCCAACCAGCGCGGTTGGCAAACATTCAACATAATACATAGACTCACACAGAGATCCATAGACTCACACAGAGATCCACAGACTCACATGGGTCTCTGTGTCAGTCTATGGGTCTCTGTGTGAGTCTATGGGTCTCTGTGTGAGTTTATGGGTCTCTGTGTGAGTCTATGGGTCTCTGTGTGAGTCTATGTGTCCTGTGTGAGTATATGCGTCTCTGTGTGAGTCTATGGTCTCTGTGTGAGTCTATGGTTCTCTGTGTGAATATATGGGTCTCTGTGTGAGTCTATGGGTCTCTGTGAGTCTATGGGTGTCGTGTGAGTCTATGGGTCTCTGTGTGAGTCTATGGGTCTCTGTGTGTATATGGGTCTCTGTGTGAGTCTATGCGTCAGTCTGCGTATTATACCGCACGTAGCCAGCCGTGCTCATCGGAGTGTGCGGACCAAGGGCCACAAACTAAACACAGGGACAGGCAGTTCTCAAGAAATTCGTGCGCATTGACGTTCAGCTCCGTCGCCGATGGGAATGAGTCTCCAGTCCGTACCAGACGATCGCTCGCTGTGTCTCTCCCCGATGTGACGAGGCGCTCTCTAATCCGCGTGTTCCTCCGTCTCTCCGATGTAATTCCCATTACATCGCGTTATAAATATATAGTACAGGAAATCGATACACACACTAACGCACACACACACTAACGCACACACACACACGAAACAAAGATCCCCGTGTAGCCTGTAACAGACTGTTGGGGCAAGTGCTGCTAGCGAGCACCCTCACAGGGACAGACACACTAACGCACACACACATAGGGACACACACACTAACGCACACAGGGACACACACACTAACGCACACACGCACAGGGACACACACACTAACGCACACACGCACAGGGACACACACACACATGGACACACACAGAGACATACGCACAGGGACACACACACTAATGCACACACACATAGACACACACACAGGGACACACACACTAACGCACACACACACACATGGACACACACAGGGCATACACACACTAACGCACACACACACACAGGGACACACACACTAATGCACACACACACATAGACACACACACATGGACACACACACAGGGGCACACACACACTAACGCACACACACACATGGACACACAGGGACACACGCACAGTGACACACACACTAATGCACACACACACACATAAACACACACACATGTATACACACACAGGGACACACACACACTAATGCACACACACACACTAACGCACACACACAGGGACACACACACAGAGACACACACAGNGACACACACACAGTGCACATACAGCACGCATGCATACACAAATCATAATAAAATGCGCATTGACGTTCAAACCAAAGACGGAGGTCCCCGTATAGCCTGTAGCAGACTGTAGGGGCAAGTGCTGTTAGCGAGTAGCACCTATGAAGGCCGACACGGCACACGAGGGGTGGGTGGCCAGCACCACACCCGACCGCCTTTGTCTCCCCAGTGTCGATGTTTACACCGCACCAGGTACTAATTTGAGGCTGAGTCGACCTAGGGGAGACCCAGGACCGGTTCAGATAATCGTCACTTGTGTTGGCCGTGAGTGGGAATCGAACCCGGGTCGCCGGGTTCATAGCGCAGCGCAGCGCTAACCGCTACACAACAACAACAACAGCCGCCATTCGTCACGAAGTGGCGGTGACGTCACCATGGCGCTCGTGCCAGGCTAGGTGCACGTTAAAGCCACGTGAAGCGTCGAACACCCGCTGGCAGGAGGTCACGGGAAGACCCAGGTGCCACGGGTCGACTGAGTGAGGTGACTGGCCGATGCACCACCTGTGCCCCCTACTGTGCCAACTTGCTGTGATTTAGCCACCCGGCACTCCGCTCGTTGTTGTGAGCGTCGCTCCTCCGCCCTCCGTTGTTGTTGGAGGGTGACTGCCTCCAACTGCACAGTAGCGTCCTTCACGAGCCTCCTCCACAGAGGCCGATCTTGACACCGCTGGTACCAGTCATCGGCAAGTCCACTCAGCTCCACGTCCTCTGTACCACATCACTCCATCTCTTCTTTAGCCCGTGCCGCGCCCGTTTAGCCCCCTCGATCCGACCGAACAAAAGCTGTTTAGGCATGCGGTAGCTGGGCATGCGGGCTACATGACCCAGCCAACGCCGCCTTGCCTGCCGGAGGAGCTCACCGATGGGACTGCCCAGATTTTTGAAGGGTTTGTGAGCTCCTCACACAATCCAGCCTGGTTAAACCCAGGATGGATCGTAGGCAGGCCAGCCTAAATGTTTCTAACCGGCGAAGATGTTCCATTAGGGGGGTCCACTTGTAGAGAAGAGAGGGAATGACTGTGGCCGAGAAGACCCGAAGCTTCGTGCGGAGCGACAGACCTGCAGCTTCCACACAGCGTTACGCAACCGATGAAAAGATAATGCCCTCGACTGATTCGGAGTGAGACCTCTGCTGTCAAACCGGTCATGAGCACACAGTGACACGCACACTGACACACGCACTGACAAACGCACTGACACACAATGACAAAGACAAAGATCCTCCGTATAGCCTTAACAGACTGTAGGGGTAAGTGTTGTCACCGGGTTGGCCGTAAGCAGGAATCGAACTCGGGTCGCCGGGTTCGTAGCGCAGCACGCTAACCGCTACACTACCGCTCTCTACTGACACACACAATGACACACACACTAATACACACACACTGACACACACACGGACAAACACTGACACACACACTGACATACACACAATAACACATACACACACTGACATACAGTCTAACATATAACAACAACAACCGCCATTCGCCACTAAGTGGCGGTGACGTCACCACGACGCTTGTGCCAGGCCATGTGCACCTTGAGGCCACGTGAAGTGTCGAACGACCGCTGGCAGGAGGTCACGGGGCAGACCCAGGTGCCACGGGTCGACTGACCGAGATGACCGAGATGGCTGGCTCATGCACCACTTGTGCCCCTACTGTACCAACTGGCTGTGCTTTAACCACCCGGTGCTCCGCTCGTTGTTGTGAGCGTCGCTCCTCCGCCCTCCGTTGATGTTGAAGGGCGACTACCTCCAACTGCCCAGTAGCGTCCTTCACGAGCCTCCTCCACAGAGGCCGATCTTGACTCCGCCGGTACCAGATCAGTCCATCAGCTCCAATGTCCTCCTGTACCACATAACTCCATCTCTTCTCTAGCCCGTGCCGCGCCCTTTAGCCCCTCGATCCCGGCCGAACAAAAGCTGTTTAGGCATGCGGTGGCTGGGCATGCGGGCTACATGACCCAGCCAACGCAGCCTTGCCTGCCGGAGGAGCTCACCGATGGGACTTTGCCCAGATCTTTCAAGGATTTGTGAGCTCCTCACACAATCCAGCCTGGTTAAACCCAGGATGGATCGTAGGCAGGCAAGCCTAAACGTTTCCAACCGGCGAAGATGCTCCATTAGGGGGGTCCACGTTTCGCAAGCAGAGAAGGGAGGGAATGACTGTGGCCGAGAAAACCTGAAGCTTCATGCGGAGCGACAGACCAGGTAGCTTTCACACAGCATTACGCAACCGATGAAAATATATTGCCGCTCGACTGATTCTGAGTGAGACCTCTGCTGTTAAACTGGAGCCGGTCATAAGCACACTGCCCAGGTATGGGAAACTCTCCACTCTCTCCACTACTGCCCATCACCGATTGGGAGTTGTGGGGTGGAGTGTCCGATGGTACAAAATACCCAGGCAGGTGCTTACTGACCACCAGTGGCACGCTCANTCTCACACACTCTCTAACTCTCTCATAGNCACCCATTGGCATCTCCCCCACCTCACACACAATGGCAAACAGGGCTCAGACGGGTGTCACTGTAANCCCTCAACCCTCACATTACACACCCAATAAACTCACACACACACACACACACTCACACACACACTGACACACCACTACTAAACATACACACACACACACGCACACACACTGACACACACACACACACCCCNACTCACACACAGNCACACACACTGACACACANTCACACACTCACACCCTCACACACACACACTGACACACACACTCACACACTGACACACTGNCACACACACACACACACTCACACACACACACACTGACACACGCACTGACACACACACTGACACACGCACACACACACTAACACACCCCACACACACACACGATCACACACACGACACACGNACTCACACACACTCCCCACTCACACACACTGACACACACCCNCACACACACTCACACACACTAACACACACACNTACACACACTGACACACACTCACACACTCACACACACTAACACACACTAACACACACTCACACACACTGACACACACACACNCACACTCACACACTCACACACACTCACACACTCACACACACTCACACACACACACACTCACACACACTCACACACTAAACACACACACTCACACACACTGACACACACACTCNACACACGNACACCACACACACTCACACACACACACACTCACACGCACACACACTNACACACACACACACACACTCACACACTCACACACACCTACACACACACACACACACANTGACACACGCACACACACACACTGACACACACCATACACACACTGACACACACACTCACCACACTGACAATCACACANTGANACACACTGACTGACANACACCAACTTCCACACACACACAAANTGACACACACTCCCACACAACCANACACANACACACANTGACACACACAACACACACACACACACTGGCACGCACACACAACACACTGCTGACACACTGACACACACACTCACACACTCACACACTGATCACACACTGACACACACACTCNCACACACACNGACACACACACTGACACACACACTCACACACACTGACACACACACCACACACTGTCACACACACACTGACACACACACTGACACACACAGACACACACTCACGCACACTCACACACACTCACACACACACCCTGNCACACACACTCACACACACACACACACACTCACACACANACACACACTCACACACACTGACACACACTGAGTGCACACACACTGACACACACACANTGACACACACTGACACGCTAACACTGACACACACANTCGACACACACACACACACTGACACACACACACTACACACACTGACACACACACTGACACACACACTCACACTGACACACACACACTNACACACTGACACACACTGACACACGCACTCACACACACTCACACTCACACACACTGACACACACACACTGACACAACACACACTGACACACTGACAACACACTGACACACACACTCACACACACTGACACACACACACACACACACTGACACACACACACACACACACTGACACACACACTCACACACAACACACACTGACACACACTGACACACACACTGTGACACGCGCACTAACGCTCAAGGTNCACTCACCCGGAACGCCACGCTAACACACACACTGACACATAGAGTGAGGGGGGGNTGNAAGGTAGGGGCTGGTGGGGGGGGGCACACTTTTTTTGTTCAGCTGCTTTGGCATAGACATTGTGAGACAACTGAGAAACCTCCTGTCACAAATACTCTCACCCCCACTTCACACCTCTCACCCTCCCTTCCCCCCCCCTCACCCCCCCCCCCCCTCCACACTCTCACTCCCCCTCGCCCCCCCTCTCACCCCCTCACCCCTCACCCCTCCACCCCCTCTCACCCACCCCTCACCCCCACACCCCCCTCACCCCCTCCACCCCCACTTCACCCCCCCTCTCACCCCCCCCTCTCACCCCCCCNACTCACACCCCCCTCTCACCCCTCTCACCCCCCCCCCCTCTCACCCCCCNTCTCACCCCCAACAACCCCCCCTCTCACCCACCCTCCCTTCTCCCCCCCCNTCACCCCCCCCTCTCACCCCCAACAACCCCCCCCCTCTCACCCCCCTNACTCTCCCCCCCCTCACCCCCCTCTCACCCCCACCCCTCACCCCCCACTCACCCCCTCTCACCCCCTCTCACCCCCCCCTCTCACCCCCTCTCACCCCCCCTCTCACCCCCCTCTCACCCCCCCACTCCATCCCCTCACCCCCTCTCAACCCCCCCCTCTCACCCCAACCCCCCCCCTCAACCCCCCCCTCTCCACCCCCCCTCTCACCCTCTCAACCCCCCCCCTTCAACCCCCCCTCTCAACCCCCCCCTCTCCACTCTCTACCCTAACCCCCCCCCTCTAACCTATCCCTCTCACCCCCCTCTCAACCCCCCCCCCCTCTCCACCCCCTTCTCAACCCCCTTCTTTCCACCCCCCCTTCTACCCAACCCCCCCCCNTCTCAACCCCCCCTCTCAATCTCTACCCTTCAACCCCCCCNTCTCAACCCTCCATCCCCCTCTCCACCCCCCTCTCAACCCCCCCNTCTCCACCCCTTCTCAAACCCCCCCTCTCCACCCCCCTCTCTACCCCTCTCAACCCCCCCCCCTCTCAACCCCCCNTCTCAACCCCCCCCTCTCCACCCCCNTCTCTACCCTCTCAACCCCCCCTCTCAACCCCCCCCTCTCCACCCCCTCTCTACCCNTCTCACCCCCTCTCAACCCCCCCACTCCCCCCTCTCCACCCCCTCTCAACCCCCCCCCNTCTCCACCCCTTCTCCCCCCCCNTCTCAACCCCCCCTCTCCACCCCCCTCTCTACCCTCCCCCCCCTCTCCCCCCCCTCCAACCCCCCTCCACCCCCTCTCTACCCCTCCAACCCCCCCCTCTCAACCCCCCCCACTCCACCCCTCTCCACCCCCCTCTCAACCCCCCCCTCTCCACCCCCCTCAACCCCCCCCCTCTCAACCCCCCTCTCTACCCCTCTCACCCTCAACCCCCCCCACTCCATCCCCTCTCCACCCCTCTCACCCCCCCCTCTCAACCCCCCCCTCCAACCCCCCCTCTCCACCCCTTTCCCCTCCCCAGTACTCCCCAATCCCCTCAACCAACGCACCAAACAAATACAAAGGTCCCCCGTGTAGCCTTTTTTGTGTTTACCGACTGTAGGGGCAAGTGCTGTCAGCGAGCAGCACCTCTGATGAAGGCCGGCACGGCACACGAGGGGTGGGTGGCAAGCACCACACCCGGCCGCCTTTGTCTCCCCAGTGGCGATATTTACAAATCGCACCAGGTACTCGTTTGAGACTGAGTCCACCTAGGGAGGCCCAGGACCAGTTCAGGCAATCGTCACCGCTCTTGGCCGTGAGCGGGAATTGAACTCGGGCCGCTAGGTTCGTAGTGCAACGTGGCGCTAACCGCTGCACCACCGCTCCCACAACCACATCCATACACAACCACTACACGGAACATCGTCATGACAACTATCAACATCACCACCGCCGCCTACACCACCACCACCACCTACACACACCACACCACCTACACCATCACCACCACCACCTACACCACCACCACCACCACCACCTACACCATCACCACCTACACCATCACCACCACCTACACCATCACCACCACCTACACCATCACCACCACCTACACCACCACCACCGCCTACACCATCACCACCACCTACACCACCACCATNTACACCATCACCACCACCTACACCATCACCACCACCTACACCATCACCACCACCTACACCATCACCACCTACACCAGACTCACCACCACCTACACCATCACCACCACCTACACCATCACCACCTACACCATCACCATCACCACCTACACATCACCACCACCTACACCATCACCACCTACACCATCACCACCACCTACACCATCACCACCTACACCATCACCATCACCACTACACCATCACCACCACCACCTATACCACCATCACCACCTACACCATCACCACCACCACCTATACCAACCACCACCTACACCACCACCATCTACACCATCACCACCTACACCATCACCACCACCTACACCACCACCACCTACACCATCACCACCTACACCATCACCATCACCACCTACACCATCACCACCACCACCTACACCACCACCACTTACACCATCACCACCACCACCTACACCATCACCACCACCTACACCACCACAACCACCTACATCACCACCACCTACACCATCATCACCACCACCTACACCATCACCACCACCTACACCACCACCACATCACCACCATCATCACCACCACCACCTACACCATCACCACTTATACCATCACCACCACCTACACCATCACCACCACCACACCACCACCACCATCTACACCATCACCACCACCTACACCACCACCACCTACATCACCACCACCACCTACACCATCACCACCACCTACACCACCACCACCACCTACACCACCACCTAAACCATCACCACCACCTACACCACCACCACCTACANCACCACCACCATCTACACCATCACCACCACTACACCATCACCACCACCTACACCATCACCACCACCTACACCACCACCACCTACACCATCACCACCACCTACACCACCACCACCTACACCATCACCACCAACACCACACACCTACACCATCACCACCACCACCTACACCATCACCACCTCCGCCATCACCACCACCTACACCACCACCACCTACACCAACCACCACCTACACCATCACCACCACCACCTACACCATCACTACCACCTACACCATCACCACCACCACCTACACCATCACCACCACCTACACCACCACCACCACCATCACCACCACCTACACCATCACCATCACCTACACAATCACCACCACCTACCACCGGCATCTTAACCGGTGCTGGGCTTCCCCTAGGTCGACTCAGCCTTGAACGAGTGTAAACATCAGCACTGGGAGACAAAGGCGGCCGGCGCGGGTGTTACCCACGCGCCCAGCCACGACCCCGGCCTTCTGCACACGTGCTCGCTACGAAGCACTTGCCCGAAGCCAGCGTGGCTACACCAGCAACATGCATCCGTGCATTTGCCTTAACACACACACACACAACAACAACACTAATAATCATGATGATGATGGTGAATTAATCAGCAAAAACAATAGACAATGTGATTGGCTGGAGGGGAGAGAAGCGTGGGCTTTGATTTTGCGTTCCGTCTGCGACTAATTTCTCAGCCGAATTCACCTGCGGACCGGCGGAGCGAATGAGAACCCCTCGTGCGTCAATTGCTCCGGGTGACTCGGCACGGAGAGGGTCGTGGTCCGCGCAGAGGGAGAGCGAGCACGTGTGTGTGTGTGCGTGTACGTGTGTGCGTGTACGTGTGTGTGTGCGTGTGTGCGTGCGTGTGTGTGTACACGTGTGTGTGTGTCCGTGTGTGTGGTGTGTTGTGTGTTAGAGCGTGTGTGTGTGTGAGAGCGTGTGTGTGTGTGAGAGCGTGTGTGTGGGTGTGTGTACGTGTAAGTGTGTGTGTACGTGTGTGTGTGTGCGTGTGTGCGTATGTCGTAGTGTGTGTACGTGTGTATGTACGTGTGTGTGTGTGTGCGTTTGTGTGTGTGTTTTAGATCGTGTGTGTGTGTGTGCGAGCGTGTGTGTGCGTGTGTGTGTGCGAGCGTGTCTGTATGTGTGTGCGTACGTGCGTTAGAGCGTGGGTGTGTGAGAGAGCGCGTGTGTGCGTTGGTGTATGTGAGCGTGTGTGTGTGTCTGCATGACAGCGCGTGTGTGCGTGCATGAGAGTGTGTGTGTGTGAGAAGGAGGGTGTGTGTGAGTGGGGAGCGGTGTTGTAGTGGTTAGCGCGCCGCGCCACGAACCTGGCGACCCGGGTTCGATTCCCGCTCACGGCCAACACCCAGTGACGATTATCTGATCCGGTCCGGGCCTCCCCTTGGTCGACTCAGCCTTAAATAAATTACCTGGTGCGGTGTGTAAACATCTCCACTAGGGAGGCAAAGGCGGTCGGGCGTGGTGTCGGTCACCCACCACCTCGTGTGCCGTGCCAGCCTTCATAGGTGCACAGGCTATAGGGGGATCTTTGTCTTTTTGTTTGTGCGTGAGTTTGAGTCTTTGCGTCCGCCGGTCATCTGAGCCAGCCAACCCATGGCACCTGGCTGTCCCGTGACCTCCTGCCAGCAGCGAGCCTTCGACACTTCACGTGGCCTCAGAGTGCACCTAGCCTGGCACAGGCCCGTGGAGCGGCAGCGCTCTGCGCTACGAACCCGGCGACTCGATTCCCACTCACGGACACCACCAACACCGGTGACGATTATCTGAACCGGTCCCTGGGCTTCCCCTAGGTCGACTCAACCTCAAATTAGTAGCTGGTTCGGTGTGTAAACATCGCTACGAGGGAGACAAAGGCGGGCGGACGTGGTGTTGGCCACTTCCCCTCCCACCCTTTTGTGCCGTGTCGGCCTTAATAGAACTTTCTGTTAGGGGCTATACGGGGAGTCTTTGTCTTTGTGTGGGAGCGTGGGCAATCTCCATGCTGGAGGTCACGCGCGGGCGGCGCTGCTCTTCGTGCTCCTGGGGGGGGGGGGGGGTCCCGACTCTCTGCTCACAATCATTGAAGGCCTTCATGGTGGTGGGCAAGCCCGGGTGTAAGCTGCGTGGCCGGGAGGAGATCATTCCCTGTCCACCTCGGGGTGCGGCAGGGATGTCCTCTGGCCCCTACACGGTTTGACATCGTCTTTGACCACCCAGTTCGAGATGATCTCCACGGATGTACCGGAGGATTCCATCCGGTTCAGGAGACGCGATCTTGATTTGAAGCTTTCGTGACTGCAGGAATCCATGCTCTTTAGTTCTTTCGGTAAAGTCGAGTAGGTAGAAATGAAATAAAACAAAATTACTACGTGACTTTACCGAAAGAACCAAAGAGTAGAGATGCAATCTGCCGGACATCTGGGAATGAAAGAGCTTCCTGGTTCATCGGATTTGTGCCGTATAAATGAATATTCGGATTCTGACAATCGGAGGCTCATCGATGCCATGTGCCGCCAAGGGATGATCCCTTATTGGGCAATCACAATTTCGCACGCCGATGGATCTGCCCGCTCTGAGATGGAGTTGGAGGCTTCGCTGCCGAACCTGTTGTCAAGAGGTCGAGCATCGCCACCAGCCCTACCGAGGCGACGCAGCCTGCCTGGGAGTTTAGTCTCGTCAAACACTTCACCCCCTCAGGTTCCCACGTGAGTGACCGGGAAATCGTTTGGAGACAGCGGAATAAGTTGCCGCGGGTCGTGTGCTTATCACCAGCACGAGGTTTCACTCCGGATCGGTGGGGCGAGATTATATTTTCATCGTCTGCGTAGCGCTGCTGCTCTTTGGAACGCCACCTGGTTAGGATCGCTCCGCACGAAGTTTCGGATCTTCTCCGCCACGGGCATGCCCTCCGTTCTCTGCGCTGGCGAAAAGTGGACCCTCCTCAAGGAGAATCCCACCCCCTTTGAAACATTCGCCCGTGTTGGACCAGACTGGATTGCCGTGTGAGGAGCTCACGAAATGTTTACAAGTTCTGGACACGGTCCCATCATTAGGGAGCTCCTCTGGCACGGCCGTGGCCGCGTTGGCTGGGACACGCGGCCCGCATGCTGAGCCACCGCATGGCCAAGCAGCTTCTGTTTGGCCGGACAGAGTTCGCCTGTGACTTTACTCACACAGACCTCGCACAAAGACGGCAATAACCCCCCCCCCCCCCCATCGTTTGCCGTACAGGCCTTAATAGGTGCTCGCAAACAGCACGTGCCCCTATAGTCTTCTAAGGCTATACGGGGATGTTTGTCTTTGGTGGTGCGAGAGATGATGATGATAATGATGATGGTCGTATATGGATGATGGTGATGATGTTAGTGGTGATGTACTGGAACTATGACCGCTGGGTTAGTGGCGCAGGCCACTAACCACGACATTACCGCTCCCACCGACAGCCCTAGACCACACCACGAGGCCGCGTGCCACACCACGACGCCGCGTGCAGCCTGGACAACTGCTGGGCGAGTGCCGTGAGCAGCAGCAGCAGCAGCCCCTGTGAAGGCCGTCACGGCCAGCGCCACATGAGCATTGTGTCTCCCTCGCCCACCACTCGCACCACCACTCGCACCACCACTCACCCACCANCACTCACACTCACACCACCACTCCACCACACTCGCACAACCACCACTCCCACCACCACTCCCACTCACACCACCACTCCNACCACCACTCGCACAGCCACTCCCACCACCAACACTCNCACCACCACTCCACCACAACTCGCACAACCACCACTCCCCCCACCACTCCCACCACCACCACTCCCACCACCACCACTCCACCACCACCACCACTCCNACCACTACACCACCCANCACCACACTCCACNACCACCACTCCACACCACCACCACCACCACTCCACCACCACTCCACTACCACACCACTCCACCACCACCANTCCCACCACCACCACTCACCACCACCACTCCCACACCACTCCCACCACCACCACCACTCCACCACCACCACCACTCCACCACNACCCACCACCACACANTCCACCACACCCCACCACCACCACCACTCCCACCACCCANCACCACTCCCACCACCACTCCNACCACCACCACCACTCCCACCACCACTCCACACCACCACCANTCCCACCACCACCTCTCGGTGTTGTCCGCCTCTCCCGCGCCTCCCGCAGCCCCACGGCGCCCGCGGTGGNCGGCNACAATTGGATTCCTCCTCCCCACCTCGACTTCTGTTGGNCACAAGTCCCTCNCCGCCGCCGCCCACCACACATCCACCCACCCACCTCCACTCCCAACACATACACCACCTATACCATCCACACACAACCACCACCCACCCACACATCCACCCACCACCAACTCCCAATACATCCATCCACCCACCAACTCACCAATACATCCACCNACCCACCAACTCACCAATACATCCACCNACCCACCTATCCAACCACCCACCAATTCACCAATACATCCACCCACCACCAACTCACCAATACACCNACCCACCCACCGATCCACCATACACACACCACCAATCTAACCAACTCCACATTCACCCATCGATCCATCCACTCAACCACCGATCCATCCATCCACGCACCNACCCACCCATCCACGCACCCACCCACCCATCCACGCACCCACCCACCTATCCATCTACCCANTAACACATCCACCTCCCATCCACCACCTATCAACCCAACAACACAACCCATCCGCCAACACATCATTCCAGCGCGCTAACCGCTCTACCACACACGAACAGAAGGACAAAGATGCCCGTGTAGCCTTAACAGACTGTTGGGGCAATGCTGTTAACGAGCAGCACCTATGAAGACCCACGNCACACGAGGAGGTGGGTGGCCAACACCACGCCCCCGCCCTCCCATTAGCGATGTACACACCCACCAGGTACTCATTTAACTATCGACCTACCCACTCACCTGCCGATCAGGAACTAATTCAGGTCGCCAGGTTAAGTCAGCCGCTAACCGCTATACCTACCACTCACCATCACAAAGACAAATATCCCCGTATTGCCTGGCAAGTATTGTAAGCGAGCATCTATGAAGGACGGCACGGCACATGAGGGGTGGGTGGCCAGCACCACGCCCGGCCGTCTTTGTCTCCCCAGTGGCGATGTTTACACACCGCACCGGGTACTCGTTTGAGGCTAAGTCGACTAGGGGAGGCCCAGGACTGTCACTGGTGGTGGCCGTGAGCGGGAACGAACTCGGTCGCCGGGTTCCTAGCGCAGCGCGCGNTAATCGCTATCTACCACCGCTCCTCACCTACACACCCCCNACTCACACACACGCACTCTCCACTCACACGCCAATCACACCCACCCACTACACATTCACCGCAAACTCCACTCACCCACGCAGGCCATCACTCACTCACAGCTATCTCCCTGCCTTCCTGCCACANCTCCACGCCACCAATCCCTCCCCTCCTCTCCTCTGCACCCTNCACCACGTTCTCTGCGCTCCACACTCAGACGGTCCCCCCCCCCCTTCCCCGCCCCTAATGTCCACATTAAGTCCGGGTGTGGCATGGCGTGTGTGTATACGCTCTTGAAACGCTCCCTCACTCTGAGCCCTCCCTGAACCCACTCTCCCATTGTNCTGGGCTCTCTCCTCTCTCTCCTCCACTCTCCCTCTACTCTCTCTCCACTCTCTCCACGCTCTCTCCACTCTCTCTCTNCACTCTCTCTNTCCACGCTCTCTCGCACTCTCTACGCTCTCCTTCTCTCCACGCTCTCTCCACTCTCTCATCTCCACTCTCTCCACACTCTCTCCACGCTCTCTCCACTCTCTCTNCACTCTCTATTCTCTCCACGCTCTCTCCACTCTCTCTCTCNCTCCCACGCTCTCTCCACGCTCTGAGTGTTGCTCCCTCGCGCGAGCCGTGGGGTTTCTCCGGGGTTGCACGTGATTGGGGCTGAACTCGTCTTTAAAATAAATACATATATTATAATAATAAATATAAACGTAAAATAAACACCAACGTAGCGGCAGCAGCAGTACCCTCCCGGCTCTCCTGCGTAAATAATACATGATTCTAATTATTCTAATTAATTGTTTTCATTACATGAGGTCGTGGGTTCGATCCCGACCTGACGCCTGCTGTATATTTGGAGTCTGCGTGTCTCTCTCTCCCGTGGTGGGAGATGTTAACTACATCGCCTGGTATAAGGAGGTCGTGGGTTCGATCCCGACCCTGACGCCTGCTGTATATTTGGAGTTTGCGTGTCTCTCTCATCATCACGGTGGCTATGCAATGTTAACTACCTCGCCTGGTATACAGGAGGTCGTGGGTTCGATCCGACCCTGACGCCTGTATGTTTGGAGTTTGCGTGTCTCTCTCTCCCGTGGTGAGATGTTAACTACCTCGCCTGGTATACGGAGGTCGTGGGTTGATCCCGACCTTGACGACGCCTGCTGTATATTTGGAGTTTGCGTGTATCTCTCATCATCACGGTCGCTATGAGATGTTAACTACCTCGCCTGGTATACAGTAGGTCGTGGGTTCTCTGACGATGCCTGCTGCTGTATATTTGGAGTTGAGGTGTCTCTCTCCCGTGGCCGCGTGGATTTTCTCCGGTCCTCCGGGTTTTCTCCCCTCCAAATTTATAATTGACTACACTCGTTCAGAGTATTTTGGCTGCTATAAATGTCCACGAGATGATGATCTTAATCCACTCCGTTGAGCTATCATCTTCGACTGCCAGGTCGCTTCTGAAGAGCTACACAGCTCACTGGGCATTAACTGGTCAAATAAAATTAAGTAGTAATACATTAAAACGAACTGATAGTTATACATTATCATGGCCAACGCATCCCAATGTTCTCGTAGCGGGAACGTGCTGGGAATGGCTCTTAGAGCATCCGGGCTTTTCTGCACAAAGACATGTCTTTGTCTGTGGGTCGTGGGAGACAAAGGCGGCCGGGTTGAATGTGTCACTACCCCCCCCCGCCTCCTCCACCCCCCCCCCCCGATTCGATAAATGATCTAAAATTTCCGTCGCAATTCGATTATCGATGAATGACGTGATGAACGCGAGTTCCCTGCAATCTCCCTCTCTCCGTCACTCCACTATTGAATCTCTTCTCCTTCACTCCGTCTCCCTCTCTATTCTCCCGCTCTCTTCCTCTCTCCTCCCGCTCTGTCACTTCTGCTCTCATCTCTCCCCATCACTCGCCGCTCTCTCTCTCCCTCCCCTTAACTCTCCCTAAAAATCTCTCTCCCCTTTCATCTATTCCACACCACCACCACCGCCGCCCTCTCTCTCTATCGGTTTTCCCTCTCGCTCTGACTCCCATCACTCATCTCTCTCCCCCTCTCTCTCTCCCCACGCTCACCACACCATCTCTCTCCCTCTCTTTCCCTCTCTCCCCACGCTCACCCACACCATCTCTCTCCCTCTCTCTCCCCACTCTCCCCCCCCCCNACGCTCTCCACACCATCTCTCTCCCCCCCCCTCTCCCCGTCGCCGTGGAGTCTGGCGCCCTCTGCTGGACAATGGAAGGGGGTGGGGTCCCTCCTCCGTCCACGCGAATGTCCCAGGGTCACGCGTGGACTCCCCACTGCCTATCAGCAGCGTAGCAGAAGTGGTGGGGGAGGGTGGTGCCTTGCCCCCCCCCCACCCCATTCGCGACAATCACCACGAGATAAATACAAACTAAAATCTATTTTGTTATTTATTCCGGCAGGTGAGCTGTGTAGCTGTCTTTCAGAAGCGGCTGTGGCCGTCACGAATGTGGTAGCTCGACAAGTGGCGGCTCTCCATCATCGTCGTCGTCGTTGTCGTCGTGTGTAAATGTCGAGCAGCAGCCAACACTGTGGACGCGGTGATGATGATGTCGGTTCTAGGTGTGGGGAGAGAAAAACACTTGGGAGGACCGGAGAAAAATCCACGCGACAACGGGGAGAGAGAGACAGAGAGACACACAGAGAGACACACAGAGACACACATNGAGACACAGAGAGACAGAGACACACAGAGACAGACACAGAGAGAGACATTGAGAAAGACACACNGAGACACACACAGAGAGAGAGATAGAAGACNGAGAGAGACACNCAGNGACAGAGAGNCAGNGACAAAGAGACAGNGAGAGAGACACAGAGACACAGAGACAGAGAGACAGAGACACACAGAGAGAGACAGAGAGNGACACACAGAGAGAGACAGAGNGACACAGAGACACAGAGAGAGAGACNGAGAGCACAGAGACACAGAGAGACACGCACNCNGAGACACNGAGACACAGAGACAGACAGACACACACTCAGACAGAGNGAGACNGACACAGAGACAGACAGACACGGAGNCAGAGAGAGAGAGACAGAGACACACAGAGAGACACACAGAGACACNGAGAGACAGAGAGAGAGAGACACAGAGAGNCAGAGAGACAGAGAGAGNCAGNGAGACAGAGAGACAGAGAGAGACACAAAGAGAGACCGTGAGCGGAACGACGACGATGCGAGTGGGGCAAAGCGGAGGCAGCGAAGTGGGAAAGCCTCCAGGGCGACCGCACNAGAGACAATTCACATCCTGGGGCCTCAGCCGATTGCCACCCCACCCTGAGCTGATACATCGGCACTCCGCCACTCATGTCCTGACTACGCCGTGATGCGTGTCAGCTGCACTTCTTGGGCACCGTACGTAGCCGAGCGTGCACATCGGAGATGCGGCACTATTCCGACAACTTCGCAGTAGCAGCAGCAGCGCAGCAGCGGCTTTGGGCTCAACTATCGAACTATCGGAACAAAGACGGTGACCACCGCATCATCGTCATCGCTCGGCGCTTGCAGAGGCGCGCTCCAGCGGCCGTCTGGAACGCTCTTCCTTTCGATATTAGGAAGCTACTGTGGAGCTCTGGCACTTGAAATCATGATCATCACATCATCGAGATGACGAGTCATTTCTTTAGAACTGATCGATGTTGAGGTTAGTTTGTTGTCCTTTCACCGCAACTCCGATTAGTGCGGTTGGCTACGTACGGTGCGAAAGAAGTTTAACATACAGGATATCCATATGATACTAAACTAAACTATTCCACTATTTTTTTATTTTACTAGGTAAGGCCCCATGAGCTGTGTAGCTCTTTCTCAGAAGTGACCTGGCCATCACAAATGATAGCTCAACGAAGTGGCTTATCATCACGTGTGGACATCAGCAGCCAAACACTCGGAACGCGTGGTTTATTCATTGTGGAGAGAAAACCCGAGGACCCGGAGAAAAATCCACGCCACCACGGGAGAGAGAGAGACGCAAACTCCAAATATACAGCAGCAGGCGTCAGGGTCGGGATCGAACCACGACCTCCTGCACACCAGGCGAGGGAGTTAATATCTCCTAGCCACCGTGATGATGATGATAGAGAACTCNGAGAGACACGCAAACTCCAAATATACAGCAGGCGTCAGGGTCGGGATCGAACCACCACCTCTGTATACCAGGCGAGGTAGTTAACATCTCCTAGCCACCGTGATGATGATGATGAGAGAGACGCAAACTCCAAATATACAGCAGCAGGCGTCAGGGTCGGGATCGAACCACCACCTCTGTATACCAGGCGAGGTAGTTAACATCTCCTAGCCACCGTGATGATGATGAGAGAGAGACAAACTCCAAATATACAGCAGCAGGCGTCAGGGTCGGGATCGAACCCACGACCTCCTGCACACCAGGCGAGGTAGTTAACATCTCATAGCCACCGTGATGATGATGAGAGAGAGACGCAAACTCCAATATACAGCAGCAGCAGGCGTCAGGGGTCGGGATCGAACCCACGACCTCTGTATACCAGGCGAGGTAGTTAACATCTCTACCGTGATGATGATGAGAGAGACGCAAACTCCAAATATACAGCAGCAGGCGTCAGGGTCGGGATCGAACCCACCACCTCTGTATACCAGGCGAGTAGTTAACATCTCCTAGCCACCGTGATGATGATGAGAGAGAGAAACCCACCACCNCGATGTAGTTAACATCTCATAGCCACCGTGATGATGATGATGAGAGAGAAACACGCAACTCCAAATATCAGCAGCAGGCGCAGGGTCGGGATCGAACCCACCACCTCCTGTATACCAGGCGATGTAGTTAACATCTCATAGCCACCGTGATGATGATGATGAGAGAGAAACACGCAAACTCCAAATATACAGCAGGCGTCAGGGTCGGGATCGAACCCACCACCTCCTGTATACCAGGCGAGGTAGTTAACATCTCATCGCCACCGTGATGATGATGATGAGAAAGACACGCAAACTCCAAATATACAGCAGCAGGCGTCAGGGTTAGGATCGAACCCACGACCTCCTGCACACCAGGCGAGGAAGTTAACATCTCATCGCCACCGTGGCGTCCAAAACTCGTCTGATTCTTGAGACTCGAACCTTCTTTGCCCAAATAAACACGGCGCGTGTGTGTGCGTGTGCAGCAGAGAGTAGGGAGCGGTGGAGGAGCGGTTGGCGTGCTGCGCTACGAACCCGGCGACCCGGTCACGATAATTATCTGAACCGGTCCGGACCTCCCCTAGGTCAACTCAGCCTCAAATGAGTGCCTGCTGCAGCCTGTCAAAAACATCGCCACCGGGGAGACGTGTTGCCCGTGGTGACCTTCAGATGTGCTACTCGCTAACAGCACTTGCCCGACAGTCTGTTGAGGCTACACGGGTGGAGGGGGGTGGGGTATCTTTGTCTGTAACGCACCGGGATACGTCACTCGAGAGATTGGGGCCAGGTGGAGGGGAGGGGGAGGGGTTTTGACGTCAAAGACGCGGGGGGGGGGTACCGGTATCGACGTCACGCGAGATTGGGGTGAGGTTCACAATCTTTGGGTTTTCGGTAAAGTCACGTGGATAGTTCAGAGAAAATAACAAAAAACGACGACGACGTTTCGATCACAACACAAGCGATCGTCATCAGGAGGACGACCGCTTGTGTTGCGATCGAAACGTCGTCATCGTTTTTTGTTATATTTGTTGTCATTTTCTTTGAACCTATCTAGGTGACTTTGCCGAAAGACCCAAAGAACGTGAATTCCTGCAGTCACGAAAGCTTTGAGTCAAGCTTCGGGGTGAGGTTGGTGAGGAGAGGGGGAGGGGGCGATGACGTCACGAGTCCGTGGTGGCGAGGTGATGGCGAGGTGATGGTCACCTCCCTCGCCTGGCATGTCAGGAGGCCGTGGGCTCGATCCCGACCCAGGCGACCCCTGCTGCTGCTGTGTATTTGGAGTTTGCGTGCCTCTCTCTCTCTGCCCGTGGTCGCGTGGATTTGTCTCCGGGTCCTCCGATTTTCCCCTCCACGTTTAGAATCAACGCCGCCATGCGTTTAGACGACTTCCACACGACGACGATGATACGACGATGATTATGATGATGACGATGATGATGATGATTATGATGATTATGATGATGACGATGATGACGACGACGATGATGACGACGATGATGATGACGATGATGATGATTATGATGACGATGATGATGACGATGATGATGATGACGATGATGACGACGACGATGATGATAATGACGATGATGGTGATGACGATGATGATGATTATGACGACGATGATGATGACGATGATGACGACGACGATGATGATAATGACGATGATGGTGATGACGATGATGATCACGACGATGACGATGATGACGACGATGATGATGACGATGACGACGATGACGACGATGACGATGACGACGACGACGACGATGACGACGAGCCCACTTCGTTGAGCTGTCATTTGTGATCGCCAGGTCGCTTCTGAAACAAAAACAAGGATCTCGACGCAGGGGTTGGTGACGTCACGCAGGGGTTGGTGACGTCACGCAGGGTTGGTGACGTCACGCAGGGGTTTGGGAACGCGCTGGCGAGGAGTCATTGCCATTGCATTTCTTCACGCTGTTTTTCTTCCATATATATGAGAAAAGATGTCGCTGCGACTAATAAACAACAACAACAATAACACTCAGCCCTTGTTCCCTTGTCCTCAGGTGTTGACGCTGACGAGTGGCGGACGAGGGAAGATGATGGTGATGATGGCGATGATGGCGATGATGGGGGTCGTGGGGTGATGGGGCTGAGAATTTGAACTCGGCAACTCGAATGTGCACACGACGCTAGAAGATAACAACAAAAGCAACCTTGTTATAATCCGTTTATTGTCATCCTCAAACAAGTGGACTCGTGTCACCAGCCCTGGCGTGTGACCGAGGTGAGCAGCCAGTCCACCTGCAGCACGGGGAGACGTCAGGCGACGTGGGACGACTCGAGGAAGCTCGCTCCGTGGTGGGGACGACGAGGAGACGGCAGACAGCTCGTCCCTGCAGAGACGGAGAGAGGGAGGCCGCGTCGGGAGACAGAGACAGAGAGAGACAAAGAGAGAGACGCAGAGAGACAGAGAGATAGACAAAGAGAGAGAGACAGAGAGACGCACAGAGAGAGAGACAGACAGATAGAAAGCAAAGAGAGATACAGAGAGAGAGACAGAGGGAGACCAAGAGAGAGCGAAAGAGATACAGAGACAGTGAGACATCGATCGGCACCGCCACAAATAGGTGAAGTAATACTCTCTCTGCAAAGCAGCTGTTGTCGTTTGCGGCGGTGTAAAGTGGGGGGAGGGGGGCAACTGCCCCGACCGCAGTCATCCCGACGTTCACTGGACGTCAGCTTGGTCGCGAGCGAGCGAGAGAGAGAGAGACAGACAGGACAGGGCGGGTGGGAGTCGTCAGCGAGACAGACGCCACTGTGGTCGAGGCTAGAGAGTAGGGAAGAAGGGGGCTGTGAGCCCCCACCGTCTGGTCGAGAGTCGATGGAGGTCCCCCGCTTCCGCCGGCAGGCGGGTGAGCGAGGGCGATTGCAGGGGCTGCGCCTCGAGATTTGCGGCGACGAAGACGTCGCGATGTCTGGGCGGGCTTGAGGCTGTTGGGCCCTTGTTCACTTTGACCCCAGACGCACAAAGGCCATCAGTCACTTCGAGGTCATCACTTGAAGGTCAGCAATCCATCAAGGTCACTAATAACATCAAGGTCATCAATCACTTCAAGGTCATCACTTCAAGGTCAGCAATCCCATCAAGGTCACTAATAACATCAAGTCATCAGTCACTTCGAGGTCATCACTTCAAGATCAGCAATCCCATCAAGGTCACTAATAACATCAAGGTCATCAGTCACTTCGAGGTCATCACTTCAAGATCAGCAATCCCATCAAGGTCACTAATAAATCAAGGTCATCAGTCACTTCGAGGTCATCACTTCAAGATCAGCAATCACATCAGAGTGACTAATAACATCAAGGTCATCAGTCACATCAAGGTCATCACTTCAAGGTCAGCAATCCATCAAGGTCACTAATAACATCAAGGTCATCAGTCACTTCGAGGTCCCCAGTCACATCAAGGTCACCACTTCAAGGACAAGGAGGAGGAGTCTGTCACCCGCGGGCCCCATGTCCCAGCACCTTCTGACGGACTTCGTCTTCCTCGCGAGCGATGTCGACCACTCGAGAGAAGGCTGCTCGGCAAGACGGCGCACTGCGCAGAGAGAATTCGTGCAAGCCGCGGCCATGATCAGGTTTGGCAGTCGCGTCACTGCTGTTGCTGTTGCAGCCGTCTTAAGTGCGAATATTAATCATCAACATCATCATCAAGATCATTATCGTCAGGCAGCAGCAGCCGCGTGGTTGTTCTGTGCGCTCTGTCAGCGAAATCGGCCACAGCCGGTTAGCGATCAGTCTCAGCAACAACATCGACAGAACCACCAACAACATCAACGACAACACCAACAACAAAAATGACATCTACAGTCGAAGCCACAACACCCAACGCAGCTTCCAAGCCACAACAGTTCAGCCAACACATCCACACCACCGACACAACCACCACGAACACCACCAACAACACAACCACGGTCAACACGACCACCAGCACAACCATCACCACACAGCCAACACAACAACCACCACATCCAACATCACCACCACCAGCAGCACAACCACCACCAGCACAACCACACCAACTCCACAGCCACCAGCTGCATCGGCCTCGGCCCNGCTCTCCACTCCCTTTGCCGCAGCTGCTGCCGCTGCTCCTGCTGCTGCTGCTCTGCGTGCCGCCCGCGTCCTGCGTGCCGGTGGCGGCAGCAGCAGCAGCCGCAGCCTCGTCGTGTCCCGCGCCGTGCCGCTGCGACCGCAGCTTCGTCTACTGCAACGACCGCGGCCTCGCCGCCATCCCGTCCGGGCTGCCGCGGGCGCCACCACCTCTACCTGCAGAACAACCTCGTCAACAGCAGCGGGCTGCCCGCAGACCTCAGCAGCCTGCTGCAGGTGCGCAGGGTGGGGTGCTCGTGGGGGAGATGGTTGGGGTGGTGGGTGGTGTGGTGGTGGTGGTGGGGGGGGTGGTGGTGGTGGTGGGGAGTGGTGTGGTGGTGAGGAGGTGGTGGTGGTGGGGGGAGGTGGTTGTGGGGGTGGTGGTGGGGTAGGTGGTGGGGTGGAGGTGGTGGTGGGGTGGAGGTGGTGGTGGGGAGGTGGTGGTGGGGAGGGGGGTAATGGGGTGGGGAGGAAGGGGTAGAGGAGGGAGGAGGTGGTGGTGGGGAGGTGGTGGTGGTGGGGGAGTGGTGGTGGGGGTGGAGGTGGTGGTGGTGGGGAGGTGGTGGTGGTGGGGGAGGAGGGGTGAGAGGAGATGGAGGAGGCTGGGTGGGGAGGGGCGAGGTGAATGGATGGTTGACAAAGTGGCTGAGTGGGTGAACGAGTGGGTGAACGAGTGGACGAAAGAGTGGGTGAACGAATGAGTGGTTGATTGAGTCGTTGAATAGGTGAACGAGTGGGTGGTCGAGTGGGCGAGCGAGTGGGCGGTTGTCTGAGCGGATTGCTCGATGCGCGCAGAGGGCTGCCGCCCGTTCACATCCCCCTCTCCTCCCTCCCCTCCCTCCCCGCCCTGCAGGTAGACATGGTCTACCTGTACGGCAACGAGCTGGAGGTTTTCCCCTCGAACCTGCCGCGGAACGTGCGCGAGCTCCACCTGCAGGAGAACAACATCCAGACGGTGTCTCGCGAGGCGCTCGCCCACCTCCAGAGAGTGGAGCGCCTCCACCTGGACGACAACTCCATCTCGAGCGTGGGCGTGGAGCGAGGCGCCTTCCTCGAGTGCCGCTCTCCGCCTACTCTTCCTCTCCCGCAACCACCTGAGCCAGGTGCCACCAACCCCCCCCCCCAGCCCAACTCAACCACCCACTCAGCCACCCACTCAGCCACCAATCAGCCCCCAATCTTTCGTCCACTCAACCACCCACTCGCTCACCCACTAAACCACCCATTATTTCACCCACTCAATCACCCACTCAGCCACCACTCCCTCAATCACCCATTCAGCCACTCACTCAGTCACCCACTCAACCACCCACTCAGCCACCCACTCAACCACCCACTCAATCACCAACTCGTTCACTCACTCAACCACCCACTCTTTCACGCGCTCAGCCACCCACTCAACCACCCACTCAGCCACCCACTCAGCCACCCACTCAACCACCCACTCAACCACCCACTCAGCCACCCACTCAACCACCCACTCAGCCACCCACTCAGTCACCCACTCAACCACCCACTCAGCCACCCACTCAGCCACGCACTCAACCACCCACTCAGCCACCCACTCAGCCACCCACTCAGCCACCCACTCAACCACTTCACGCCGGGGTCCGCGCGTGCGGCGTTCAGCGCCGCGCTCGACCTCGCGCCGCGTCCTTCACCTGCGCGCGGTTTTTTNCTGCGTCAACTCGGGCACGGGTTTTCCCGTGATGGCGTGGAGGAGGTCATGAGGGCGGGGAGGAGGTCGTGATGGTGTGGAGGATATCGTGATGGAGTGGAGGAGGTCGTGATGGTGTGGAGGATATCGTGATGGTGTGGAGGAGGTCGTGATGGTGTGGAGGAGGTCGTGATGGAGTGGAGGAGGTCGTGATGGAGTGGAGGATATCGTGATGGTGTGGAGGAGGTCGTGATGGAGTGGAGGATATCGTGATGGTGTGGAGGAGGTCGTGATGGTGTGGAGGAGGTCGTGATGGAGTGGAGGAGGTCGTGATGGTGTGGAGGAGGTCGTGATGGTGTGGAGGAGGTCGTGATGGAGTGGAGGAGGTCGTGATGGAGTGGAGGAGGTTGTGATGGCGTGGAGGAGGTCGTGATGGTGTGGAGGAAGTCGTGATGGAGTGGAGGAGGTCGTGATGGAGTGGAGGAGGTCGTGATGGAGTGGAGGAGGTCGTGATGGAGTGGAGGAGGTCGTGATGGAGTGGAGGAGGTCGTGATGGAGTGGAGGAGGTCGTGATGGAGTGGAGGAGGTCGTGATGGAGTGGAGGAGGTCGTGATGGAGTGGAGGAGGCCGTGATGGTGTGGAGGAGGTCGTGATGGAGTGGAGGAGGTCGTGATGGTGTGGAGGAGGTCGTGATGGAGTGGAGGAGGTCGTGATGGAGTGGAGGATATCGTGATGGAGTGGAGGAGGTCGTGATGGAGTGGAGGATATCGTGATGGAGTGGAGGAGGTCGTGATGGAGTGGAGGAGGTCGTGATGGAGTGGAGGAGGTCGTGATGGAGTGGAGGAGGTCGTGATGGAGTGGAGGAGGTCGTGATGGAGTGGAGGAGGTCGTGATGGAGTGGAGGAGGTTGTGATGGAGTGGAGGAGGCCGTGATGGAGTGGAGGAGGCCGTGATGGAGTGGAGGAGGCTGTGATGGAGTGGAGGAAGTCGTGATGGAGTGGAGGAGGTCGTGATGGTGTGGAGGAGGTCGTGATGGAGTGGAGGAGGTCGTGATGGTGTGGAGGAGGCCGTGATGGAGTGGAGGAAGTCGTGATGGAGTGGAGGAGGCTGTGATGGAGTGGAGGAAGTCGTGATGGAGTGGAGGAGGCTGTGATGGAGTGGAGGAAGTCGTGATGGTGTGGAGGAGGCTGTGATGGAGTGGAGGAAGTCGTGATGGAGTGGAGGAGGTCGTGATGGCGTGGAGGAGGCCGTGATGGAGTGGAGGAGGTCGTGATGGTGTGGAGGAGGCCGTGATGGAGTGGAGGAAGTCGTGATGGAGTGGAGGAGGTCGTGATGGTGTGGAGGAGGCCGTGATGGAGTGGAGGAAGTCGTGATGGAGTGGAGGAGGCTGTGATGGAGTGGAGGAAGTCGTGATGGAGTGGAGGAGGCTGTGATGGAGTGGAGGAAGTCGTGATGGTGTGGAGGAGGCTGTGATGGAGTGGAGGAAGTCGTGATGGAGTGGAGGAGGTCGTGATGGCGTGGAGGAGGCTGTGATGGAGTGGAGGAGGTCGTGGTGGAGTGGAGGAGGTCGTGATGGAGTGAGGAGGTCGTGATGGAGTGGAGGAGGCTGTGATGGAGTGGAGGAGGTCGTGATGGAGTGAAGGAGGCTGTGATGGAGTGGAGGAGGTCGTGGTGGAGTGGAGGAGGTCGTGATGGAGTGGAGGAGGTCGTGATGGAGTGAAGGAGGCTGTGATGGAGTGGAGGAGGTCGTGATGGTGTGGAGGAGGTCGTGATGGCGTGGAGGAGGCTGTGATGGAGTGGAGGAGGTCGTGGTGGAGTGGAGGAGGTCGTGATGGAGTGGAGGAGGTCGTGGTGGAGTGGAGGAGGTCGTGATGGCGTGGAGGAGGTCGTGATGGAGTGGAGGAGGTCGTGATGGAGTGGAGGAGGTCGTGATGGAGTGGAGGAGGTCGTGATGGAGTGGAGGAGGTCGTGATGGTGTGGAGGAGGTCGTGATGGAGTGGAGGAGGTCGTGATGGAGTGGAGGAGGTCGTGATGGTGTGGAGGAGGTCGTGATGGAGTGGAGGAGGTCGTGATGGAGTGGAGGAGGTTGTGATGGAGTGGAGGAGGTCGTGATGGAGTGGAGGAGGCCGTGATGGTGTGGAGGAGGTCGTGATGGAGTGGAGGAGGTCGTGATGGAGTGGAGGAGGTCGTGATGGAGTGGAGGAGGTCGTGATGGTGTGGAGGAGGCCGTGATGGTGTGGAGGAGGTCGTGATGGAGTGGAGGAGGTCGTGATGGAGTGGAGGAGGTCGTGATGGTGTGGAGGAGGCCGTGATGGTGTGGAGGAGGTCGTGATGGAGTGGAGGAGGTGTGATGGAGTGGAGGAGGTCGTGATGGTGTGGAGGAGGTCGTGATGGAGTGGAGGAGGTCGTGATGGTGTGGAGGAGGCCGTGATGGTGTGGAGGAGGTCGTGATGGAGTGGAGGAGGTCGTGATGGTGTGGAGGAGGTCGTGATGGAGTGGAGGAGGTCGTGATGGAGTGGAGGAGGTTGTGATGGAGTGGAGGAGGTCGTGATGGAGTGGAGGAGGCCGTGATGGTGTGGAGGAGGCCGTGATGGAGTGGAGGAGGTTGTGATGGAGTGGAGGAGGCTGTGATGGAGTGGAGGAGGTCGTGATGGAGTGGAGGAGGTCGTGATGGAGTGGAGGAGGTCGTGATGGTGTGGAGGAGGTTGTGATGGAGTGGAGGAGGTCGTGATGGAGTGGAGGAGGTCGTGATGGTGTGGAGGAGGTTGTGATGGAGTGGAGGAGGTCGTGATGGAGTGGAGGAGGTCGTGATGGAGTGGAGGAGGTCGTGATGGTGTGGAGGAGGTTGTGATGGAGTGGAGGAGGTCGTGATGGAGTGGAGGAGGTCGTGATGGTGTGGAGGAGGTTCTGATGGAGTGGAGGAGGTCGTGATGGAGTGGAGGAGGTCGTGATGGAGTGGAGGAGGTCGTGATGGAGTGGAGGAGGTCGTGATGGAGTGGAGGAGGTCGTGATGGAGTGGAGGAGGTTGTGATGGAGTGGAGGAGGTCGTGATGGAGTGGAGGAGGTCGTGATGGAGTGGAGGAGGTCGTGATGGTGTGGAGGAGGTCGTGATGGAGTGGAGGAGGTCGTGATGGAGTGGAGGAGGTCGTGATGGAGTGGAGGAGGTCGTGATGGAGTGGAGGAGGTCGTGATGGAGTGGAGGAGGTCGTGATGGTGTGGAGGAGGTCGTGATGGAGTGGAGGAGGTCGTGATGGAGTGGAGGAGGTCGTGATGGTGTGGAGGAGGTCGTGATGGTGTGGAGGAGGTCGTGATGGAGTGGAGGAGGTCGTGATGGAGTGGAGGAGGTCGTGATGGTGTGGAGGAGGTCGTGATGGAGTGGAGGAGGTCGTGATGGAGTGGAGGAGGTCGTGATGGAGTGGAGGAGGTCGTGATGGAGTGGAGGAGGTCGTGATGGTGTGGAGGAGGTCGTGATGGAGTGGAGGAGGTCGTGATGGAGTGGAGGAGGTCGTGATGGAGTGGAGGAGGTCGTGATGGAGTGGAGGAGGTCGTGATGGAGTGGAGGAGGCGTGATGGAGTGGAGGAGGTCGTGATGGAGTGGAGGAGGTCGTGATGGAGTGGAGGAGGTCGTGATGGAGTGGAGGAGGTCGTGATGGAGTGGAGGAGGTCGTGATGGAGTGGAGGAGGTCGTGATGGAGTGGAGGAGGTCGTGATGGCGTGGAGGAGGTCGTGATGGAGTGGAGGAGGTCGTGATGGAGTGGAGGAGGTCGTGATGGAGTGGAGGAGGTCGTGATGGTGGAGGAGGTCGTGATGGAGTGGAGGAGGTCGTGATGGAGTGGAGGAGGTTGTGATGGAGTGGAGGAGGTCGTGATGGAGTGGAGGAGGCTGTGATGGAGTGGAGGAGGTCGTGATGGAGTGGAGGAGGTCGTGATGGCGTGGAGGAGGTCGTGATGGAGTGGAGGAGGCCGTGATGGAGTGGAGGAGTCGTGATGGAGTGGAGGAGGTCGTGATGGTGTGGAGGAGGTCGTGATGGAGTGGATGAGGCCGTGATGGTGTGGAGTAGGTCGTGATGGAGTGGAGGAGGTCGTGATGGAGTGGAGGAGGTCGTGATGGAGTGGAGGAGGTTGTGATGGAGTGGAGGAAGTCGTGATGGAGTGGAGGAGGCCGTGATGGAGTGGAGGAGGCCGTGATGGCGTGGAGGAGGTCGTGATGGAGTGGAGGAGGTCGTGATGGAGTGGAGGAGGCCGTGATGGAGTGGAGGAGGTCGTGATGGTGTGGAGGAGGTCGTGATGGAGTGGAGGAGGTCGTGATGGAGTGGAGGAGGTCGTGATGGAGTGGAGGAGGTCGTGATGGTGTGGAGGAGGTCGTGATGGTGTGGAGGAGGTCGTGATGGAGTGGAGGAGGTCGTGATGGAGTGGAGGAGGTCGTGATGGTGTGGAGGAGGTCGTGATGGAGTGGAGGAGGTCGTGATGGAGTGGAGGAGGTCGTGATGGAGTGGAGGAGGTCGTGATGGAGTGGAGGAGGCGTGATGGCGTGGAGGAGGTCGTGATGGAGTGGAGGAGGTCGTAATGGAGTGGAGGAGGCTGTGATGGCGTGGAGGAGGCGTGATGGAGTGGAGGAGGTCGTGATGGAGTGGAGGAGGTTGTGATGGAGTGGAGGAGGCCGTGATGGCGTGGAGGAGGTCGTGATGGAGTGGAGGAGGTCGTGATGGAGTGGAGGAGGTCGTGATGGAGTGGAGGAGGTCGTGATGGAGTGGAGGAGGTCGTGATGGTGTGGAGGAGGTCGTGATGGTGTGGAGGAGGTCGTGATGGAGTGGAGGAGGTCGTGATGGAGTGGAGGAGGTCGTGATGGTGTGGAGGAGGTCGTGATGGAGTGGAGGAGGTCGTGAGGAGTGGAGGAGGTCGTGATGGAGTGGAGGAGGTCGTGATGGAGTGGAGGAGGTCGTGATGGCGTGGAGGAGGTCGTGATGGAGTGGAGGAGGTCGTGATGGAGTGGAGGAGGCTGTGATGGCGTGGAGGAGGTCGTGATGGAGTGGAGGAGGTCGTGATGGCGTGGAGGAGGTCGTGATACACTCAATCATCTTACACTGACTCACATCATACACTGACTCACTCACTCATCATATGCTGACTCACTCACACATCATACACTGGAGTGTCATGCTGCCAGCTACTCCACTCGTACATGTCATGTATATCGTTTATTGTTAAATTTGAATCACAGTTCCTATGACTACGTTGTTACATTGTTTTTATGACTTTATTTTGGTGATTTTGAAAACATTTGGTGAAGCCATGTTTCTTGCGGAAGTGCGGAGTTGACCTGAAAACTGTAATCTAAAGTGTCTTATGGTTGTTATTGTTTGACTTGCATCACACTGGGATTTTTTCACATAGCGTTGTAATACGGTGTTTTTTTCTGGAAGATCTGCAGGTTTTTCTAGTATGTTTCTGTTGCGTGTCGTCGCTTTAAGATGTTCTCTGTTCATATTTTGTTTTTGCGGTTGCACTCGACTCAAGAGTCGCATGGCTCACAGGGCTATACCGAATAAATTTAACTTGAAATGAAACTTAACCACCCACTCGTTCACCACTCAACCACCCATTCTTTCACCCACTCGTTCACCCACTCAGCCACCCACTCAACTACCCACTCAGTCACCCACTCAACCACCCACTAAGCTACTCGTTCACCCACCCGCTCAACCACGAACTTGTTCAACCACTCAACCACTCACTAATCCACTCACACACCCAAAGACAAAGTTGCGCAGTATAGCCTCAACAGACTGTTGGGCCAAGTGCTGTTAACAAGCATCACCTATGCAGGCCGGCATGCCACACGAGGGGTCGGTGGCCAATACCACGCCCGACCGCCTTTGTCTCCTGACAGGCGATGTTCACACACNGAGGGTTAGGGTCACCATGAGGGTCACCGTGACGGTTAGGGTCACCATGACGGTTAGGGTCACCGTGAGGGTTAAGGTCAGTGTGAGGGTCACTGTGAGGCTCACCATGAGGGTCACCACGGTCATGCCTAGCAGGGTAACCTGCAGGCAGCATTGTGTGGGTAGCGCTCCGGTCAGGGGGCAGGCGACTGATGGCGAGCAGAGAGCCATGGAGGTCGGGGTTTAGGGACAAGGGCCGTGTTCTGGGCCAAGGGTTGTGTTTAAGGTCGAGGGTTGTGTTTAGAGTCAAGGGTTGTGGGCCCTGTTTAGAGTCGAGGGTTGTGTTTAGGGTTGAGGGCTGTGTTCAGGGTAGGGGTCATGTGTATAGTTGAGGGCTGTGTTTAATGTCGAGGGTTGTGTTTATGGTCAAGGGTGGTGTTTAGGGTCGTGAGTCATGTTTGGGTCCAGAGCTGTTTCATGGTCGATGGTCGTGTTCATGGTCGAGGGCTGTGTTTAGGTTCAAGGGCCATGTTCAACGTCGAGGGCTGTGTGTAGGGTGGAGGGCCATGTGTAGGGTCAAGAGCTGTGTTTATGTTCAAGCGTCGTGTTCAGGGTCGAGGGTTGTGTTTAGGGTCGAGGGTCGTGTTCATGGTCGAGGGTTGTGTTCAGGGTCGAGGTTGTGTTCAGGGTCGAGGGCCATGTTTATGGTCAAGGGCCATGTCTTGGTTCAAGGGCCGTTTTCTAGGTCGAGGACTGTGTGTAGGGTGGAGGGCCATGTGTAGGATCGAAAGCGGTGTTGACGTTCAAGTGTCGTATTCAGGGTCGAGGTTGTGTTCAGGGTCGAGGTTGTGTTCAGGGTCGAGGTCGTGTTCAGGGTCGAGGTTGTGTTCAGGGTCGAGGTCGTGTTCAGGGTCGAGGTTGTGTTCAGGGTCGAGGTTGTGTTCAGGGTCGAGGTCGTGTTCAGGGTCGAGGTTGTGTTCAGGGTCGAGGTCGTGTTCAGGGTCGAGGTTGTGTTCAGGGTCGAGGTTGTGTTCAGGGTCGAGGTCGTGTTCAGGGTCGAGGTTGTGTTCAGGGTCGAGGTCGTGTTCAGGGTCGAGGTGTGTCAGGGTCGAGGTTGTGTTCAGGGTCGAGGTTGTGTTCAGGGTCGAGGTCGTGTTCAGGGTCGAGGTTGTGTTCAGGGTCGAGGTCGTGTTCAGGGTCGAGGTCGTGTTCAGGGTCGAGGTCGTGTTCAGGGTCGAGGTTGTGTTCAGGGTCACGAGCCTTGTGTACGGTTGATGGTTGTGTTTAGGTTCTAGTGCTGTGTTTAGGGTCGTGAGTCATGTTTAGGGTCCAGGGCTATTTTATGGTCGAGGGTCGTGTTCATGGTCGAGAGTCGTATTAAGGGACGAGGCTTGTGTTTAGGATCGAGGTCCGTGTTTAGGGTCTAGGGCTGTGTTTAGGGCCAAGGGCCATGTGTAGGGGGAGGGCCGTGTTTACGTTCAAGCGTTGTGTTCAGGGTTGAGGGCAGTGTGAAGGGTCGAGGGTTGTGTTAAGAGTCAAGGGTTGTTTTTAGGGTCGAGTGTCATGTTTAGGATCGAGGGTGGTGTTTTGGTCGAGGTTATGTTTAGGGTGGAGGGCCGTATTAGGGTCGTGTGTTGTGTTTATGATCAAGGGTTGTGTATTCAACTGTTGTGTTTAGGGTCAAGGTTTGTGTTTAGGGTCGAGGGTCATGTGGAGGGTCGAGGGTTGTGTTTAGGGTTGAGGGTCGTTTTAGGGTCAAGGGTCGCGTTTAGGGTCGAGGGTTGTTTTTAGGGTCGAGGGGCGTGTTTAGGGTCATGGGTCGTGTTTAGGGTCGTGAGTTGTTTTTAGAGTCGAATGTCATCTTTAGGATCGAGGGTCAAGTTGAAAGTCGAGGGTTGTGTTTAGAGTTGAGGGCCGTGTTCAAGGTCGAGGTTCGTGTTTAAGGCCAAGGGCAGTGCGTAGGGCGAGGTCATGTTCAGTGTCGAGGGCTGTGTGTAGGGTAGAAGGTTGTGCTAAGGGTCGAGGGTTGTATTAAGGGTCAAGGTTTTGTTTAGGGTAGAGGGCCGTGTTTAGGGTCAAAGGCCTTGTTTAGAGTTTAGGGCCATGTTAGGGTCGAGGGTCATGTTCATGGCCAAGGGCCGTGTGTGGGGTCGAGGGCTGTGTTCAGGGTCTATGGCTGTGTTCAGGGTCTATGGCTGTGTTCAGGGTCTATGGCTGTGTTCAGGGTCTATGGCTGTGTTCAGGGTCTTTGGCTGTGTTCAGGGTCGAGGTCCGTGTTCAGCGTTGAGGGCCATGTTCAGGGTTGAGAGCTGTGTTCAGGGTCTATGGTTGTGTTCAGGGTCTATGGCTGTGTTCAGGGTCTATGGCTGTGTTCAGGTTCTATGGCTGTGTTCAGGGTATATGGCTGTGCTAGGGTCTATGGCTGTGTTCAGGGTCTATGGCTGTGCTAGGGTCAAGGGTTTTGTTCTGGGTCGAGGTCAGTGTTCCGGGTCGAAGGCCTTGTTTAGGGTAGAGGGCCTTGTTTAGGGTAGAGGGTTGTGGATAGGATCATGGGTTGTGTTCAGGGTCAAGGGTTGTGTTCAGGGTCTAGCGCCATGTTTAGGGTCGAGGGCCGTGTTTCAGGCAAATGCCTTGTCTATGTTCGAGGGCTGTGTACAGAGTCTAGGGTCGTGTTTAGCTTCGATGGCCATGTGTAGGATTAAGGGTTGTGTTCAGGCTCGAGGGCCGTGGGTAGGGTCGAGGGCCATGTTTTGGGTCGAGGTTGTGTTTAGGGTTGAGGGTTGTGTTTAGCGTTGAGGGTTGTGTTTTGGGATGAGGGTTGTGTTAGGGTCGAGGGTTGTGTTTAGGGTCGAGGGTTCTGTGATTAGAGTCGAGGGACGTGTTTAGGGTCGAGGCCTGTGTGTAGGATTGAGGGTTGTGTTCAGCCTCGACGGCCGTGTGTAGGGTCGAGGGCCGTGTATAGGGTTGAGGGCCGTTTGTAGGGTCCAGGGCCGTGATTAGTGTCAAATCCCATGTGTAGCGTCGAGGGCCGTGTTTAGAGTCAAGGGCCGTCTTCATGGCCAAGGGCCATGCTCAGTGTCGTGGTAATGTTGATGGTCGAGGGGCGTGTTCAGGTTGAGGGTCCTGTTCAGGCTCGAGGGCAGTTTGTAGGGTCAAAGGACGCATATGGGGTCGAGGGACGTGTGTAGGATTGAGGGTCTTGTTCAGGCTCGAGGGCAGTCTGTAGGGTCAAGGGATGCATATAGGGTCGAGGGACGTGTGTAGCATCCAGGACCGTGTTTAGGGTCAAAGTCCGTGTGTAGTGTCGAGGGCCGAGTTTAGGGTCGAGGGCCATGTTCAGGGTCGAGGACCGTTTTAAGGTCGATGGCTGTGTTCAGGATTGTGGGCCATGTTCAGGGTCGTGGACAGTGTTCATGGTCGAGAGGAGTGTTCAGATTCGAGGGCTGTGGTCATGGTCAAGGGTTGGGTTTAGGGTCAAGGGTTGTGTTTAGGATGGAGGGCCGTGTTCAGCCTCGAGGGGCGTGTTTAGGGTCGAGGGCCACGTTGAGGGTCAATGGTTGTGTATAGGGTCGAGGGCCGGGTTTAGGGTAGTGAGCCGTGTATAGGGTATGGGGCCGTGTTCAGCGTCGAGGGCCTTGTTTAGGGTAGAGTGTCGTGTTTAAGATTGAGGATTGTGTTTAGGATCAAGGTTTGTGTTTAAGGTCACGGGTTGTGTTTAGAATCGAGGGCCATGTTCAGGGTCGAGGGCCATTATTTAGGCCAAGGGTGTGTCTATGGTCGAGGGCTGTGGTCAGCGTCTATGACTGTGTTTCGGGTCAAGGGTTGTGTTTAGGGTCAAGGGTTGTGTTTAGGGTTGAGGGCCATGCTTATGGTCGAGGGCAGTGTTCAGAGTTTAGGGCCGTGTTTAGTTTCAAGGCCAGTGTTTAGGGTCGAGAGCAGTGTTTAGAATAAAGTATTGCCTTCAGGGTCGAGGGCCGTTTTTAGAGTCGAGGGTTGTGTTTAGGGTCGAGGGTTGTGTTTAGGGTCGAGGGCCGTGTTTAGAGTTAAGGGTCAGAGGTTGCAAACTGGTTTTGATTCCTTACCCGTACCCGGCCGCACCAGGGTCGCAAACGGGTACCCGTACTCGTACCCAGCCGGGTACGGGTAGCCGGGTATCGGGTAGGGTACGGGTATTGGGTACCCGATTGCGACCTCTGTTAAGGGCTGTGTTTAGGGTCGAAGGCCATGTTCAGGGTCGTGGGCCGTGTTCTGGGTTGTGGGCAATGTTCATTGTTGAGGGCCGTGTTCAGGGTCGATGGTCGTGTTTAGGGTCGAGGGACTTTTGTAGTGTAATGCGAGCGTAAATGTGGTTGTTGCTGGCCTCTGGTCCAATCACGTGGCCCGGGGCATTGGGGGCGGAGCCTGGTCTGCGGGGCGTGTGGGAGGGCCACCATTCACCTCGGCTCCAATGGGAGACGAGGTGAATGGGGGCGGAGCCAGCGGGGTAGTATGGGAAGGCCGGATCTGACGATCCGGGAGGCGGGAGTCAGGGTCACGTGGGGGAATGGATATAAGTGGGAGCCCGGAAGAGATCGGAGTCAGTCGGGGAAGTTAAGAGTTTGAGCCACGTTGGGTGGTGAGGAAAGATCCGCGCCATCGGCCACGTGGCCGAAGGACCTCAGCACGCCATCGGCCAGCGGTGTGCGGAGTGCGGGAATAGAGGAGTTAACGGAGGAGCGTGCGGGGCACGCTAGAGAGAGTGTGCGCAGCACGCGAGAGGGAGCGTGCGCGGGGCGCGCGTGAGACGACACTGGTCCGAGAGGAGGCCAGTGGGGGTGCGGAGAAGAACCTGAATAAAAGACAAACGGAGACCAGCATCGCCTGACAGAGTCTTTTATTACAGTAGGGTTGAGGGTTGTGTTCAGGCTCGAGGGCCATGTGTAGGGTCCAGGGCCGTGTGTAGGCTGGAGGGCCGTATGTAGGGTCGAGGGTTGTGTTTACGTTCGAGGGTTGTGTTTAGGGTCAAGGGTTGTGTTTAGGGTCGAGGCTCTCGAATCCAGTTGCCTGAGGGAAGAGAGGGAATGAATTCTCACGAGAAGTTGTTTGATTGATCTGTCTCATTTTTATGCATGGATGTTGAACTTCTTTCAAGAGCCGAATGGCTCACAGGGCTATACCTAATAAATGATACTTGAAACTTGAAACATAGCCAACCGTGCTAACCTGAGGTGTGGACGGCAAGCACAACATACTAAATACAAAGAGATGTTCTAAAGGAACGAGTTTGTCAATCGAGATAATGAATTTAAAGTGCGTAGCTTCAGTGGCTTCCAGTCGGCCGCAGAAGCGCATCTGAAAGTGCTGCTCGATGCGGTAATCACGTTTGATGCAAAGTTCCGTGGGTAAACATCACGGACGAGGCCACGATCTCGGACGATGTTGATCGAGTTCGTCGGGCCCACAGAGCACGCGAGCGAGATAACCCCGTCTCGGTTACAAATGAGCGCCCTGTTAACGTGATGAAGGGTGATGAATCGCTCTCCGTGTGTTGAGTGTTTGTGGTGTGTATTGTGTGTGTTGGCGTGTGGTGTGTATTGTGTGTGTATCGTGTGTGTTTTGTGTATTGTGCATGTACTATATGTTGAACGTCTTTCGCACTGCACATAGCCAAGCGTGCCAATCGGTGCGTGCGTATTGTGTGTGTATTTATGTGTGTATTGTGTGTAGTGTGTGTACTGTGTGCATATTGTGTCTTGTGTAAAGTGTATGTATATATTTTGTGTATTGTATGTATACTGTGTGCATCATGTGTGTGTACTGTGTTTTCTCTATGTATGTTTATCTTCTTTTGCACCATACGTAGCCAACCGTGATAATTGGAGGTGTGTATAGTCTCTATTGTGTGTGCATTGTGTGGTGTGTGCATTTTGTGTATTATGTGCATCGTGTGTGTGTGTTGTGTGTGTCTTGTGTATTGTGTGCATCGTATATGTGCGTGTATTACGTGTATTGTGTGCATTGATGTGTGTATTGTGTATGGGTATTGTGTCTGTACACACATACATGCTCACCTCCGTTTATCTCCCTACACCACCCCTCGTATCTTCATGACCCAATCAACGCCCAAGTTTGACGTAATGAGCATGTTCTGTCTGATAAATCACGGTCACGTGAAAGTTAATTATTGCACGCGATGCGGTGCTATACAGTAACTCCCTGGTTTCGCTTTATCGTGGTTTTTCTTTCATGCAAAGTTTTTGCTTAATGCACACCATGCCCGCTGTAACGCGACAAGTGTAACGCATGGCGGACTACTCGCTACAACGCGAGTCTAGCGTGTGATGGACTACTCGCTACAATGTGAGTCTAGCGTGTGATGGACTACTCGCTACAATGTGAGTCTAGCGCATGACAGACTACTCACTACAACGTGAGTCTAGGTAAAGGACTATTCACTACAACGTGGGTCTAGCGCATGACAGACTCGCGACAACGAAAGTCTAGCGCGTGATGAACTACTTGCGACAACGAAAGTCTAGCATGTGATGGACTACTCGCTATAACGTGAGTCTAGCACGTGACGGATTACTCACTATAACGCGGGTCTAGCGCGTGACAGACTAACCAACAACAAACAAACCCCCCCCCCACCACCACCGCTAACGGAGCGAACAACACTTCTCCACCGCCCCCCTCCCCACCAGGTGCCGGAGCGCCTCCCCACCGGCCTGGAGGAGCTCCGCCTCGACGACAACCGCATCGGCCACATCGACGGCGAGGCGTTCGCGGGCCTGGCGAGCCTCCGCCGCCTCGTCCTCGACGGCAACCTGCTGAGCGACGGCGCCTTGGCGGCGGACACCTTCCGCCGCCTCGGCTCGCTCGCCGAGCTCTCACTCACGCGCAACTCCCTGGCGGCGCCGCCCTCCGGCTTGCCCGGCGCAAGCCTCCAGCGCCTCCACCTGCAGGAGAACCAGCTGAGCCGCATCCCGCGGGCGCTTTCGCGGGCCTCGGGCAGCTACGGCGACTCGACCTCTCCAGCAACAACCTGAGCCACCTGCAGCCCGGCGCCTTCGAGGGCCTCGACTCGCTTGTGCAGCTGCTGGCGCGCAACAACCCGTGGCGCTGCGACTGCTCCATCGAGTGGGTCCGCCGCTGGCTCAACTCGCGGCCCGTCAACGCCCGCGGCCTCATGTGCCAGGGGCCCGACGAGGTGCGCGGGATGTCCATCAAGGACTTGGCGCCGAGTCGCTCTCGTGCTCCGCGAGCTCGGGGGCGACGGCGCCGGAGGGGAGCCGGGAGGCATCGGTCGCGGCTCACGAAGCAGCAGCAGCTGCAGCCGTCAGGGCCAAGGCTGTCCGGGGAGGCATCTCGCCCCTCGCCATATGATGGTGCCGAATCGGCCCTGGCCACCGCAAAACCGCTGCCGTCGCAGTCCCTCACCGAGTCCGCCACCGCTACTGGCGGTGCTGGTAGTCCCGGTGCCGGTGCCAGTACTGGTGGCGGGAGAGGTGGAGCGAGCGGTAAAGTCAGTGGAAGCGGCGGAAGAAGAGGTGCCGCGTTCAACAACAACGGCGGCGGTGTTGGCGGTGGAACTTCACCATGACCGTCCACCCCGCGGGCGAGGGCAGCGTGGTGGTGGGCTGGCACGGCCCTCCGGACGTGACGGCCTACCAGCTCACGTGGTCCAAATCGCCGCCGCAGCGTAGGCCACCACCACCGTCGCCGCGTGGCCACCGGAGGGCGACGGCAGCCCCGGGAGGCCGGCGGCGTCGGCGCCGGTGCGCGAGGCCCTGGTGGCGGCCGACCGCTCGCGCTACGTGGTCACGGGCCTGGAGAGGGCCGCCCTCTACACGCTGTGCCTGGCGCCGCTGCGGCGGCCACACCGGGCGCGGGCGCGCTGCCACCGTCCCGCAGGACATGCGCGGATGTGAATGCCACGGTGGGCATGGCTCCCGTCACCGCCAGGATCGCCGAGTTCCCCACGGCGGCGATGGTGGCGAGGGAGGACCAGGAGGCAAGGAGGAGGAGGGGGAGGAGGCAGAGGGGATGAGGATGAGGAGAAGAAGGGGAAGGGCCCGCGGGCCCGCGACCGGGCCTGGAAGGTGGCGGCGAGCCCTCGCAGGGCTGGACGCTGCCCTCGCCGCCATCGTCGGTGGCGCGGCCGCCTCTGTGCTCCTCGTGGCGCTGCTCGCCAGTGCCTGCTGCTTCGTGCACCGGACCGGGAGGCCGCACGGGAAGCGGAGGAAGGGAGGAGGAAGTGGTGCCGGAGGAGGAGAAGGAAGCAGAATTGGGGCAACGGTTGGGGAACGGCGGTCGGTAGGCTGGGAGGCGAGGACGGACTCGGGCTCGGAGCGGTTCATTCGCTGGTGGCTGCAGCGGTGTCGGTGGTGGCGGTGGCGGTGGCATTGGCTCCACGCGAGGCTATGGGCGCCCGCGCAAGCAAGCCGATGACTACGTGGAGAGCGGCACCAAGAAGGACAACTCCATCCTGGAGATCGGCCCTCGTGCCAACTTCCAAATCGTCCCGCTGACATCAGCAGCGACCGGCGCCACCGGCATCGTGGGTGGCGGGAGGCCCCACATCGTGTCCGGGGTCGGGGTCTGCTGCTGCCGGCATGGAGAGCGGTGCGGCCTGCACAAGGAGGCGGTGGCCATCCGGACGATCTTCCCCACAAACGGGACCATCCTGTATAAGAACGACGGGCGCAACGGAGGAGGAGGTGGCAGCGGAGGACACGGAGGAGTCGGCGGCGCGGTCAGCAGAGCGATGTTCATGGATGAAGGGGCGGTGGGCGACATGGGTATGGCGAGGTTGACGTGACGAGAGGCGGACGGGGATTTGTTGGTGGGCCGAGGTTGGGGAGGTGGAGGAGATTGTTGAGGCTGAATCTCTGGTGAATTTAAATTCGTGCGTGGGCAGCTCTGGAATAGTTAGAGGCAGTGCGCACTCACGCGCTCGTCATGCACAGGTGCATCTATATCATTCACAACAACCGCCGTTCGCCACTAAGTGGCAGTGACGTCGCCACAGTGCTTGTGCCAGGCTAGGTGCGCCCCAGAGGCCGTCACGAGAAGTGCGGAAGGTTGTCGCTGATGCTGGTGGGATGAAGTCACGGGACAGACCCAGGTGCCATGGGTTGACTGACTGGGATGATGCAATCATCTGTGCTCCCACTGTGTTGGCAAGGCACAGTGTACAGACATGCATTCACACACACAGTGTATGCATACACATGGTGTGCACAGAGGCTGGAGAAATACATGTTATAAACGTACATATAAACGTACGGACATACAGGTGTGCATACACACGAAGTCCATAAGATACGTTCACACACAGGCATATGTGCACGTGCAGACTTACACATGTATACACACACGCAAATAGATGTTCACACGTTCTCGGATGCCCATACAAATAATCGCACGCAAACATACACACGCGAACAATCTCTTAGTAACACGCTCCAGGTTCAGAAGATGCTATAATCCTCAGAATGAGCAGGATTTGTCAGCTCATCAGCATACATAATGCTCTATGAGTGACGAGCAGGGCAGTCATTCCTTAACCGCACCCGGGCATCGATCAGCCTCCCCTTGTATCTGCTGCTCCAGATGGAAATTCCTCTGCTACAGCCATGGGAAGCTTCTCCCACTACGTGGTCAAAGAAGACGTTCAATAATGTAGGGGCTAGAGGACATCCCCTGTCGCAACCCCAAGGTGAACAGGAAATGGCTCTGACTCCCGGCCACGCAGCTTGACCTGGGCCTGCCCACCACCATCATGAAGGTCCGTAATGACTGTGAGAGTGAGGGATGCCGAAAGCACAAAGAATAACCCAGAGCCCTGGCCCAATGATGGTATCATAAGGCCTTGGTCAGGTCAATACAGAAGAGACGTCCGTCTTGTTGACAAATCTGTTGTAGCAGCGGAACAGAGAATGCGGCATCACCGTCTTGAAACCACAGCGGGGCTCCGCAAGCCTCTCCTCAGCGCGCTGCCTGGCAAGGGCGGCGATGTTGAATAATCCTTGCCAGAACATTTCCCGGCCTCACACTGAGGAGGGAGATGCCCCAGCCGGTGCGGTCCCCTTCTTGTAAACGGAGTTACGCGTCATCAAAGACAAAGATCCCCGTTACCCTGAACAGCTGTTGGGACAAGTGCTTTTCGCAGCACCTATGAAGGCTGACGGACCACGAGGGGGTGGGTGGCCAACACCACGCCCGGCCGCCTTTGTCTCCCTAGTGACGATGTTTACACACCAGGTACTCATTTGAGGCTGAGTCAATCTAGGGGAGGCCCAGGACTAGTGAAGATAATCGTCACTGGTGTTGGCCGTGAGCTGGAATCAAACTCGGATCGTCGCCCTGCACTACCTACGCACAACAACAACCGCCGTTTGCCACTAAGTGGTGGTGACGTGACCACAGCGCGTGTGCCAGGCTAGGTGCACCTTGAGGCCACGTCAAGTGCCCGAAGGCTCTCTGCTGGCAAGAGGTCACCGGACAGATCCATTCTTGGTCTTATTAGAGAGGAATGGATGATCATCTTTACAAGAATACCACCTTTACAATAATAATGATGTATAACTTGAATTACTCTGCAGGGTTACGTGATAATGCCTGTAGAAGACAGTGCAACAAATAGGTTATTGCAGCATATTTGTGTTGACTATTGATTACGCTTTGTGTTGTGTGTGGGCTTCACCCGGGTGACCGGATGCCTTCCACAAACCCACAGGCACCCACACACAAACCCACAGGCACCCACAGACATCCACACGCAGGCACCCACACACAAACCCAAAGCAACCACAGGCACACACACACAAACCTACAGGCAACCACATTCAAATCCATAGGTACCTACAAACAGGCATCCATACACAGGCACCCACACACAAATCCACCGGCACCCACAGTCATCCACACACAGAGGCACCCACACACAAACCCACAAGCAGCCACAGGCACACACACACACAGAGGCACCCACAGGGAAAAAGTGAGGACTCTTAAGGGCCGGGACGAGCGTCGTCCATCATGAAGCACGAGCCGGTCGAGTGAACCAGCCCACCAAAACGACGGGAGAGAAAAAACAACAAATACAGATGTTGCTACAACGACGACCACTGCACCGAACGCGCGGAGTGACGAATAAAAAAAACGATGCACAAACGCGATTCGCGGCGCCACTGGGACATCGGCTCGGGCAGGTCACCTGGGGGGGGCGGGGGGGGGGGTAACGGACACAGTACACCTGGCGGATCGTGACGACAGAGTGTGTGACGCTGTACACCACGTGACTCTGGTAGTCGGGGAGAGGCTTCCGTGAGCATAGCACGTGGGAGGAGGGAGGGGCTTCCTGGAGTCGCTCGTTCACTTCCTCCCTGGGACAAATGGGGGTGAGGGGGTGCGAGGAAGTGGTGTGGGGGGGGGGGCGAGGGCTCACCACGTGACCTATCGGATCACCAACATGGCCACCGCCAACACCAAGCGCAGGGTTTAATTAAAACGACGAGTTCCCGACGGAGCAGGTCGGCACTGGCGGAGCCAGCGGGGGTGGGGTGTCACGTGACCCCCCAATGATCCGATCGAAATTAGGGATTTCGATCGGATCATTGGGGTTTATTAGTAATAAAGCGGCATTTTGCGACCCAGACTGCCACTGTGTAGCATATTATTATGTGCCAGGGACTCGATGATAGGACAATAGTCTGAGTCCACAATAGGCAATAAGTAACGGCAAAGCAGTTATAATTGTGCGCAGTTGCGCATACAGGACACGACTTTCCTGAAGGCATTCACCTTCAGCGAGCGCGATGCCGATCACACAACGCGGTTCGAATTTGACCCTCGATCGATGGCTGCGCCATCGCCGCACACGCGTCGAATAAAAAGCAAGGGACAAGTCCTTACTTACTAACAACTCCTCTATCATTTTTCTTTGCTGGAGGGTTGCCCCCCCCCCCCGACCTGAAAATCCTGGCTCCGCCATTGCATACCGGCCATTCGGGAAGTCCTTGTGGTTGCTTTGTTCTGTCCTTAACCACGCGCGCACGTGGTTAACGCAGACCCCACCCCCTGCGTTGGCCACATTGCAGGAGCCGTGACGTCACCTGCAATTGACGTCGCTTCCGCTGGGGGCAGTGGATTTCTGGAATTCGTCCAATGTTGCCTCCTTGCTCCCTCCTCCCCAATGCCTCCTCTCCCTAACCCCCTCCCTCCGTTCCCTACTCGCCCCCCCCCCCCTGTTCCCACCCCACCCTCCCATTATCTACAACGGCTCTTCCTCTTCTTGCGATCCGATTCCCCTGCAAACCTTTCCGAGTGAATCGATTCGTATGCAAATGAGATGCAAATGAGACGCGACACGGGATTGGGCACGGCGGGACCGGCGACGCTGAACGAGACGGCGAATCGGATCACGACCGCGGAATCGATTACGAGGCTGGTGGTGATGGGGGTGTTGGGGGAGGGGGTGATTTTCACCCAACAGCCACTGGTGGTCGAGTTCGATTATAACAACTATATTACGTAATTACTTAGTTATGTATCCAGGTAGAGGCAACGGCGAGCCGTAAAGACTCTTATTCAAGAGGGTCCTGCCACCACTACATTGGTGTTTTATTATTTTATTTGTAATGATGCGTTCAGACCTCAACGAATGACGAGGTCGCGTTTGTTATTCACGTGGGGAGGAGAGAAACCGCAGCAACCCCGGAGGGAAACCCCCGCCACGTGCGATGGTGCAACGCTCTATCCTCCGCCGTGTACAGATGGATGGAACGGATGGAGATTAGCCCACACTCTCTGCCCTACCGCCTTCTCCAGGGGGACGGCTCCTCCTTGACCCCCACCCACGGTCAAGAAGGGAGTTTCACAAACACCATCCGTGTGTGAGCCACCAACCCCTCGCGTCCCGCGACGCGCCCCGGTCTCGCCAGACCTTGGTGGCCAGGCTCAGCGGGCTGCGGGCCTAGCCCATACAGCGCAGGGACGTGCAGACAAGCGACACTCGCCGCCGTTGTACTGCACCGCTGCGCACCTATGTCACCGACGCTGCCCGCCTTCATCCAAACGCCCGTGTTGACCAGCGCGGTGAAGTATGGTCTCAGCAGTGTCAATGGCTGTGGGTGGTGGCGGTGGTGATGATTGATGGAGGGGGGGNCAGCTATCAGATTGGATCCAGCCGATTGCCGGATGCCTGTGGAGAAGCCGAGTTCTGGTTCGGTGCTGGTAGTGGGGGGGGGGGGGTGGTGGGGGTGGGCGGCTCTCACTGTGTGTGTGTTGTGGATGTTATCATATTGATAACAGGGGCGTGGGGTGACGTTACTCTTCCACCTGCCTGCAGGTAACCTACCTTCCCTGGCACCCCCAAATCTACCACCTCCCCCGTAATCTTCCTCGTCGCATCCCTCCCTCCCCATAGTCGTCTCGTGGTCGCAGTGATTCCCACGTGGCTTTTGGGGTGCCGGGGGTCAGTCCTTTTCCGCCACTTCTATCTGTGGACGGGGCCCCCTCCTTCCTCTCCCCCAGACCCCCTCCTTCCAACAGCCCCTACCACTGTCATGCCCCCCCCTCGCCCACCCCTATCCATGTTAAAGCTTCCATCTCAAAATCAGTCTTCCTCTGCTACCAAAACCTACCATGACTCTGATACCCCCCAGCACTTTGCACCCCCTCCCACCACCCCTCCCACCTCCACCCTCCCCCCCCCAATGTCTCACTTCCTCCTCCGTTATGGAAACCGAGCGAGGCATCACCACGTCGCGGTCGGGACTCGCGCCCTACCCTCTCCCACGCGTCAATAACTCCTCTCGTGCCACGTCCCCAGTTAAATTCCTCTTACTTCCTCCATTACTTCCTCCATACTTCTTACTTTCTATCTTACTTCCTTACTTCCTCCATTACTTCCTCCATTACTTCCATTACTTCCATTACTTCCTCCATTACTTCCTTACTTCCTCTTACTTCCTCCATTACTTTCTTACTTCTATCTTACTTCCTTACTTCCTCCATTACTTCCATTACTTCCCCTTACTTCCATTACTTCCANTACTTCCTCCTATCTTACTTTCTTACTTCCTCCATTACTTCCTTACTTCCTCCATTACTTCCATACTTTATATCTTACTTGCTCCCTTACTTAATTCCTTCCTTACTTCTTTCCCTCCCTCCTTTGCTTTCTCTCCGAGTTGGTCGCTTCTTGCCATTCGGTCGTGCGGGAAGATTCAATTTTTTACATTTCCCTTCTCGCCCTCCACCTAACCGGTCCGTCCGTCACGAGTTTCGTGAGGGGCATCGCGAGGTCGTTAATAACAATTATTATAATAATCGTCGTCAGTGTAACATCATCAGCAGCAGCAGCAAGATCATCAGCAGCAGCAGAATCATCAGCAGAATCATCAGTAGGATCAGCATCAGCAGCATTACGAGCATCATTACACTGGTCAACAAAACAAGATTCTGGCCTGGACTTTTGCAGCTGTTTTAGACTAATTTCAGGGTTCTGATTCAAATCTGATCTCAGATTTGCTCTATCACATCTCATTTTTATGCTATAGGCATACCCCATTTTCATTCATTTTACCCGAAATTAACTCTGTCACTTATGATTGCAAGTTGTTGCGAGTCAGTGACTGCTTTAGTGTTAAAATATGGTTTAATGTAGATATCCACATTTATTTAATATTTTTCTTCTGCAGGGCGTGATCTAACAATGGCTACAACATCCGAAAGGAAATGCAGTAATGACCCAGATATCTTCTGCTACATCTGTGGCAGCTTCACTTTTCAGGATCAAAGGCGCAACATCAATACCTTTGTCAAGAAGGTTTATCTTGCCTACTTTAAAGTACGACTTGGAGACCAAGACAAAATTGGGCTCCTCACAAAGTGTGTAAACCCTGTGTTGAAACTTTCCGATCATGGTCTAAAGGAAAGAATGCTAAGCTGAAGTTTGGTGTGCCAATGGTTTAGAGAGATCCTACACACCATTTGGATAACTGCTACTTTTCTGCCTTGTCAATGTAAAAGTTTCAATAAGAAAAACAAACAACACTTACAATACCCAGATATCCCATTTGCCAGACGACCAGTTGAGCACTGTGAGGAAATACCTGTGCCTGTATTTACTGAGCTACCAGAGATTGATGTTGAATCCCTCAGTTTACCTGCTTCTACAGATGATGATGATGATGCGCAGATCGAATATATGCCATCTGATGCAGATTGTGATAAAAATGTCTCTGTTTAGTCAGCCTGAATTGAATGATCTTGTAAGAGATTTGTATTTGCCAAAGCAGTCTGCTGAATTGTTGGCTTCCAGGCTGCAAGAGAAAGGACTACTCAGACCTGGCACTAGTGTCTCCTTTTATCGTAACAGAGAAGCAGCACTGCGAAAGTACTTCCATTCAGATGGTCAACTTGTTTATTGTAAAGATGTTGAATGGCTTCTTCTCAATATGGGACTGCCCGCATATGATTCAAGTGAATGGAGACTTTTTATTGATAGTAGTAGAAAGAGTTTGAAATGTGTGTTACTTCACAACAGAAATATATATGGTTCAATCCCAATAGGACACTCTGTAAAAATGAATGAAGAGTATGCCAACATCAAGATTGTTCTGGATATATTGGGATACCATGTTCATGAATGGCTAATTTGTGTTGATTTGAAAATGGTTAATTTTCTGCTGGGTCAGCAAGGAGGTCACACCAAATGCCCGTGTTTCCTGTGCTACTGGAACAGTAGGGCTACATTAGAACACTGGGTTAAAAAGAACTGGCCACCAAGAATCAGTTTGACGCCTGGTGACAAGAACATCAAGAATGAGCCTCTGGTTGATAGGAATAAAATTGTATTTCCCCCACTGCACATAAAACTTGGGTTAATGAAGCAATTCGTCAAAGCTCTTGATCACACTGGAGACTGCTTCAGCTGTATATGTTCAACCTTTTCAAGTCTCAGTGCCGAGAAGAAAAAGGCAGGAATATTTGATGGCCCTCAAATAAGAACACTATCAGGGATCCACACTTTGTTACAACAATGACTGCGGCAGAGGCTAGAGCTTGGAATGCATTCTCTGATGTGGTGCGGAATTTCTTGGAAGGAAAGCGGACAACTATCGAGAGATTGTGGAGGAGCTACTCTTGAGTTTCCAAGCACTTGGCTGTAGAATGAGCATCAAGGTTCACTACTACAAGTCACGTGGCCCAGTTTCCAGAGAACATGGTCACGTGAGCGAAGAGCAAGGCTTTCATCAAGACATTAAAGTTATGGAAGAACGTTACCAAGGCCGATGGGACTCAAACATGATGGCAGATTACTGCTGGTCCTTGATGAGAGACATTCCACAAGCTGTACATCGGAGATCGTCAAAGAAGAGGTCGTTTATGCAGATGTAACATCACTATTGTGAATGACCTTTTTGTACATATTTTTCTTATCTTACAATTCAATTCTTACATGGTAATATGCATTCACTCACATTGATATGCAGTCACTCTCACAACTTTGTGCTACTGCTCATTAAATGTTTTTTCATTATTATTGTATATTGTATCTTATCTTATTCTTGTATGGATGTCTGTTTAGCTATTCATATATGAGCATACATTTGCTGTTTTTATTGAAAATGCAATATTTGCAATAGACAAAAACTGATGCCAGATTTGGAATCAGCACCCCAAAATTACCTTAAAACCGTTGGAATACCTTATGCCAGAAAAAGTGTGTTGACCGGTGTTATCAGCAGCAGCAGCAGCAGGATCAGCAGCAGCACCAGTAGCAGGATCATCATCAGCAGCAGGATCATCAGCATCATCAGCAGAAGCAGGATCATCAGCAGCAGGATCATCAGCATCATCAGCAGCAGCAGGTTCATCAGCATCATCATCAGCAGCAGCATCATCAGCAGCAGCAGCACCATCAGCAGCAGCGCCATCATCAGCATTGTGAACACGGACGAGGTGGACCACTCGGCCTAGCGGATGTTGGCATCAGCACAACGATACCCGCGACGATAATCACCTCCGCGTTGTCTCAAACGCCGGCTTACAACAACAACACCCACAACAGTCAACAACACCAACAACGCAACACCAACACAACAAACACCACGAACAACAACAACACCAACAACACAACACCAACAACACACCAGCATCCTCAACAACAACACCAACTGGTGCGGTGCGTAAAAACATCGCCACTGGGGAGACAAACGCGGCCGGGCGTGGTGCTGGCCACCCACCCCTCGTGCGCCTTTATAGGTGCCGCTCGCTAACAGCACTTGCCCCTACAGGCTACACGGGGGATCTTTGTCTTTGTCTCACGGTTCCTGTCTGCTGCTGCTGATGTTGTTGCTGTTGTTGTCGTAAGTGACCGGTGCGGTTTTCTGCTCAGAGATCGAGACATTCCACGGTCCCGTTCAATAGCGGCTACTGGGATGTCAAGTTGTGGCTTTTGTACCGAATTCGCAACAACAACTACAACAACCAAAACTACAGCAACAACTACAACAACTATAACAACCATAACAACGTTAACAACAACTATAACAACAACTACATCAACAACATCAACAGCTAAAACAACAACCACAACAACTATAACAACAACCATAACAACTATAACAACCATAACAACAACTACAGCAACAACTACAACAACAACCACGACAACTATAACAACAACTACATCAACAACTACATCAACAACTACAGCAACAACTACATCAACAACTACAGCAACAACTACAGCAACAACCACAGCCGATGCGCTCTTCAAACGTGCCCCCCCCCCCNTCGCCGGAAAGAGCGACATGGCGATACAAGTTCGTTGAGATACGATGTACTTCCTACGATGTACTTACTACGATGTACTTACTACGATGCGCTTACTAATTACTACAATGGTGGTGAGTGTCTCGCGTTATAACGGTGGTGATAGAGACAATGACAAAGATCCCCCCCCGTGTAGCCTCAACAAAGTGCTGGGGCAAAGTGCTGTCAGCTAGCAGCAGCAGCAGCACCCATGAAAGAGCAGCAACCCTCGCCCGTCCGCCTTTGTTTCCCCAAGACCTTTACACGGCGCGGCAGGTACACATTTAAGGCTGAGCCGACCTAGCGGTGGAAGAACCAGTCGGTTTAGACCCCCCTTCTACTCCCTCTTACCAACTTAGCAACAGACGTGATTGTACACGCACATGCGTTTGTGTTTTCAGGCCAATTGTCCGTGGCAATGCTGGCTGGTGATGGTGGTGGTGGTGGTTCATGCCGATGCCGATCAGACTACGAACCGGTTATCGTCACTCACTGATCGCCGTGGTTCATCTCTAACGAGTGTCACGCATCTCGCAGCATCGCGAATTCGTTCATTCTGAGCTTCCCTGCGCGTGTTCCACTGTGACCCCCCCCCCCCATCCCGGGCTGGGGTTCGTATCCCGCCGCGGGCGAAATCCTCTTTTTTCTGCTGTCTTCGCTGTTCCTGGATCTCAGCCGAGGTGACATAAAATGAGTTATGACGAGAAAAAAAACCCCCACAAATTATCGCTTGCGTGTCCCGAGTATCTGTCTCTCTCACACGGGACACACACACAAGGGGAACACACACACAGACACACGGGACAAACACAGGACACGCACACACACACACGGGACACACACACAAGGGAACACACACACAGACACACGGGACAAACACAGGACACGCACACAGACACACACACAAGGGGAACACACACAGACAGACACAGACACGCACACACACACACAGACACACACACAAGGGGAACACACACAGGCAGACACACGGGACAAACACAGGACACGCACACAGACACACACACAAGGGGAACACACACAGACAGACACACGGGACAAACACAGGACACGCACACACACACACACAGACACACACACAAAGATAAAGATCCCCATATAGCCTTAACAGACTGTAGGGCAAGTGCTGTTAGGGAGCACCTATGAAGGCCGGAACGGTACACGAGGGGTGGGTTGCCAGCACCACGCCCAACCGCCTTCGTCTCCCGAGTGGAAATGTTTACACACCGCACCAGGTACTCATTTGAGGCTGAGTCGACCTAGGGGAGGCCCGGGACCGGTTCAGATAATCGTCACTGGTGTTGGCCGTGAGCGGGAATTGAACCCGGATAGCCAGGTTCATAGCGCAGCGCGCTAACCGCTACACCACCGCTCCCAATACAACAACAACGACAACCGCCATTCGCCACTGAGTGGCAGTGATAACCACCACGGCTCCTGTGCCAGGCTAAGTACACTTCACGGTCACGTGAAGCATCGAAGGCTCGCTGGCAGGAGGTCACGGGACAGACCCAGCAGGTCCGATGGGTTGCCTGGCTGAGATGACTGGTAAATGCACCAGCAGTACCCCTACTGTGCCAACTTACTGCACTTTATCCTCCCGGCGCTCCGCTCGTTGTTGTGAGCGCCGCTCCTCCGCCCTCCGTTGTTGTTNGAGGGCGACTGCCTCCAACTGCCCAGTAGCGGCCGATCTTGACACCGCTGGTACCAGTCATCGGCAAGTCCACTCAGCTCCACGTCCTCCAGTACCGCATCAACTCCATCTCCCTCCCAACTCGTGCCGCACCCGTTTCGCATTCAGATGCACCACGGATACTCACACGTTCACTCACTCTATTTTAACCACACTAAACTATGTATTTTATTTTCACCGGAAGCGACTCTGGCTATCAGAAATGACAGCTCAACGAAGTGGGCTCATCATCATCGTCGTCGTGTGGACATTTATAGCAGCAGCCGAATACTCTGAACGCGTGGCGATGCTCATTCTAAATGTGGAGGCAATCAATCTGGAGGACCCGAAGAAAAACTCAAAATATACAGCAGCAGCAGCAGGCGTTGTCAGGGTCAGGATCGAACCCACGACTTCCTGTATACCAGGCGAGGTAGTTAACATCTCCTAGCCACCGTGGTGATGATGATGAGAGACACGCAAACTCCAAATATACAGCAGCAGGCGTCGGGGTCGGGTTCGTACCCACGACCTCCTGTATACCAGGCGAGGAAGTTAACATCTCAAAGCCACCGTGATGATGATGATGAGAGACACGCAAACTCCAAATATACAGCAGCAGGCGTCGGGGTCGGGTTCGTACCCACGACCTCCTGTATACCAGGCGAGGAAGTTAACATCTCAAAGCCACCGTGATGATGATGATGAGAGAGACACAAACTCCAAATATACAGCAGCAGGCGTCGGGTCGGGTTCGTACCCACGACCTCCTGTATACGAGGCGAGGGAGTCAACATCTCAAATCCACCACGATGCTTCCACCACTCGCGCTCTGCCGAATGGGGGCAGGACACGCAAACTCCAGGCACAGACACGCGCCCCCCCCCCCCCCGAGTCGGGAGTCGAACCCAGGGGGCCGTGTGGCTGTGAGGCCCCGCGAGCTCTCGCCACTGCGCCCAGCCTCACGCTGCCGCCCACCCAGGGGAGGGTGCTGGGGCTGGGGGGACGGACTCCGCGTGTCCAGATGTCGTCTTCATCGCGCGCTTAACTCGGCGCGCGAGCCGCGTGATTACTAAACAATGGCAGCACAGCAACGGGGAACGCAACAACGGGGACGTAAACATGGGAACACGACAATGGGAACACGACAATCGGAATGCGTTATTGGGAATACAAGAATCAAAACACGACATTGGGAACATGACAATGGGAACACAACAATAGGAACATGACAATGGGAACACAACAATAGGAACATGACATTGTGAACAACAATAGGAACATGACATTGTGAACACAACAATAGGAACATGACAATGGGAACACAACAATAGGAACATGACAATGGGATACAGCAATGGAAACATGACAATGATAACACAACAATGGGAANACATGACAATGGGAACACAACACTGGGAACATGACAATGGGAACACAACAATAGGGACATGACAATGGGAACACAACGATGGGAACATGACAATGGGACCATGACAATGGGGACACAACAATGGGAACATGACAATGGGAACACAACAATGGGAACATGACAATGGGAACACAACAATTGGAACATGGCAATGGGAACACAACAATGGTATACATGAGGTCGTGGGTTCGATCCTGACCCTGACGCCTGCTGTATATTTGTGGTTTGCGTGGATTTTTCTCCAGGTCCTTAGTAACAACATCACGCGTTGAGAGTAGTCGGCTGATATTTATTTCCACGTGATGAGAAGCCACTTCGTCGTGTTATCATTTGTGACGGGCAGGCCCCTTCTGAAAAACTAGCTACACAGCTCATTGGGGCGTTCCTGGTCAAATACAAAGTGGAGTTTTAGTTTAGTTTAGAGAGTGGGCTCATCGGTAAACCGGTTTAACCGGTTTTTGTTGCCATTCGGTTACTGACAAATGTACCACGAAGCCATATTACTGGTAGGAACCTCCTGGTTACACTAGCCCACAGGGGATTATTGTGGATATTCTGTGCGTGGGTGGAGGGGTGGGGCTGGGTGGGAGGGGTGGGGAGGGGTGGGGAGGGGCTGGTCACCCCGTGGTGCCCTTATAAAACTCAACGTTTAACCTACTCACGCCGGCTTGTGCCCGCCCTCACAGTCGGGCATATTTGCGGAATACACCACGCCGCCGTTGACCCTGGCCATTGACCGAGCAACCCAACGTTCCTACCAGCTCCCTCCGCAGGGATGTGTTTAACGAGGCTTCTGCATCGCTAAAGTTAAGATGGTGGTGGTGTCTCTGCTGCTGCTTGCGTTGGCAGTGGTGCACAAACACAACGAACAACAACAACTTATTAACGGTCCGTGTCAACATCACCATCACTGTGTGGTCTTTAAGGACAAAATATACACAAGGCTCCGTTGTACCTTGTTCATAGCACACACAAACCATGTGCTGTCTTCATAGCACGTCCATCATCGTGGCCGAGTGAGTGGGTGAGTGAGCGAGTGAGTGAGTAGTTGAGTAATTGAGTGAGTGGATGAGTGGCCGAGTGAGTGATAGAGTAAGTGGGTGAGTAGTTGAGTGAGTGGCCGAGTGAGTGATAGAGTAAGTGGGTGAGTAGTTGAGTGAGTGAGTGGCCGAGTGAGTGGCAGAGTGAGTGGATGAGTGAGTGCGTGATTGTTCAAGTGAGTAGTTGAGTGAGTGGATGGTTGAGTGAGTGAGTGGCCAAGTGAGTGGCAAAGTGAGTGTGTGAATGGCCGAGTGAGTAGTTGATTAAATGGGTGAGTGAGTGGCCGAGTGAGTAGCTGAGTGAATGGTTGAGTAAGTGGCTGGGTGCACATCTGGATGAATGAGTGTGTAAGTGAGTGAGTGAGTAAATGGGTGAGCTAGCGATCACTTGCGTGCATGGATGTGTTTGTGATAGAATGTATGAGTGAGTGCGCTTTTGGCAAAAGTCCTAATTGAATTGTCGAATACGTGGCTGAGTCACTGAGTGGGTCGGCGAGTGTGTGAGTAACTGACGGTGTCGCTGAGTGGGTGGGTGAGTGCGTGTGCGGATGAAAGAATGAATGCGTCTATGCCAGAGTGGTTGCGTTGGTGACAACCTGAATAAGTGGGCGTGTGTGTTCGTGCGAGTGGGAGTGAGTTGGTAATTGAATTGATGCATTGTGAAGGCAGGGAATGAGTGAACCGATTGAGTGATGTTTTTATGAATGAGTGAGTAATTGGTGAATGAGTGGGTGAGTTGTGGAATGAGTGAGTGAATCAGCTATTTAATTAATCAGTGGGTGAGCGATTGTTTGAGTAAATTATTAAATTGGTTAATAAGTGGGTGAGTGTTTGAATGAATGAGCGAATCCGTGATTCAATGAATGAGTGGGTGTGTGAGGGACTGTTTGAATGAATGAATGAGTGACTGAACTGGCGAATTAATTAACGCGGGAGTGATCGGTAATTTAATGAATTCATGGGTAGGTAACGGTTTAAATGAATGAGTTGGTGGGTGGGTGTGGTTCAGGACGATGTGGAGCTGAGTGAACTTGCCGATGACCATTACCAGCGGTGTCAAGATCGCCATCTGTGGAGGAGGATCGTGAAGGACGCTGCTGCTGGGCAACTGGAGGCAGTCGCCCTCCAACAACAACGGAGGGCATAGGAGCGACGCTCACAACAACGAGCGGAGCGCCGGGCGGATAAAACGCGGCGAAGTTGGCACAGTCGTGTTCACAGGTGGTGCATCTGCGGGTAATCCCGCCAGTCAACCCATGGCACCTGCAGGGTCGGTCTCGTGACCGCCTGCCAGCAGGGAGCCTTCGCCACATCACGTGGCCTCAAAGTGCACCTAGCCTGGCACGGGCGCCGCGGTGACGCCACTGCCACTTCGTGGCGAATATCGGCTGTTGTGGTGGTGGTTGTTGTTGTTGTTGGGCGAATTTCTAAACCACCTCCACCACCACCACCACCCCATACCCCAAAACTACTTTAAGCGATACCAATCGGCTGCATGGCCACACGGGGGTTGTGCAGGGGGGGGGGTAGGAGGGGTCGATTCGCAGCCGTCGCCTCCGCTATCGACGGCTGCAATAACCCGGCAGCCCGCGGCTCGCGTCAATAGCCATCACGGTGGCGACCTCCGTTGCCGGCGGTTCGATACCAGGCAGGGGTCACGCGCTCCGCGGTTCCATCTCCCGGCCTGCGCCACCGTCACGGCCATTCTCATTATCCATGCTAAATCCACTGCAGTGATGGTGATTGTGGTGGTGGTTGTTGTTGTTGCTGTGATTCGTGACGCCCGCTTTGTCGGTCACCCACGGAATGCCTTCTTGTGCGCGTGGTGTTATTGTGCGCGTGTGTTTAGTTTCGTGTTGTTGTCGTTAAACGCGCCACCACCACCCGAACGCAGCCAACCCAGCGAGGGTTTGTCGCGTGAACAGAACGTGGCAACTCGTCCCCAGTTCGGCGCTAAACCGCGCGGTGTGTGTTGGAGAGTAAACCCACGGCAACATTTACCATTCGACTACCGTGACGATTCGCCATATTCACGCGATCTGAGTGGGTCAGTCAGTGACACACTGCCTGGCCCACGAAGCCGAGCTTCAGACCGAAGACCGAGGATCAAAGAGACGTAGCACCGACCGGGTTTCATTAAAGAAGACAGCCTCGATCGGCTCTCGGCACCTCCCTTTGATGACCCTGAGCGTGGCCTCGCTCCGCCTCCTTCCGGATCTCACCAGAAGGTTCTCGACCGAGCACCACGTGTCCCTCAAGCCACCCTTTGGGGCCCCTCGCTAACCCTGTCCCGGTCACGTGCCCTCTCGTGGTCACCCAGAGTGTCACGTCCTCACGTGACCCCTCTCTCTGACCCTCACCAGAACCATGCCCCTAGGCCCCGCTACCATGCCATACCCACTCTGGTATCAAAAAATGATGGAATAATAAGAATAGGTCCATAATACAGGTTTTTTTGTGTCAGATCGCGTGAATATATAAATGTGTCGTTAAACCCGCCACCACCCGACACAGCCAATTAGTAAAGGTTTCAATTTAAAGCTTTCGTGACTGCAGGGATTCATCTTCTTGGTTCTTTCGGTAAAGTCACGTAGAAGGGAAGTAATAAAATAATAAAAATAAAACACATTATTTTATTATGTTTTATTTTTATTATTTTATTACTTCCATTCTACGTGACTTTACCGAAAGAACCAAGAAGATTAATTTAGTTTTTTCACCTGTGTGTCCACACGGGGATGATGATGAGCCCACTTCGTTGAGCTCTGATTTGTGATCGACAGATCGCTTCCGGAATAGAGCTCTACACAGCTCAGTGGGTAAAATAAAAACGCAGTTTAAATATTTCGTGCGTGTGTGTGCGGAGCGGTGGCGCAGTGGTTAGCACGCTGCGTTACCAACCCGCCGAGTCCAGAGTTCCGATTTCCGCTCACGGCTAGCGACACCCGGTGAAGATGATCAGAACCGTTCCTGGTCCTCCCCAAGTTTGCTGCTCAAAGCACTTGCCGCAAGTCCATGCAGGCTACACAGGGGGCCTTTGTCTTTATAAAGTTCCAGACAACTCGCGATGCTGGCAGAAGCGGGCAAGCGGAGTCACCAACTCAGCACCCTCCGTGTCGACATCGTCAACAACAAACAACAAACACCACTCTCGTGAGCGTGCACGTGTGGCCTTGCATGGGGGACAATATTCGTAAGGCGACGTTTCGAGCATCGGACCTCAGCAAAACCGGTCCCGGGAACTGTGGAAACACGTGCACACGATTGTCGCCTGTCAAGCCCAAGCGCTCGTGGTGATGGCTCGACATGGCGGGCCTCCGATGCGGAGATGGAGCGATGGAATTCGCCCCTGGGGCGCAGGATGCACGTACGTATATGTGTACGTACGTAAGCATATCAAAAAATGATGGAATAATAAGAATAGGTCCATAATACAGGTTTTTTTTGTGTCAGATCGCGTGAATATATAAATGTGTCGTTAAACCCGCCACCACCCACCCGACACAGCCAATTAGTAAAGGTTTCGATTTAAAGCTTTCGTGACTGCAGGGATTCATCTTCTTGGTTTTTCAGCCACTGCATGCCTAAACAGCTTTTGTTCGGCCGGATCGAGGGGCTAAACGGCGCGACACGGGCTAGAGAAGAGATGGAGTGATGTGGTACTGGAGGACGTGGAGCTGAGTGGACTTGCCGATGACTGGTACCAGCGGTGTCAAGATCGGCCTCTGTGGAGGAGGCTCGTGAAGGACGCTACTGGGCAGTTGGAGGCAGTCGCCCTCCAACAACAACGGAGGGCGGAGGAGCGACGCTCACAACAACGAGCGGAGCGCCGGGTGGCTAAAGCACAGCAAGTTGGTACAGTAGGGGCACAGGTGGTGCATCAGCCAGTCATCTCGGTCATCTCGGTCAGTCGACCCGTGGCACCTGGGTCTGCCCCGTGACCTCCTGCCACCGGGCGTTCGACACTTCACGTGGCCTCAAGGTGCACTTGGCCTGGCACAAGCATCTTGGTGACGTCACCGCCACTTAGTAGCGAATGGCGGTTGTTGTTGTGAGTGGGTGTGAGCGTGTGTGTGCGTGTGTGTGTTAGCGTGTGTTGCGTGTGTGTGTGCGTGTGCGTGTGTGCGTGTGTGTGAGTGTGTGAGTGTGTGTGAGTGTGTGTGAGCGTGTGTGCGTGTGTGTGAGTGTGCGTGTGAGTGTGTATGAGTGTGTGTGTGTGCGTGTGTGTGAGTGTGCGTGTGTGTGAGTGTGTGTGCGTGTGTGTGAGTGTGCGTGTGTGTGTGAGTGTGCGTGTGTGCGTGTGTGTGAGTGTGTGAGTGTGTGTGAGTGTGTGTGAGCGTGTGTGCGTGTGTGCGAGTGTGCGTGTGAGTTGCGTGTGTGTGTGAGTGTGTGTGAGTGTGTGTGAGCGTGTGTGTGCGTGTGTGAGTGTGTGTGAGTGTGTGCGTGTGTGAGTGTGTGTGAGTGTGTGTGCGCGTGTGTGTGAGTGTGCGTGTGTGAGTGTGTGTGAGTGGGTGTGAGCGTGTGTGTGCGTGTGTGTGTGAGCGTGTGTGTGCGTGTGTGTGTGAGCGTGTGTGTGCGTGTGTGTGTGAGCGTNTGTGCGTGTGTGTGAGTGTGCGTGTGTGTCGTGTGTGTGTGAGTGTGTGTGCGTGTGTGTGAGTGTGTGTGAGTGTGCGTGTGTGTGTGAGTGTGTGTGAGTGTGTGTGAGCGTGTGTGCGTGTGTGAGTGTGTGTGAGTGTGTGTGTGTGANTGTGTGTGAGCGTGTGTGTGCGCGTGTGGTGAGTGTGCGTGTGTGAGTGTGTGTGATGTGTGAGCGTGTGTGTGCGTGTGTGTGTGAGCGTGTGTGTGCTGTGAGCGTGTGTGTGCGTGTGTGTGTGAGCGTGTGTGCAGTGTGTGTGTGAGTGTGCGTGTTGTGCGTGTGTGTGTGAGTGTGTGTGCGTGTGTGTGTGAGTGTGCGTGTGTAAGTGAGCGGTATCGTGTGGTTAGCGCGCTGCGCTACGAACCCGCGACCTGGGTTCAATTCCCGTCACGGCCAACACCAGTGACGGCTATCTGGGCCTCCTCTAGATCGACTCAGCCAAAAATGAGTACCTGGTGCGGTGTGTAGTAAACATCGCCGCTGGGGGAGACAAAGGCGGTCGGGGTGGTGCTGGCCACCCACCCCCTCGTGTGCCGTGCCGGCCATCATAGGTGTTGTTCGCTAGCAGCACTTGCCCCAACAGTCTGTGGAGACTATACGGGGACTTTGTCTTGTGAGCGCGCGTGAGTGCGTGGGTGGTGGCAGTGATTATGGGGAGCGGTGGCGCAGTGGTGCGCGCTACGAACCCGNCCTGGTTTGATTCCCGCTCACGACCAACACCGGTGACGATTATCTGAACCTGTCCTGGGCCTCCCCTAGGTTGACTCAGCCTCAAATGAGTACCTGGTGCGGTGTGTAGTGAACATCGCCACTGGGGAGACAAAGGCGGTCGGGGTGATGCTGGCCACCCCCCCCGTGTGCCACGCCGGGCTTTATCGTGCCGCTCGCTAACAGCACTTGCCCCTACAGTCTGTTGAGGCTACACGGGGATCTTTGTCTCTGTGTGTGCGTTTTGCAATGTAAGCGATTTCTGATCTGAATAAACGAGTCGATTTCACCGGTTCGCATGTTCGTCGCTGAGTTGGCCGTGGGCGCGAATCGAACGCAGGTGGCTGGTTGAGTGAGCGTTGTGCGCTAACCACTGCGCCACCGCTCTCCCACTCTCACTCAGACACACACACAAGCAAATAAATACCCCCGTACAGCCTGAACAGGCTGTTGGGGCAAGTGCTGTTAGCGAGCAGCACACGGACACAACAACAACCGCCATTCGCCACTAAGTGGCGGTGACGTCACCACGACGCTTGTGCCAGGCCATGTGCACCTTGAGGCCACGTGAAGTGTCGAACGCCTGCTGGCAGGTCACGGGGCAGACCCAGGTGCCACGGGTCGACTGACTGAGATTACCGAGATGACTGGCTGATGGACACGGACAAAGACACAGAGACACACACACATAGCACACACACACACACACATATACACACACAGAGACACACACAAACATACACATAGACATACACATAGACACACACAAAGACACACACACGGACACACACAGACACACACACAAACATACACATAGACATACACAGAGACACACACATAAACACACACACAGAGATACACACAAACACACACACAAACACACACACAGACACACACACAGACACACACACAAACATACACAAACATACACATAGACACACACACACGGACACACGGACACACACATAGACACACACATAAACACACACACAAACACACACACAGACACACACACACACACACATAAACACACACCAGACACACACACAGACACACACATAAACACACACACAGACAANTAAACATAGCCTGNACAGACACAAGTGCTGTTAGCGANCACCTATGAAGGCCAAAACGGTCACACGAGGGGGTGGTGGCCACACACGCCNTCCCTAGTGGCGAACACACCNCACAGGTACTCATTTAAGGGAGTCACCTAGGGNACCCACAGATAATCGCACTGATGTTAGCCGTGANCGGNAATCGAACTCGGGTCGCCAGGTNCATAGCNCANCGCGNTAACCGCNACACACCGCTNCCNACACACGACACACACATAGACACACACAGACACACACAGACACACACACGGACACACACATAGACACACACACGGACACACACAGAGACACACACACAGACACACACATAGACACACACACGGACACACACACACACACACATAGACACACACACACACACACAGAGACACAANCACACACACAGACACACACATAAACACACATAACACACACACGGACACACACAGAGACACAAACACACACACAGACACACACACAAACACACACACAGACACACACATAAACACACACACGGACACACACATAGACACACACACGGACACACACATAGACACACACACGGACACACACAGAGACACACACACAGACACACACATAGACACACACACAGACACACACACGGACACACACATAAACACACATAAACACACACACGGACACACACATAGACACACACACGGACACACACATAGACACACACACAGACACACACATAGACACGCACAAACACACACACGGACACACACATAGACACACACACGGACACACACATAGACACACACACGGACACACAGCCACTCGGCAAAAACAGAACGTGTCATCGCAAACACGTCACGTGTCGTGACAATCCATTCATCAGCGGGATTTGGAGGGGAGCGGGGGAGGAGGAGGGAAGGGGTGCATGGGGGGGGGGGTGGAATCGAAGGAATTAATCAGCATTTAATTATGAATTTAAATAATAACATTGCCCATCCTCGCTCTCTGTGTCGGGAGCGGTGGGGCAGTGGTTAGGGCACTACCCATACGAACCCCGCGAACAGAGTTCCATTCCCAGTGACGACTCAACAACATACTAATAGGGGTTTTTCCCCTTTTTTCTGGAAACAAAAACTGACACCTTTTGCAAGGAATCATGCTTACATTAACCACAATACTTGCAGTTTTTTTTTTGCATTTGACTGCAAGTATTGTGGTTAAAGTAATCATGATTCATTGCTAAAAGTATCAGTTTTTGTTGCTAGAAAAAAGGGGAAAAACCCTATTAGTATATTTGGTACTGGCAATGTAGGTCCAATGATGTAGCGACTGGGCCATAGGTCGACTCAGCCTTAGACGAATCCTGATATGCGCCGTCTCAACATCGGAACTGGGGAGACAAAGGCGGCCGGGCACGATACTGGCCGCATCACCTCCTTGTATAATGGGAGTTTGCGTGCCTCTCTCCTCTCCCCGTGGTCGCGTGGACTTTTCTCCGGGTCCTCCGGATTTTTTGCCTCCACCTTTAGAATGAATATCACCACGCGTTTAGAGTATTCGGCTGCTGCTATGAATGTCCACACGATTCTAGATTTGAAGTTTTCGGTAAAGTCACGTAGGTGAAATTCTGTTTTTTGCTGTGCTTGTCCCACCTGATGACGGAAGCTTGTGTTGCCTCCGAAACGTCGTGATTTAATTTAGTTTAAATTTCGATTTAAAGCTTTCGTGACTGCAGGGATTCATCTTCTTGGTTCTTTCGGTAAAGTCACGTAGAAGGGAAGTAATAAATAATAAAAATAAAACACATTATTTTATTATTTTTTTTATTATTTTATTACTTCCATTCTACGTGACTTTACCGAAAGAACCAAGAAGATTAATTTAGTTTTTCACCTGTGTGTCCACACGGGGATGATGATGAGCCCACTTCGTTGAGCTCTGATTTGTGATCGACAGATCGCTTCCGGAATAAGCTCTACACAGCTCAGTGGGTAAAATAAAAACGCAGTTTAAATATTTCGTGCGTGTGTGTGCGGAGCGGTGGCGCAGTGGTTAGCACGCTGCGTTACCAACCCGCCGAGTCCAGAGTTCCGATTTCCGCTCACGGCTAGCGACACCCGGTGAAGATGATCAGAACCGTTCCTGGTCCTCCCAAGTTTGCTGCTCAAAGCACTTGCCGCAAGTCCATGCAGGCTACACAGGGGGCCTTTGTCTTTATAAAGTTCCAGACAACTCGCGATGCTGGCAGAAGCGGGCAAGCGGAGTCACCAACTCAGCACCCTCCGTGTCGACATCGTCAACAACAAACAACAAACACTACTCTCGTGAGCGTGCACGTGTGGCCTTGCATGGGGGACAATATTCGTAAGGCGACGTTTCGAGCATCGGACCTCAGCAAAACCGGTCCCGGGAACTGTGGAAACACGTGCACACGATTGTCGCCTGTCAAGCCCAAGCGCTCGTGGTGATGGCTCGACATGGCGGGCCTCCGATGCGGAGATGGAGCGATGGAATTCGCCCCTGGGCGCAGGATGCACGTACGTATATGTGTACGTACGTAAGCATATCAAAAATATGGAATAATAAGAATAGGTCCATAATACAGGTTTTTTTGTGTCAGATCGCGTAAATATAAATGTGTCGTTAAACCCGCCACCACCCACCNGACACAGCCAATTAGTAAAGGTTTCGATTTAAAGCTTTCGTGACTGCAGGGATTCATCTTCTTGGTTCTTTCGGTAAAGTCACGTAGAAGGGAAGTAATAAAATAATAAAAATAAAATAANATAAAATAATTCTCACGACGTTTCGGCTACAACGCAAGCAGCCGTCTTCAGGTGAAGAATGAGACACTACCAAACTAGGAGCTTATATATAAGCTGCGTTGGAGGTGGAAGAGCGCCTTAACAAAAAGAATGTGCATATGAAGAGGAATTTAGCATATTCATGGAAAATGCGTAGGAGGTGGGCGGGGGGGTTTCAAAGTCATATTATGCCCATGCATTATGCAGGATCAACAGCACCAAGGGGGGTGCAGGGATTAGCAGTAACAAAGGAAAGTAATGTTAATGATATGTAGCTGCAGTTACTCAACAACCACGTAGAAAACTAAAGTATAAACTACATAAAAAACTAAAGTATAAATTGCATAGCACCATCAGTATACTTACTATACTCTACAATAAGCTGAGTTACTAACAGCAAGTAATACATTACAATTCTACGTCGTAAAATTCTATAATATGCTTCCATCTAAACTTTATTCTCTTACATCACACGAGCATATACCGTACTATATACTGCCATAGATAAACCCAACATTAAATTATATACTGTATTGCTGTAAACCAACCTATACCTTATACATTTTAATATAATACTATGTATTATTCTACACACCCTAATGTGTATCGAAATGGTTTATTACGTCCTTCCAATGATTGCTAAGCCAGAATCCATCTTCTCGGTTAAAATTGTCTCTGTGTTTGTATATGTGGATCGCCTCATGAACGAATCTCTCATGATAGCCAGATGGCTTGCAGAGAACCTCTGTCTTGGAGAAGTCAATATCATGTGAGCCCACTGAGTTGTAACAGTGATCTGCCACGGCTGAGGTGTTTGTCCTACCGTGTTTCAGGTCAGCTTTATGTTCACGGATGCGGTCCGAGACATGTCGTTTGGTTTCCCCAATGTAACTGCTACCACAGAGGCAACTTAGTTTGTAGACGCCAGGGTACTGTATGTCTGGAACCACATCTTTTACAGACGGTACCAGATCACGGATTTTATGTACTGTGTTGAATCGGAGACCCCACCAACAGCCTCGTCACTAAAACCAACAAAATCATTTCTGATTCAACCGCATTATTTGATCAGACCAAACAGTTCTCGTTGAAACCTTCTGCAGCCAGGCCACCAAGATTATACGGCTTGCCAAAGATACATAAAGAAGATACACCTCTTCGTCCATTGTCTCTACTATCAACTCCCCCACCTATAAATTGGCTCGTTTTTTGTCTGAAATCCTACGGCCTTTCACTGGAAAAACCACCTCTGCGGTACTAAACTCTACTGACCTGGTATCGACAATCAAGGGGATTGCCCTGTCCCCAGACGACCTGCTTGTCAGTTTTGATGTGGTTTCCTTATTCACCAAGGTTCCTGTACCTGACACCATCGCAATCATTGAAGACTTGGTTCATCATGGACTGAATGCTGGGGTACCCCCCTGGTGAGACACTGCTTAACCAATACATACTTCACCTGGAATGAAACTTTCTACAAGCAAACTGAGGGCACCCCAATGGGCTCCCCCCTATGGAAGAGGTACGTAGACGACACTTTTGTCATCTGGCCACATGGCCGTGCTGCTCTAGACCAATTTCTCGACCACATCAACTCCATACACCCAGCCATCAGATTCACCATGGAAGTCGAAAAAGATGGCAAGCTACCCTTTTTGGATGTCCTAATCAAAAGGAGACCTGATGGTTCAATGAGCCACTCTGTCTACAGGAAAGCCACCCATACGGATGCTTATCTAAAACCGGATTCCCACCACCATCGATCCCAGAAGAATTCCCTCATCAAGACTCTATATCATAGAGCCCAATGCATCTCCGACCATGAACACATTGCCAGTGAACTCAAACACGTACGCCAAGCTCTTAAGGCTAATGGTTACTCCGACTACACAATCCGCAAAGCCATCACTCCAACCATCAAGAAGGATCCTGTTGAGGAGCCTTTCAAGACCATCACCTTACCCTACATTGCTGGGTCACAAAAAAGATCTCCAAAATCCTGATTAAACACAAGATCCAGGTCCGATTCAACACAGTACATAAAATCCGTGATCTGGTACCGTCTGTAAAAGATGTGGTTCCAGACATACAGTACCCTGGCGTCTACAAACTAAGTTGCCTCTGTGGTAGCAGTTACATTGGGGAAACCAAACGACATGTCTCGGACCGCATCCGTGAACATAAAGCTGACCTGAAACACGGTAGGACAAACACCTCAGCCGTGGCAGATCACTGTTACAACTCAGTGGGCTCACATGATATTGACTTCTCCAAGACAGAGGTTCTCTGCAAGCCATCTGGCTATCATGAGAGATTCGTTCATGAGGCGATCCACATATACAAACACAGAGACAATTTTAACCGAGAAGATGGATTCTGGCTTAGCAATCATTGGAAGGACGTAATAAACCATTTCGATACACATTAGGGTGTGTAGAATAATACATAGTATTATATTAAAATGTATAAGGTATAGGTTGGTTTACAGCAATACAGTATATAATTTAATGTTGGGTTTATCTATGGCAGTATATAGTACGGTATATGCTCGTGTGATGTAAGAGAATAAAGTTTAGATGGAAGCATATTATAGAATTTTTACGACGTAGAATTGTAATGTATTACTTGCTGTTAGTAACTCAGCTTATTGTAGAGTATAGTAAGTATACTGATGGTGCTATGCAATTTATACTTTTATGTAGTTTATACTCTACGTGGTTGTTGAGTAACTGCAGCTACATATCATTAACATTCCTTTCCTTTGTTACTGCTAATCCCTGCACCCCCCTTGGTGCTGTTGATCCTGCATAATGCATGGCATAATGACTTTGAAACCCCCCGCCCACCTCCTACGCATTTTCCATGAATATGCTAAATTCCTCTTCATATGCACATTCTTTTTGTTAAGGCGCTCTTCCACCTCCAACGCAGCTTATATATAAGTTCCTAGTTTGGTAGTGTCTCATTCTTCACCTGAAGACGGCTGCTTGCGTTGTAGCCGAAACGTCGTGAGAATTATTTTATTTTATTATGTTTTATTTTTATTATTTTATTACTTCCCTTCTACGTGACTTTACCGAAGGGGGGGGGGGGGGGGTGGAACAGGTGGCTCACAATGACCGTGACGCGTTAACTACGTCACAGGCAGCGGCGGGCACCACGTGACTTGACAGTTAGACCCACCTGGACAGACTGGTGCGGTGTCAGTGCCGTGAGCGGAGTGTCACTTTCATTAGCGAGGGCACCTATGAAGGCGCACGACACAGGGGTGGGTGGCCAGCACCACGCCCGGCCGCCTTTGTCTCCCCACGTGCAAGAAGTTTCGTGCTCACC
>MU249623.1:8163431-8229910 GCA_018977245.1 Lethenteron camtschaticum | reverse complement strand
AACCAAGAAGATGAATCCCTGCAGTCACGAAAGCTTTAAATCGAAACCTTTACTAATTGGCTGTGTCGGGTGGGTGGTGGCGGGTTTAACGACACATTTATATATTCACGCGATCTGACACAAAAAAAACCTGTATTATGGACCTATTCTTATTATTCCATCATTTTTGATATGCTTACGTACGTACACATATACGTACGTGCATCCTGCGCCCCAGGGGCGAATTCCATCGCTCCATCTCCGCATCGGAGGCCCGCCATGTCGAGCCATCACCACGAGCGCTTGGGCTTGACAGGCGACAATCGTGTGCACGTGTTTCCACAGTTCCCGGGACCGGTTTTGCTGAGGTCCGATGCTCGAAACGTCGCCTTACGAATATTGTCCCCCATGCAAGGCCACACGTGCACGCTCACGAGAGTGGTGTTTGTTGTTTGTTGTTGACGATGTCGACACGGAGGGTGCTGAGTTGGTGACTCCGCTTGCCCGCTTCTGCCAGCATCGCGAGTTGTCTGGAACTTTATAAAGACAAAGGCCCCCTGTGTAGCCTGCATGGACTTGCGGCAAGTGCTTTGAGCAGCAAACTTGGGGAGGACCAGGAACGGTTCTGATCATCTTCACCGGGTGTCGCTAGCCGTGAGCGGAAATCGGAACTCTGGACTCGGCGGGTTGGTAACGCAGCGTGCTAACCACTGCGCCACCGCTCCGCACACACACGCACGAAATATTTAAACTGCGTTTTTATTTTACCCACTGAGCTGTGTAGAGCTCTATTCCGGAAGCGATCTGTCGATCACAAATCAGAGCTCAACGAAGTGGGCTCATCATCATCCCGTGTGGACACACAGGTGAAAAAACTAAATTAATCTTCTTGGTTCTTTCGGTAAAGTCACGTAGAATGGAAGTAATAAAATAATAAAAATAAAACATAATAAAATAATGTGTTTTATTTTTATTATTTTATTACTTCCCTTCTACGTGACTTTACCGAAAGAACCAAGAAGATGAATCCCTGCAGTCACGAAAGCTTTAAATTGAAACCTTTACTAATTGGCTGTGTCGGGTGGGTGGTGGCGGGTTTAACGACACATTTATATATTCACGCGATCTGACACAAAAAAACCTGTATTATGGACCTATTCTTATTATTCCATCATTTTTTGATACCAGAGTGGGTATGGCATGGTAGCGGGGCCTAGGGGCATGGTTCTGGTGAGGGTCAGAGAGAGGGGTCACGTGAGGACGTGACACTCTGGGTGACCACGAGAGGGCACGTGACCGGGACAGGGTTAGCGAGGGGNCCCCAAAGGGTGGCTTGAGGGACACGTGGTGCTCGGTCGAGAACCTTCTGGTGAGATCCGGAAGGAGGCGGAGCGAGGCCACGCTCAGGGTCATCAAAGGGAGGTGCCGAGAGCCGATCGAGGCTGTCTTCTTTAATGAAACCCGGTCGGTGCTACGTCTCTTTGATCCTCGGTCTTCGGTCTGAAGCTCGGCTTCGTGGGCCAGGCAGTGTGTCACTGACTGACCCACTCAGATCGCGTGAATATGGCGAATCGTCACGGTAGTCGAATGGTAAATGTTGCCGTGGGTTTACTCTCCAACACACACCGCGCGGTTTAGCGCCGAACTGGGGACGAGTTGCCACGTTCTGTTCACGCGACAAACCCTCGCTGGGTTGGCTGCGTTCGGGTGGTGGTGGCGCGTTTAACGACAACAACACGAAACTAAACACACGCGCACAATAACACCACGCGCACAAGAAGGCATTCCGTGGGTGACCGACAAAGCGGGCGTCACGAATCACAGCAACAACAACAACCACCACCACAATCACCATCACTGCAGTGGATTTAGCATGGATAATGAGAATGGCCGTGACGGTGGCGCAGGCCGGGAGATGGAACCGCGGAGCGCGTGACCCCTGCCTGGTATCGAACCGCCGGCAACGGAGGTCGCCACCGTGATGGCTATTGACGCGAGCCGCGGGCTGCCGGGTTATTGCAGCCGTCGATAGCGGAGGCGACGGCTGCGAATCGACCCCTCCTACCCCCCCCTGCACAACCCCCGTGTGGCCATGCAGCCGATTGGTATCGCTTAAAGTAGTTTTGGGTATGGGGTGGTGGTGGTGGTGGAGGTGGTTTAGAAATTCGCCCAACAACAACAACAACCACCACCACAACAGCCGATATTCGCCACGAAGTGGCAGTGGCGTCACCGCGGCGCCCGTGCCAGGCTAGGTGCACTTTGAGGCCACGTGATGTGGCGAAGGCTCCCTGCTGGCAGGCGGTCACGAGACCGACCCTGCAGGTGCCATGGGTTGACTGGCGGGGATTACCCGCAGATGCACCACCTGTGAACACGACTGTGCCAACTTCGCCGCGTTTTATCCGCCCGGCGCTCCGCTCGTTGTTGTGAGCGTCGCTCCTATGCCCTCCGTTGTTGTTGGAGGGCGACTGCCTCCAGTTGCCCAGCAGCAGCGTCCTTCACGATCCTCCTCCACAGATGGCGATCTTGACACCGCTGGTAATGGTCATCGGCAAGTTCACTCAGCTCCACATCGTCCTGAACCACACCCACCCACCAACTCATTCATTTAAACCGTTACCTACCCATGAATTCATTAAATTACCGATCACTCCCGCGTTAATTAATTCGCCAGTTCAGTCACTCATTCATTCATTCAAACAGTCCCTCACACACCCACTCATTCATTGAATCACGGATTCGCTCATTCATTCAAACACTCACCCACTTATTAACCAATTTAATAATTTACTCAAACAATCGCTCACCCACTGATTAATTAAATAGCTGATTCACTCACTCATTCCACAACTCACCCACTCATTCACCAATTCACTCACTCATTCATTCAAAAAATCACTCAATCGGTTCACTCATTCCCTGCCTTCACAATGCATCAATTCAATTACCAACTCACTCCCACTCGCACGAACACACACGCCCACTTATTCAGGTTGTCACCAACGCAACCACTCTGGCATAGACGCATTCATTCTTTCATCCGCACACGCACTCACCCACCCACTCAGCGACACCGTCAGTTACTCACACACTCGCCGACCCACTCAGTGACTCAGCCACGTATTCGACAATTCAATTAGGACTTTTGCCAAAAGCGCACTCACTCATACATTCTATCACAAACACATCCATGCACGCAAGTGATCGCTAGCTCACCCATTTACTCACTCACTCACTTACACACTCATTCATCCAGATGTGCACCCAGCCACTTACTCAACCATTCACTCAGCTACTCACTCGGCCACTCACTCACCCATTTAATCAACTACTCACTCGGCCATTCACACACTCACTTTGCCACTCACTTGGCCACTCACTCACTCAACCATCCACTCACTCAACTACTCACTTGAACAATCACGCACTCACTCATCCACTCACTCTGCCACTCACTCGGCCACTCACTCACTCAACTACTCACCCACTTACTCTATCACTCACTCGGCCACTCACTCAACTACTCACCCACTTACTCTATCACTCACTCGGCCACTCATCCACTCACTCAATTACTCAACTACTCACTCACTCGCTCACTCACCCACTCACTCGGCCACGATGATGGACGTGCTATGAAGACAGCACATGGTTTGTGTGTGCTATGAACAAGGTACAACGGAGCCTTGTGTATATTTTGTCCTTAAAGACCACACAGTGATGGTGATGTTGACACGGACCGTTAATAAGTTGTTGTTGTTCGTTGTGTTTGTGCACCACTGCCAACGCAAGCAGCAGCAGAGACACCACCACCATCTTAACTTTAGCGATGCAGAAGCCTCGTTAAACACATCCCTGCGGAGGGAGCTGGTAGGAACGTTGGGTTGCTCGGTCAATGGCCAGGGTCAACGGCGGCGTGGTGTATTCCGCAAATATGCCCGACTGTGAGGGCGGGCACAAGCCGGCGTGAGTAGGTTAAACGTTGAGTTTTATAAGGGCACCACGGGGTGACCAGCCCCTCCCCACCCAGCCCCACCCTCCCCACCCAGCCCCTTCCCACCCTCCCCACCCAGCCCCACCCCTCCCCACCCACCCCCACCCCTCCACGACGGATGGACGGACGGACGGACACAATAATCCCCTGTGGGCTAGTGTAACCAGGAGGTTCCTACCAGTAATATGGCTTCGTGGTACATTTGTCAGTAACCGAATGGCAACAAAAACCGGTTAAACCGGTTTACCGATGAGCCCACTCTCTAAACTAAACTAAAACTCCACTTTGTATTTGACCAGGAACGCCCCAATGAGCTGTGTAGCTAGTTTTTCAGAAGGGGCCTGCCCGTCACAAATGATAACACGACGAAGTGGCTTCTCATCACGTGGAAATAAATATCAGCCGACTACTCTCAACGCGTGATGTTGTTACTAAGGACCTGGAGAAAAATCCACGCAAACCACAAATATACAGCAGGCGTCAGGGTCAGGATCGAACCCACGACCTCATGTATACCATTGTTGTGTTCCCATTGCCATGTTCCAATTGTTGTGTTCCCATTGTCATGTTCCCATTGTTGTGTTCCCATTGTCATGTTCCCATTGTTGTGTCCCCATTGTCATGTTCCCAGTGTTGTGGTCCCATTGTTGTGTTCCCATTGTCATGTCCCTATTGTTGTGTTCCCATTGTCATGTTCCCAGTGTTGTGTTCCCAGTGTTATGTTTTCCCATTGTTGTGTTATCATTGTCATGTTTCCATTGCTGGTATCCCATTGTCATGTTCCTATTGTTGTGTTCCCATTGTCATGTTCCTATTGTTGTGTTCACAATGTCATGTTCCTATTGTTGTTCACAATGTCATGTTCCTATTGTTGTTCCCATTGTCATGTTCCTATTGTTGTGTTCCCATTGTCATGTTCCCAATGTCGTGTTTTGATTCTTGTATTCCCAATAACGCATTCCGATTGTCGTGTTCCCATTGTCGTGTTCCCATGTTTACGTCCCCGTTGTTGCGTTCCCCGTTGCTGTGCTGCCATTGTTTAGTAATCACGCGGCTCGCGCGCCGAGTTAAGCGCGCGATGAAGACGACATCTGGACACGCGGAGTCCGTCCCCCAGCCCCAGCACCCTCCCCTGGGTGGGCGGCAGCGTGAGGCTGGGCGCAGTGGCGAGAGCTCGCGGGGCCTCACAGCCACACGGCCCCCCTGGGTTCGACTCCCGACTCGGGGGGGGGGGGGCGCGTGTCTGTGCCTGGAGTTTGCGTGTCCTGCCCCCATTCGGCAGAGCGCGAGTGGTGGAAGCATCGTGGTGGATTTGAGATGTTGACTCCCTCGCCTCGTATACAGGAGGTCGTGGGTACGAACCCGACCCGACGCCTGCTGCTGTATATTTGGAGTTTGTGTGTCTCTCATCATCATCATCATCACGGTGGCTTTGAGATGTTAACTTCCTCGCCTGGTATACAGGAGGTCGTGGGTACGAACCCGACCCCGACGCCTGCTGCTGTATATTTGGAGTTTGCGTGTCTCTCATCATCATCATCACGGTGGCTTTGAGATGTTAACTTCCTCGCCTGGTATACAGGAGGTCGTGGGTACGAACCCGACCCCGACGCCTGCTGCTGTATATTTGGAGTTTGCGTGTCTCTCATCATCATCACCACGGTGGCTAGGAGATGTTAACTACCTCGCCTGGTATACAGGAAGTCGTGGGTTCGATCCTGACCCTGACAACGCCTGCTGCTGCTGCTGTATATTTTGAGTTTTTCTTCGGGTCCTCCAGATTGATTGCCTCCACATTTAGAATGAGCATCGCCACGCGTTCAGAGTATTCGGCTGCTGCTATAAATGTCCACACGACGACGATGATGATGAGCCCACTTCGTTGAGCTGTCATTTCTGATAGCCAGAGTCGCTTCCGGTGAAAATAAAAATACATAGTTTAGTGTGGTTAAAATAGAGTGAGTGAACGTGTGAGTATCCGTGGTGCATCTGAATGCGAAACGGGTGCGGCACGAGTTGGGGAGGGAGATGGAGTTGATGCGGTACTGGAGGACGTGGAGCTGAGTGGACTTGCCGATGACTGGTACCAGCGGTGTCAAGATCGGCCGCTACTGGGCAGTTGGAGGCAGTCGCCCTCAAACAACAACGGAGGGCGGAGGAGCGGCGCTCACAACAACGAGCGGAGCGCCGGGAGGATAAAGTGCAGTAAGTTGGCACAGTAGGGGTACTGCTGGTGCATTTACCAGTCATCTCAGCCAGGCAACCCATCGGACCTGCTGGGTCTGTCCCGTGACCTCCTGCCAGCGAGCCTTCGATGCTTCACGTGACCGTGAAGTGTACTTAGCCTGGCACAGGAGCCGTGGTGGTTATCACTGCCACTCAGTGGCGAATGGCGGTTGTCGTTGTTGTTGTATTGGGGAGCGGTGGTGTAGCGGTTAGCGCGCTGCGCTATGAACCTGGCTATCCGGGTTCAATTCCCGCTCACGGCCAACACCAGTGACGATTATCTGAACCGGTCCCGGGCCTCCCCTAGGTCGACTCAGCCTCAAATGAGTACCTGGTGCGGTGTGTAAACATTTCCACTCGGGAGACGAAGGCGGTTGGGCGTGGTGCTGGCAACCCACCCCTCGTGTACCGTTCCGGCCTTCATAGGTGCTCCCTAACAGCACTTGCCCTACAGTCTGTTAAGGCTATATGGGGATCTTTATCTTTGTGTGTGTGTCTGTGTGTGTGTGTGTGCGTGTCCTGTGTTTGTCCCGTGTGTCTGTCTGTGTGTGTTCCCCTTGTGTGTGTGTCTGTGTGTCCTGTGTTTGTCCCGTGTGTCTGCCTGTGTGTGTTCCCCTTGTGTGTGTGTCTGTGTGTGTGTGCGTGTCTGTGTCTGTCTGTGTGTGTTCCCCTGTGTGTGTGTCTGTGTGTGTGTGCGTGTCCTGTGTTTGTCCCGTGTGTCTGTCTGTGTGTGTTCCCTTGTGTGTGTGTCCCGTGTGTGTGTGTGCGTGTCCTGTGTTTGTCCCGTGTGTCTGTCTGTGTGTGTTCCCCTTGTGTGTGTGTCCCGTGTGAGAGAGACAGATACTCGGGACACGCAAGCGATAATTTGTGGGGGTTTTTTTTCTCGTCATAACTCATTTTATGTCACCTCGGCTGAGATCCAGGAACAGCGAAGACAGCAGAAAAAAGAGGATTTCGCCCGCGGCGGGATACGAACCCCAGCCCGGGATGGGGGGGGGGGTCACAGTGGAACACGCGCAGGGAAGCTCAGAATGAACGAATTCGCGATGCTGCGAGATGCGTGACACCTCGTTAGAGATGAACCACGGCGATCAGTGAGTGACGATAACCGGTTCGTAGTCTGATCGGCATCGGCATGAACCACCACCACCACCATCACCAGCCAGCATTGCCACGGACAATTGGCCTGAAAACACAAACGCATGTGCGTGTACAATCACGTCTGTTGCTAAGTTGGTAAGAGGGAGTAGAAGGGGGAGGGTCTAAACCAGACTGGTTCTTCCACCGCTAGGTCGGCTCAGCCTTAAATGTGTACCTGCCGCGCCGTGTAAAGGTCTTGGGGAAACAAAGGCGGACGGGCGAGGGTTGCTGCTCTTTCATGGGTGCTGCTGCTGCTGCTAGCTGACAGCACTTTGCCCCAGCACTTTGTTGAGGCTACACGGAGGGGGGATCTTTGTCATTGTCTCTATCACCACCGTTATAACGCGAGACACTCACCACCATTGTAGTAATTAGTAAGCGCATCGTAGTAAGTACATCGTAGTAAGTACATCGTAGGAAGTACATCGTATCTCAACGAACTTGTATCGCCATGTCGCTCTTTCCGGCGAGGGGGGGGGGGGCACGTTTGAAGAGCGCATCGGCTGTGGTTGTTGCTGTAGTTGTTGCTGTAGTTGTTGATGTAGTTGTTGCTGTAGTTGTTGATGTAGTTGTTGATGTAGTTGTTGTTATAGTTGTCGTGGTTGTTGTTGTAGTTGTTGCTGTAGTTGTTGTTATGGTTGTTATAGTTGTTATGGTTGTTGTTATAGTTGTTGTGGTTGTTGTTTTAGCTGTTGATGTTGTTGATGTAGTTGTTGTTATAGTTGTTGTTAACGTTGTTATGGTTGTTATAGTTGTTGTAGTTGTTGCTGTAGTTTTGGTTGTTGTAGTTGTTGTTGCGAATTCGGTACAAAAGCCACAACTTGACATCCCAGTAGCCGCTATTGAACGGGACCGTGGAATGTCTCGATCTCTGAGCAGAAAACCGCACCGGTCACTTACGACAACAACAGCAACAACATCAGCAGCAGCAGACAGGAACCGTGAGACAAAGACAAAGATCCCCCGTGTAGCCTGTAGGGGCAAGTGCTGTTAGCGAGCGGCACCTATAAAGGCGCACGAGGGGTGGGTGGCCAGCACCACGCCCGGCCGCGTTTGTCTCCCCAGTGGCGATGTTTTTACGCACCGCACCAGTTGGTGTTGTTGTTGAGGATGCTGGTGGTGTTGTTGGTGTTGTGTTGTTGGTGTTGTTGTTGTTCGTGGTGTTTGTTGTGTTGGTGTTGCGTTGTTGGTGTTGTTGACTGTTGTGGGTGTTGTTGTTGTAAGCCGGCGTTTGAGACAACGCGGAGGTGATTATCGTCGCGGGTATCGTTGTGCTGATGCCAACATCCGCTAGGCCGAGTGGTCCACCTCGTCCGTGTTCACAATGCTGATGATGGCGCTGCTGCTGATGGTGCTGCTGCTGCTGATGATGCTGCTGCTGATGATGATGCTGATGAACCTGCTGCTGCTGATGATGCTGATGATCCTGCTGCTGATGATCCTGCTTCTGCTGATGATGCTGATGATCCTGCTGCTGATGATGATCCTGCTACTGGTGCTGCTGCTGATCCTGCTGCTGCTGCTGCTGATAACACCGGTCAACACACTTTTTCTGGCATAAGGTATTCCAACGGTTTTAAGGTAATTTTGGGGTGCTGATTCCAAATCTGGCATCAGTTTTTGTCTATTGCAAATATTGCATTTTCAATAAAAACAGCAAATGTATGCTCATATACGAATAGCTAAACAGACATCCATACAAGAATAAGATAAGATACAATATACAATAATAATGAAAAAACATTTAATGAGCCGTAGCACAAAGTTGTGAGAGTGACTGCATATCAATGTGAGTGAATGCATATTACCATGTAAGAATTGAATTGAAGATAAGAAAAATATGTACAAAAAGGTCATTCACAATAGTGATGTTACATCTGCATAAACGACCTCTTCTTTGACGATCTCCGATGTACAGCTTGTGGAATGTCTCTCATCAAGGACCAGCAGTAATCTGCCATCATGTTTGAGTCCCATCGGCCTTGGTAACGTTCTTCCATAACTTTAATGTCTTGATGAAAGCCTTGCTCTTCGCTCACGTGACCATGTTCTCTGGAAACTGGGCCACGTGACTTGTTAGTAGTGAACCTTGATGCTCATTCTACATCCAAGTGCTTGGAAACTCAAGAGCAGCTCCTCCACAATCTCTCGATAGTTGTCCGCTTTCCTGTTCCAAGGAAATTGCGCACCACATCAGAGAATGCATTCCAAGCTCTAGCCTCTGCCGCAGTCATTGTTGTAACAAAGTGTGGATCCCTGATAAGTGTTCTTATTTGAGGGCCATCAAATATTCCTGCCTTTTTCTTCTCGGCACTGAGACTTGAAAAGGTTGAACATATACAGCTGAAGCAGTCTCCAGTGTGATCAAGAGCTTTGACGAATTGCTTCATTAACCCAAGTTTTATGTGCAGTGGGGGAAATACAATTTTATTCCTATCAACCAGAGGCTCATTCTTGATGTTCTTGTCACCAGGCGTCAAACTGATTCTTGGTGGCCAGTTCTTTTTAACCCAGTGTTCTAATGTAGCCCTACTGTTCCAGTAGCACAGGAAACACGGGCATTTGGTGTGACCTCCTTGCTGACCCAGCAGAAAATTAACCATTTTCAAATCAACACAAATTAGCCATTCATGAACATGGTATCCCAATATATCCAGAACAATCTTGATGTTGGCATACTCTTCATTCATTTTTACAGAGTGTCCTATTGGGATTGAACCATATATATTTCTGTTGTGAAGTAACACACATTTCAAACTCTTTCTACTACTATCAATAAAAAGTCTCCATTCACTTGAATCATATGCGGGCAGTCCCATATTGAGAAGAAGCCATTCAACATCTTTACAATAAACAAGTTGACCATCTGAATGGAAGTACTTTCGCAGTGCTGCTTCTCTGTTACGATAAAAGGAGACACTAGTGCCAGGTCTGAGTAGTCCTTTCTCTTGCAGCCTGGAAGCCAACAATTCAGCAGACTGCTTTGGCAAATACAAATCTCTTACAAGATCATTCAATTCAGGCTGACTAAACAGAGACATTTTTATCACAATCTGCATCAGATGGCATATATTCGATCTGCGCATCATCATCATCATCTGTAGAAGCAGGTAAACTGAGGGATTCAACATCAATCTCTGGTAGCTCAGTAAATACAGGCACAGGTATTTCCTCACAGTGCTCAACTGGTCGTCTGGCAAATGGGATATCTGGGTATTGTAAGTGTTGTTTGTTTTTCTTATTGAAACCTTTTACATTGACAAGGCAGAAAAGTAGCAGTTATCCAAATGGTGTGTAGGATCTCTCTAAACCATTGGCACACCAAACTTCAGCTTAGCATTCTTTCCTTTAGACCATGATCGGAAAGTTTCAACACAGGGTTTACACACTTTGTGAGGAGCCCAATTTTGTCTTGGTCTCCAAGTCGTACTTTAAAGTAGGCAAGATAAACCTTCTTGACAAAGGTATTGATGTTGCGCCTTTGATCCTGAAAAGTGAAGCTGCCACAGATGTAGCAGAAGATATCTGGGTCATTACTGCATTTCCTTTCGGATGTTGTAGCCATTGTTAGATCACGCCCTGCAGAAGAAAAATATTAAATAAATGTGGATATCTACATTAAACCATATTTTAACACTAAAGCAGTCACTGACTCGCAACAACTTGCAATCATAAGTGACAGAGTTAATTTCGGGTAAAATGAATGAAAATGGGGTATGCCTATAGCATAAAAATGAGATGTGATAGAGCAAATCTGAGATCAGATTTGAATCAGAACCCTGAAATTAGTCTAAAACAGCTGCAAAAGTCCAGGCCAGAATCTTGTTTTGTTGACCAGTGTAATGATGCTCGTAATGCTGCTGATGCTGATCCTACTGATGATTCTGCTGATGATTCTGCTGCTGCTGATGATCTTGCTGCTGCTGCTGATGATGTTACACTGACGACGATTATTATAATAATTGTTATTAACGACCTCGCGATGCCCCTCACGAAACTCGTGACGGACGGACCGGTTAGGTGGAGGGCGAGAAGGGAAATGTAAAAAATTGAATCTTCCCGCACGACCCGAATGGCAAGAAGCGACCAACTCGGAGAGAAAGCAAAGGAGGGAGGGAAAGAAGTAAGGAAGAAGAAGTAAGAGATGGAAGTAAGAGTAATAAGGGAGCAAGTAAGATATAAGTATGGAAGTAATGGAGGAAGTAATGGAAGTAATAGTAATGGAGGAAGTAAGAAAGTAATGGAAGTAATGGAGGAAGTAAAGTAAAGTAATGGAAGTAAGGAAGTAACGGAAGTAATGGAAGTAATGGAGGAAGTAATGGAAGTAAGATAGAAAGTAAGAAAGTAATGGAGGAAGTAAGAAAGTAAGGAAGTAATGGAGGAAGTAATGGAAGTAATGGAAGTAATGGAGGAAGTAAGAGGAATTTAACTGGGGACGTGGCACGAGAGGAGTTATTGACGCGTGGGAGAGGGTAGGGCGCGAGTCCCGACCGCGACGTGGTGATGCCTCGCTCGGTTTCCATAACGGAGGAGGAAGTGAGACATTGGGGGGGGGAGGGTGGAGGTGGGAGGGGTGGTGGGGAGGGGGGTGCAAAGTGCTGGGGGGTATCAGAGTCATGGTAGGTTTTGGTAGCAGAGGAAGACTGATTTTGAGATGGAAGCTTTAACATGGATAGGGGTGGGCGAGGGGGGGGGCATGACAGTGGTAGGGGGCTGTTGGAAGGAGGGGGTCTGGGGGAGAGGAAGGGAGGGGGGGCCCCGTCCACAGATAGAAGTGGCGGAAAAGGACTGACCCCCCGGCACCCCAAAAGCCACGTGGGAATCACTGCGACCACGAGACGACTATGGGGAGGGAGGGATGCGACGAGGAAGATTACGGGGGAGGTGGTAGATTTGGGGGGTGCCAGGGAAGGTAGGTTACCTGCAGTGAGGAAGAGTAACGTCACCCCACGCCCCTGTTATCAATATGATAACATCCACAACACACACACAGTGAGAGCCGTCCCACCCCCCACCACCGCCCCCCGCCCCCCCACTACCAGCACCGAACCAGAACTCGGCTTCTCCACAGGCATCCGGCAATCGGCTGGATCCAATCTGATAGCTGCCCCCCCCCTCAATCATCACCACCGCCACCACCCACAGCCATTGACACTGCTGAGACCATACTTCACCGCGCTGGTCAACACGGGCGTTTGGATGAAGGCGGGCAGCGTCGGTGACATAGGTGCGCAGCGGTGCAGTACAACGGCGGCGAGTGTCGCTTGTCTGCACGTCCCTGCGCTATGGGCTAGGCCCGCAGCCCGCTGAGCCTGGCCACCAAGGTCTGGCGAGACCGGGGCGCGTCGCGGGACGCGAGGGGTTGGTGGCTCACACACGGATGGTGTTTGTGAAACTCCCTTCTTGACCCGTGGGTGGGGGTCAAGGAGGAGCCGTCCCCCCTGGAGAAGGCGGTAGGGCAGAGAGTGTGGGCTAATCTCCCATCCGTTCCATCCATCTGTACACGGCGGAGCGATAGAGCGTTGCACCATCGCACGTGGCGGGGGTTTCCCTCCGGGGTTGCTGCGGTTTCTCTCCTCCCCACGTGAATAACAAACGCGACCTCGTCATTCGTTGAGGTCTGAACGCATCATTACAAATAAAATAATAAAACACCAATGTAGTGGTGGCAGGACCCTCTTGAATAAGAGTCTTTACGGCTCGCCGTTGCCTCTACCTGGATACATAACTAAGTAATTACGTAATATAGTTGTTATAATCGAACTCGACCACCAGTGGCTGTTGGGTGAAAATCACCCCCCTCCCCCCAACACCCCCCATCACCACCAGCCTCGTAATCGATTCCGCGGTCGTGATCCGATTCGCCGTCTCGTTCAGCGTCGCCGGTCCCGCCGTGCCCAATCCCGTGTCGCGTCTCATTTGCATCTCATTTGCATACGAATCGATTCACTCGGAAAGGTTTGCAGGGGAATCGGATCGCAAGAAGAGGAAGAGCCGTTGTAGATAATGGGAGGGTGGGGGTGGGAACAGGGGGGGGGGCGAGTAGGGAACGGAGGGAGGGGGTTAGGGAGAGGAGGCATTGGGGAGGAGGAGCAAGGAGGCAACATTGGACGAATTCCAGAAATCCACTGCCCCAGCGGAAGCGACGTCAATTGCAGGTGACGTCACGGCTCCTGCAATGTGGCCAACGCAGGGGGGTGGGGTCTGCGTTAACCACGTGCGCGCGTGGTTAAGGACAGAACAAAGCAACCACAAGGACTTCCCGAATGGCCGGTATGCAATGGCGGAGCCAGGATTTTCAGGTCGGGGGGGGGGCAACCCCTCCAGCAAAGAAAAATGATAGAGGAGTTGTTAGTAAGGACTTGTCCCTTGCTTTTTATTCGACGCGTGTGCGGCGATGGCGCAGCCATCGATCGAGGGTCAAATTCGAACCGCGTTGTGTGATCGGCATCGCGCTCGCTGAAGGTGAATGCCTTCAGGAAAGTCGTGTCCTGTATGCGCAACTGCGCACAATTATAACTGCTTTGCCGTTACTTATTGCCTATTGTGGACTCAGACTATTGTCCTATCATCGAGTCCCTGGCACATAATAATATGCTACACAGTGGCAGTCTGGGTCGCAAAATGCCGCTTTATTACTAATGCACGGCAAAGGTGACTCGTTTAAGACTGAGTCGACCTAGGAGAGTCCCAGGATTTGGTTCAGGCGGTGGCGCGTGAGCTTGTAGCGCTAACCGCTTCGCCCTGCTCCCCGTAGAAGTAACGGAAAAGATCCCCGTATCGCTGTAGCCGACTGTAGGGGCAAGTGCTGTTAGAGAGGCACGGGCAGAGGAGGCACGGGGAGAGACAGAAGGGGGCGGGAGAGAGAAGAGGGGGAGAGATAAATACGAGAGGGGAGGGGGAGAGGGGCCAACGAGAGAGAGAGACAGAGGAGAGGGAAATAGATTACTCAAATCCGTATTGTATCTGGGGTTTAGAGTCTGATAAAAACTGCCCCCCCAGAGAGAGAGTCTGAATTCAGCCGACAGGAAGAATAACTCTCTCGCTCTCTCTCTCTCGCACACACACAGGCACACACACACAGGCACACACACACAGGCACACATACACAGACACACACACACAGGCACACACACACAGGCACACACACACAGGCACACATACACAGGCACACACACACACAGGCACACACACACACACAGGCGCACACACACACACAGGCACACACACGCACACACACACAGGCACACACACACACACACAGGCACACACACACAGGCACACACACACACGCACACACACACACAGGCACACACACACAGGCACAAGGACAAAGATCAGAGACCCCCCCCCCCGTGCAGCCCTCTCAGACTGTCGGGGCAAGTGCAGTTCGGAGGAGTAGCAGCGCCCCTGGCCGCCTTTGTCTCCCCGGCGGCGACGTTTACTACACACCGCACCAGGTACTCATTTGAGGCTGAGTCGACCTAGGGAGGCCCAGGGACCGGTTCAGATACTCGTCACTGCTGGTGTTTGTTGGTGGCTCTGAGCGGGAATCGCAACTCAGGGTCTTCGGGTTCGTAGCGCAGCGCGCTAACCGCTGCGCCACCGCTCCCACACGAACCTACACACGTGTACACCACACGAACCTACACACGTGTACACCCACGTGTACAGAAATACTATTACACACGCGCACACTCGTGAACATATACACATACTAGTACACACACCTACCAACACGTGTACACGCACACGTATACAGATACTATTAAACACACTCGTTTACTGTATACACCTACACGTGTACACACAAACACACTTACACGTGTACACGTGTACACACTTACACGTGTACACACTTACACGTGTACACACAAACAGACTTACACATGTACACACCCTTACACGTGTACACACACACCTACACGTGTACACACAAACACTTACACGTGTACACACACGTATACACACACACACCTACACGTGTACACACACCTACACGTGTGAGCACAAACTTCTTGCACGTGGGGAGACAAAGGCGGCCGGGCTTGGTCGTGGCACCACCTCGTCGTGGTGTCGTGCCCGCCTTCATAGGTGCCACCGCTAATGAAAGTGACACTCCGCTCACGGCACTGACACCGCACCAGTCTGTACAGGTGGTCTAACTGTCAAGTCACGTGGTGCCCGCCGCTTCCTGTGACGTAGTTAACGCGTCACGGTCATTGTGAGCCACGTGTTCCCCCCCCCCCCCCCCCCCCACTGCGCTTTGAAGTCACACAAAGACAATACACTTTTAGGGCAACCTAAAATTTTGCTACTTTTTTTTAGCAGGTATACTGGCCATAAACAATAGCCCAACGAAGCGGCTTATCGCCATGGAAATGTCTAGCCGCATGATGTTAATTCAAAATGTGGAGGGAAAACCGGAGACAAATCCACGTGACCACAGGAGAGAGAGAGCGAGCACACAACAAATAAACGGCAGCCGTCAGGGACGGGATCGAACCCAAGTCCTCCTGTACACCGCGCGAGGTGGTTATATCTCCGACCACCGTGGCACCCCACTGCTCCACCCGTGTCGATGACGTCGAGACGAGGAGAGGGCAGTTGCCACCCGTCCCGCATTACGTAAGCAGACCCGAGCAATACCCCGAGCAGGGGAATGCGACGGCGGGTAGAGAATGAAATTGAGGTCGAGTCCGGAAGATGTAATTGGGCCAAGACACCACGGGCCCAAATAACTCGGCACAATATTATCATTCTCTCACTCATTCTCTCACTCATTCTCTCCTCACTCATTCTCTCTCTGTCTCGCTCATTCTTCGCTCTCACTCACTCTCACTCATTCTCTCTCTCTCACTCATTCTCGCTCATTCTTCTATGTCTCGCTCATTCTCTCTCATTCACTCATTCTCTCTATCTCACTCACCATTATCTCTATATCTCACTCACTCATTCTCACTCATTCTCTTCATCACTCATTCTCTTCTCACTCCTCCTCATTCTCTCTATCTCACTCACCATTCTCGCTCATTCTCTCTTTTCTCTTTCTCGTATTTCTCCATCATCTCCTCTCTGTCCGCTCATTCTCTCCTCTCACTCATCTACTACTTCTCTTGAGCCTGTTTTGTCGCTCATTCTCTCTCGCTCTCTTTTATAACGATCAGAGGAAACAAGAAGATGCTCGGTGTAGTCGGCACTTTGCTTCGTTCATCATTTCGGTTTTTTTAATGTTTTGCTTTATGTAACCCCCCCCCCTTTTTAAATGAAATATTTCACGCTCTGCTCTCCTTACCCTTCCCTCTCTCTACTCCCTCTCTCTACCCCCCCTCTCTCTCTACCCCCCTCTCTTTACCCCCCCCCCTCTCTACCTCCCTCTCTCTTTCTCGCTCATTCTCTCACGCTCTCTCTCTATTTTTTTTTCTATTTTTTTCTTTATTCATTACTTTCTTTTGATTTCCTTTTTTATTTTCTATTTCTTCTCTCACTCATTCTCTCTCTGTCTCACTTTCTCGTTCATTCTCTCACACGCTCTCTCGTTCACTCTCTCTCTCTCACTCATTCTCTCACGCGCCCTCTCTCTTTCGCTCATGCATCCAGCCTCTTGAAGATAAACCAGCGGCTCGGCGCCCCTTTCCCTGTGACGAAGGGGTCAAACAGGGATGCCCCTCTCGGGGCTGCTGTGCGCCCTGTCCATTGAGCCACTGCTACGCCACCTGAGACGAAATTACGTCTGGCCGGTCGTAAAGCTCCAGCTTACGCAGACGACGTGATGCGTCGTGCTCAACGAGAGCACATGCCGTTTCCCGCTTTGCAGGCGGTTGCAGTGTACGAGAGGGCCTCCTCCGCCAGGGTCAACTGGGCCAAGTGCGAGGCCCTCTGTGTTTGGGGTCGCGAGGCGCCGTTCGCTCTGTGCTCCTCCCAGGAGGAGTCAGTTGGCGGGACGACGGAGTCTTGTACCTGGGGTTTACCTGGGAAACCCAACGACGTCGCTCTCAACAACTGGACCGAGCTGGCCGACACAATCGAGGCTAAATTACTGACATGGGCACGCCTCGCTCCGCAGATGTCCTTCAGGGCCGAGTGCTCGTCGCTAACACCCTGGCTGCAGCAGCCNTGCTGTGGCACAAGACCAAGGCCCTCCAGCCTCCTGCTTGGCTACTCACCAGAGTCAACCGCTCACTCGCGCACTTCGTCTGGCACGGGAATCACTGGCTCAGGCCGGGCGTTCTCTGCCTGCCGGTGGGTGAGGGTGGCCAGGGTCTGGTGGACGTCAGGCACATGGCAGTCAGGTGGCTGCTGTACGACCGGGAGGAGCTTCCCTGGAAGTCGCCCTGCTGAGGAATGCAGGGGGTGCCTGGGTACGGAAAGGAGCTCGTCCTGATGGACCTGAGCCTGGTCCACTTCACGAGGCTGCCAGGTTATCACTGGAGCCTCTAGGACGAGTGGCGGAGCTTCGAGTGGAGCAGAACACGCGCCCTACGACCTCGCGCAGTTCCAGAACGAGCCCTTTTTCTGCAACGGACTCTTCCAGGGGATCAGAGGAGAGAGGACCCTGGCTCTACGCCTCACATCAGCAGGGCTGTGGACAGTCTTCGGCATCCTGCAGGGCCACCAGCGCAAGTGGAAGACGGCAGCTGAGATCGCCAACACCGCTAGGGACTCCGCTCCACGCTCGCCGGGAGAAGCTGCTGAGGGACGTCGCTCCGCGCCATGAAGGAGCTGCGCCTGAAGCTGGAGGCGCCGGGGATGGTGGTGCCCCCCCTCCTCCTTCCCGGAGTTGTGCTTCTCCTGCGCGCAGCCCCTGCCACAGCGACTCCGGCAAGCTACTGAAGCTCCGAGGCTGCAGGAACGTGCCCCTGCAGAGCGCCACAAACACAGCGCTCTACACGTGCTGTGTCAAGGCGCTCTACACGTGCTGTGTCAAGGCGCTCTACACGTGCTGTGTCAAGGCGCTCTACACGTGCTGTGTCAAGGCGCTCTACACGTGCTGTGTCAAGGCGCTCTACACGTGCTGAGTCAAGGCGCTCTACACGTGCTGAGTCAAGGCGCTGCATTCCCGGACCTGGCCGACCTACCGGACACAAAATGGAGAGACCATTTCTCTCCCTCATTGCAGCCGCCCCCAGTGGAAACAAATGTACAAGTCTCCCCGTAGCCAAACGCAGTGGAGATTGGCACACTGCACGTTGCCATCGGCCATGTCGCTCAGCCGAATCTCGCCAGGGGTAACAGACTTGTGCATTTCCTGCGTGCCAGGGAGGATCTGCCCCACCGGTACTTGCGCTGCCAGCGGCTCAAATAATGTCCGCCTTTTGGGGGACATCTTCAGGAAACTGGGGGTGCCCTTCTACAACAGCAGCTTCATATATGGATGGTGCCTTACCTGGCTAACAAGTGCCATGACCTCGCCAACTTCGCCTGTGCTCAGGCGAAGATGGCGGTGTACAGAACGAGAAAAAGATGCTGGAAGGTGACACTAACGGCTGCTCTGTGTTCCAGTGTTCAGGGGCCTGCTCAAGGCGTGGCTCCGATGGAGACGCATACCACACACTCGGTGGTGCAGACTCTTCTTCGAACGCTGGGGAGCCGGACAAGCCCCTCTCTGTACCAGCGTGGACGGCACCTCGTGTTCACCTTCTGAAGCGCTCGCTCGTCACCGTGGCGTGCGCGATGACCACCACCACCACCACCANGTGACTTTTATTCGTGTTGTGCGCGGTGCATTTAGCGCCACAGCGCGTGGATTTATAGCGATTATTTTCATGTGTTTGCTGGTGACTGTGTATTTCATATCGGAATCGCCTCCAGTGCTGTTGCTGCTTAAAAGTTTAAAGTCTCTCTCTCACTCTCGCTCACTTTCTCACGTTCTCTCACTTTTTCTCTGTCTGCATTATCTCTCAGCAAGGTACAGGCGCAGCCCGGCAACAGCCCTGCTCACGGCCCTGCTGACGGAAGGCGTCTCCGCTAGGAGGATCTCTCAAGAGCCGACACAGGGCGAGTATAGTCTCCCTATTCTCCCCTTCCCTCCCCCTTCCCCCTCCCCTCCTCCCCCTCCTCCTCCTCCCCTCCTCCCCTCCTCCCCCCCCTCCTCCCCTCCTCCCCTCCTCTTCCTACTCTCCCCACTCTCCCCACTACCCCACGTACTGAAAGAAGAGCTGGGATAGACCCCCCCGCACTTCAACGACATCTCCCGCTGCTACTGCTGCTGCTGCTGTTGCTGCTGCTGTTGCTGCTGCTGTTGCTGCTGCTGTTGCTGCTGCTGCTGCTGCTGTTGCTGCTGCTGCTGCTGGCAGTGAAGCAACAACAACAATCCCGCACGGTCCGTTTCAACAACACCGCGGCGTAACAAAAAAACAGACAACAAATTCATAACGGGCGACGTTTCGGGCCGCGACCCTTCTTCACAGCAGACGAGTGCGGCGCTTGCCCCGATGACGTGAGCGCACCGCATGGAACCCCGACGGGACAAACAGCCGAGCCCCCTACCCGCACCCCTCACTAGGAGCTCGCAAACACCGCTGGCGCCAACGTAGCCTGTGCCAGACCACGTGTGACACCTGTGACACGTGTGACACATGTGACACGTGTGACAAAGAGCTTCGCGGCTCATCGGATTCCTCCAGTCTCGATGCGCACGTTGCGATTGCGACTCGGATCGGCAAATTGATCATCTGAGAGCGTCGCCCGTGGCCGCCCTTGGGTGACTCGGCGTGAAGTGGGTAGCCGGTGCTGTGCACTGGGGAGACAAAGGCGGCCGGGCGGGGGTTATTGACCACACCCCCCCCCCNACCGGTCTCGCTTCTCTTTGTTGTCTTAGCAGGGAGGTCACGCGGGCAGGACGTGGGGAGATGGAAGAGGGGTTGGGTAGGGGGCTTGTGGGGTCTCGTGGTGGTAGTGGGGAATTGGGAGTGTCCCCCCCCCCCCTCGTCTCCTACCCCCCCCCNTCGTCCCCCCGCCTCCCTGTCCCCCACCCCCCCTGTCCCCCACCCCCACCCCCCTGTCCCCCCACCCCCTTCGTCCCCCCCACCCCCTGTCCCCCCACCCCCGCCCTCCCTGTATAGAAGGGCTCTTAGGAGTCAGATGTTGCTGTCTGATTGGGCTTTCAACTCTCCCGCGGGTGTAGCTGTGCTCTGTGAGAGATAAGCCACAGGGGGGGGGGGGTGGTGGGGAGCGTCAGGGGGAGAGTGGGGGTAGTGGGGAGAGCGTCAGGGGGAGAGTGGGAGAGCGTCAGGGGGAGAGTGGGGGTAGTGGGGAGAGCGTCAGGGGGGAGAGTGGGAGAGCGTCAGGGGGAGAGTGGGGGTAGTGGGGAGAGCGTCAGGGGGAGAGTGGGGAGAGCGTCAGGGGGAGAGTGGGGGTCAGGGGGAGAGTGGGGGGTAGTGGGGAGAGCGTCAGGGGGAGAGTGGGGAGAGCGTCAGGGGGAGAGTGGGGGGGGGGAGCGGAGGGAGAGTGCGGGGAGAGGAATGGAGCCGCTGTGGCAAAGCTTCATCTGAAGGGAGAGAGGAGGCCGCGTGTCGGTGGCGCGTGACGGAGAGCTCTGCATGCAGATGTGTGAGAGCTCCCCGTCGGAGGCCGTACGAGTGCGAGAAGGGCTGCGTGCAGATGCAGCACTTGTCGTAGTTAAAACAAATAAAGAGAGAGCGAGAGAGAGAGCGACATGGAGTAGGAAGAGAGGGGTAGAGAGAGAGGAGGGCAGAGAGGGGGTNGAGAGAGAGAGAAGGGGTAAGGAGAGCAGAGCGAGAAATATTTTGTTAAATCTTTCATTTAAAAACGGGGGGGGGGGGGTTATATAAAGAAAGCATGAAAAAACAAACAAAAAAAAAACGAAATGATGAACGAAGTAAAGTGCCGACTACACGGGCATCTTCTTGTTTCCTCTGATCGTGAAAACAAAGAGAGCGAGCGAGAGAGAGGGAACACTTTGTTGACCATAATTATCCCTTGTTGTAAAGGCCGTTTGGAGTGGGGATTGTGTTCATTATTAATGACGAGTTGCAGTCGGGCAGGGTTCTGATATCGCTCGCCACTGATGGCGCTAACCGCTGCGCCACCGCTCCTCTCGGTGATTGCATTAAAATAATGACAAGAAGAGAGTCCATAATGGAGGGTGGGGGTTGTGTTGTGTAGACCGCGTCAATATAAATGTGTGTCGTTAAACCCGCCACCACCCGAACGCCGCCAATCAGCAGGGCTCGTCACGTCAACACACGTGGCCATGCGTGACGAGCACAGCAGCAAACCGCGCGCGTGTTGGAAGCGAAACCAAACCCACAACATTTCGAATTCGACTGCCGTGACGTTTCGCCGGTATTTACAACAACTACAACAACAACCACAACAACCACAACAACAACCACAACAATACCACAACACCACAACAACAACCACAACAACCACAACAACCACAACCACAACAACCACAACAACAACACAACAANCACAACAACCACAACAACTAAACACCACATCACAACCACAACAANAACAACCACAACAANCACAANAACAACAACCACAACAACAACAACAACCACAACAACCACAACCACAACCACAACAACACACCACAACAACCACAACAACTACACAACAACAACCACAACAACCACAACCACAACAACAAGAACCAGCAGCAGCGTCATCGGTATGAACGGGTAACGAGTCGTCACGTGTTTGTTGACGTGACGAGCCCTCGCTGATTGGCGGTGTTCGGGTGGTGGCGAGTTTGACGACACACATTTATATTGCGTGGTCTAACACAACACACAAAAACCCCTCCCTCCCCCCACCTATATTTGTGGATAATGCAGGGTTGTTAAAACAGTTTTAACACTTACATGACACTATCGTTTTTAATGGATAAATAACGGATAAATACACTGTGACATGACAACAAGTGTAACGTTAATAGCTTCAAAGTCAACGAGTCTGCCACTTGTTCACCATCGTTGTCAACACGTGGTCCGGAATCTTCTCCAGGTGGTCTCCTGAGCCCAGAGGCGGCACGGTTCACGTGTGTTGTTGCAAATTCTCATAATTGTCAACATTTTTTTGAAGCACCTTGTATGAAGATAGATGAGAGGGGATGGGTTCAGGGTAGGGGTGGATCACACGGATACGTCACGGGAATTATGGGAGGCTTGGGATGGTTTAAAGCAGGCATGGGGAAAACATTTCGGCCAAGTGCCATTTGATATTTATAACATCATTCGCGGCCATACGAAATTATCAACTGAAAAATTAGCCCGTTATATTCGGTCAAACATTTAATTAACTTGCCCCTAATGTGATGGCTGGAACTGCTTCTCTTTGGCGAGGCGTGTGATGTTAGCTGGTATTGATGATGTTGCTACTCGCAACTGCTTTTCAGTTTGCTCCGAGATTTATTGAATTTAGAGTCCGCCTGCAGTTGCCTTGGCAGGGCCACCAAATGATTTTGCCGAACGTTCCCCACCCCTGACTTTAGAGGGAGAAATGTATACAGATGAGATGTCTCTGATGTGTCCGCGTTATCCGCTTGACTAATCTCCGCTCTCTCTCTGTCTCTCAGAGAGGCCAGATGGAAACACCGTAGAATCCTAATGGAGCTTCTGCGCCCGTCTGGAACGCTCTTCCAACCCACATTACGAAGCCACTGTGAGCTATGACGCAATTTTAAACGATTTAGATTGAAAACTCACTTCTTTAGAACTGTTTTCTTGTGTCTACTCTTTGGTTCTTTCGGTAAAGTCACGTATAAAGAGAAANTAAAAAATTAAATAATACCACACGTTTCGATTGCAACACAAGCAATCATCATCAGGTACAAATGATAGAGAAAACAAAACCTGGTAAACTTAAAAATATAATGCAATACAACACAGAGAGTCGGTTAACATAACAGTCAACACCCCGCCTGGTTGATTACGTTCTTCCAAAGATTGCTAAATTTAAGAGAGAGACAAAACACAGAACAGGAGACACACAGACAGACACACAAACAGAGAGAGACACACAGAGACACAGAGACACACACTGAGACACACAGAGAGAGAGACACAAGAGAGAGACACAGAGAGAGACACACACAGAGAAAGAGACACAGACTTTTTTGACTTTTATAATTTTATTTCACCAGCGCAAATTGCGCTGGAATATTCCGGTTCATTCAGTATACCTGCCTTTATGGCAACAAAAATTATACAACGTCGTACCGCACCACATCGCCACCGCCCCACAGCCAGTGTCCGGTGTGCTTTTCAAAAACACTCGGTGCACCTGCCTTTATGGCTATTAACACTCATCGTCATCACACACCACATCACCACCGCTCCACAGCCAGTGTCCGGTGTGCTCATCATCCGGGCTCTCACACCCTTTTGCCTGGCAGAGTAGTTCTTCCGCTCCCACTCCTCACCCTCCTCCCCGGCTGGTGGCGGCGGTGGTAGTGGTGATGGTGTCTTCTTCAACGCCTCGGGGAGGAGGGGTGATGGGGGGGGATGGTGGCCGCTTTCGGACTTTGGTCATCAAGGCCTTTACCCGGAAGATTTCCTGGCGACTATATCCGAACGTGCTTGGGTCCTGGACCACACGCCGGGCCGTGCTCATAAAGTTCTTCCTGTTGGGGAAACTGTCCTGCACGCGAATGTTTCGTCTCCCGTACGACCATTTCAGGAAACCAAGGAGTATTCTGGAGAGCACCCCATCTCGGGCATCGGAGGCCAGCTCTTCGGCCTTTCCGCCTGTCCCTTTGGGTCGCCGCCGCTGGCGACGCTCACCCTGCTCCCCTGCGATGACGGGCTGGGCGAGGCCGGGTCTGGCTGTTTTACTCCCTTGGTCACCGCCTTCACCTGCGCGTCGCCGCTGGCCTCCATGGCCTCCTTCTCCCCGGCCTTCCTCTCCTCACTCTCGCCCTCCGAGTCGGAGAGGGGCAAGGGCGTCCCCGACATGACTAACAATCCATCGCCCGTTCGGTCTCCCGCGCGCTGAAACCGTACCTGTGTGGATCCCAGTCCGCGTCTACTACTGCCCTCTCAAGGGAGCGCCTGTCGGGGAAGGCCTTCGTCAGCTCCCTCACCGCATTCCCCTTCTTCTTCCTGTCCGTCTTCCTCAACCACAAGAGGAGGGCTTTGGGCGTGCACTTCCCCGGCCTAGCCTCATCCCTCCACCCTCCGAGCTTTTGGGGGTACTCCGCCTTGTCCAGATCATCCTCTAAGTCCTCACCGTAAGTTTTCCGGTCGGCGCCAACCCACCCTCCGGTGTCCACCGACGTTCCCGGAACGGGGACCTCACCGGGCTCGGTCCCGAGTGCGTGCAGCTTCCTCCAACCCTTCGGTCTCTTGGCCCATCCCGTGGCGGACGAGGGGATGTTTTTTGGAGGCACGAAAACGCCCGGCACCCAACTGGCGCCGCAGCGCCCAGCAAGTTAGGTCCGGCTGCTGCACTCCCTCCGCCGCCTCTGCCAGAGGTACGCTACCTCTGGCCTTCATGGCCTCTCTCTCCATGTTCTCCCAGCAGCTGCTGCTCTCTGCAGCACTTTCTCTCTCGGTCGTCGCCAGCTCCATGCTCCCCTCCTCGTCACCCATCGGGCCGTGAAGGGAGGCCCTCCCGGGCTGCAGCTCCGCTCAGCTCAGCACTGGCACTGGCGGTGGTCGACGGTCTTCTCCTCCCGATGCCGGGACGGGCGGAGCCGGGCTCGGCGATCGCGCTCTCGGCGTCACCGCGTCCGCCGGGTTCGCGTCGCTGGTGGTCTCCAATGCCTCTCCCTCTGTCTCCACTGGGCAGCAGGCTGGCTGGCTGGCCGTCTGTCCGACGTCGCCAGCTGGCCGCCTCTTCGGCTGGCCGTTTTCACGCTTGCCCATTCTCCTCTTTTTCCTCACGCTCCTAACAGCGGCGGACTTTCCACCGTTGTTGTCATTCTCTCAACAGGTGCCGGCTCTCCGCACTCCGGTGCAGTGTCGGCGTCTCCCTGCTGCTGCTGCTGTTGTTGCTGCGGCAGCTGTTGCTGAGCCTCTTGCTGCGGCGGCGGGGGGCTCCTCCCGCTGCTGCTGCTGCGCTGTTGCTGCTGCTGCCTGCGCTGTGCTGCTGCTGTCTGCAGCTGCTGCTGCTGCGCTCGCTGCTCCGCTGCTGCTGCTGTTGCGGCTGCAGCGTCGGCGTTGTCTCCTTCGTTGCAGCTCCACTCCGCTTCGTTCCGGCGGAGCAGTTTTTCTTGAGGTGCCCGGCACCACCACACGCGTAGCAGCGTGGCTCGGCCGTGGCCAGGTATATGTATGGACGCGGCCACCAGCGGTACGTTTGATGGCCACGTCCATTCGGCACACCCACTCTTGAGCACGAGGAACACCTGTCGTTGGCCTGACAGACGTGCCTCAGTTCCTTCCTTTGCGTTCTTATATGCAGCAGACATGGGCGAACACACGCCGTAGCGTTGCAGTTCCACCCTAGCTCTGCGTTCGTGAAGTATGGTGGTGCGCCGGAGACGGTCACCGAACGCCGGTGTGAGAGCGGGCTGCATTGCACGAGCGCCCCCCTCCCTCCGACGCTGAGCCCTCTCGACCGCGCCGCCACCTCCACCGTGGCCACGTAGACCACGTAGCCCCGGTTCTCCCTCTGTATTACTCGGATGGCTGCCGGCCCGGCNTGCGCCGCCACCGCCTCAGCGACGTCGTCAAGCGGCGTCCCCAGCGGAGGGAAGCAGCGAAACCCGTGCCGATCTGTGAGGGCTCCATGCTGAGCCATGGTGCTTGCATGGTAGCAGCGCAGTGGTAGCGAAAATTAATCGTTAAAAATAAAAAGTGATAAAAAAAGTAATCACCCCCACACAAAACAAGCACACAACAACACACAACCACACAAACTACCAGCCCAACAGACGAACAAACAAAAACAACGACCACATAAACGACAAACACACCAACCACACCACACCGACCACACCACACCAACCAGCCGACGAAACAAACAAAGGAAAAGGACGATCGAACAGAAAAGACGACAGACAATCGAACACCCACGCACACAATCAAGCAACAAACACACGAACAAACACAGCAAACCGACAAACAAAACGAACACCAGTGGTGTTACACCAGGTGATAAAACCACGAGGCAATAAACAACCAAACAAGCAGACAAACAAAACAGCCACACAGACAAACGCACAGACCAGACAAACACACACGCACAGACAGGCACAACACGCGCAGGACAAACACACAGACGAAACCACACACGACCGAACCAACAAGTAAAACCAAACGAAAACGCACAATCAGACAACATACAAATAACCAAAACGACAGATAAACGAACAAACGCACGCGCAAGCAAACACACAAAACAAAACACTCACCAGACAGGCAAGGAGGACGAACACACGCGGTGTTAAACCAGGTAAAAGCACCAGGCCAACACACAACGCGACCAACCAAGCAGACAAACAAGCAGAACAAACGCACAGACAATCACACAGACCAGACACACACACAACAACAACAGTAGTAATGAAGACTGCTACTATAGCAGGCTGATGTGCGGGAGAAAGACGCAGAAAAAACCAGCGTTTTTTCCCTAGTTCACCTCTCTCTAGGCCAGGCTCAGGCTCACACCTGAGCCCAGGCCTCCACCCGCACCAACGTTAGCGGAGCAGCTCGTTCGTGCGACCGCACCCACGGGAGCGAGAGAGAGAGAGACACAGAGACAACACAGAGAGAGACACACAGAGAGAGACACACACAGAGAGACACACAGAGAGAGAGACACGCAGAGAGACACACAGAGACACACAGAGAGAGACAAACGGAGAGAGACACACAGAGACACACACAGAGAGACACACAGAGAGAGACACACAGATAGAGACACAGAGAGAGACAGAGACACGAAGAGAGNCACACAGACACAGAGAGAGACACACAGAGAGACACACAGACACACAGAGAGAGACAAAGAGAGACACACAGAGACACATACAGAGAGACACAGAGAGAGACACACACAGAGAGAGACACAGAGACACACAGAGAGAGAGACAGAGAGACACACAGAGACAGTGAGACACAGAGACACAGAGACACACAGAGAGAGACACAGAGAGAGACACACAAGAGAGAGACACACAGAGAGACACACAGAGAGAGNCACAGAGAGAGAGACACACAGAGACACAGAGAGAGACAAACACATAGGACGAATCAACCAGGTAGGGTATTGGCTGTTGTGTTAGCCGACTCTCTGTGTTGTATTGCATTATATTTCTAAGTTTACTAGGTTTTGTTTTCGCTTTCATTTGTACCTGATGACGATTGCTTGTGTTGCAATCGAAACGTCGTATGCTATTTAATTAATTATTTCCCTTTCTACGTGACTTTACCGACAGAACCAAAGAGCAATTCCTGCAGTCACGAAAGCGCCAAATCAATTCTTGCGTCTAGTTCGTTGTCCTTCCCCTGCGCACCTCCGATGGTACCACGCTTGGCCACGTTACGGCGCGAAAGAAGATCAACATATTTTTCGATTTAAAGCTTTCGTGACTGCAGGGATTCATCTTCTTGGTTTTTCGGTAAAGTCACGCAGAAGGGAAGTAATAAAATAATAAAAATAAAACATAATAAAATTATTCTCACGACGTTTCGGCCACAACGCAAGCAGCCGTCCTCAGGTGGAGAACAGGTCGTCGAGTAGACAGAGCCTGGAGCGTGACATTCAGACTCTGTCTACTTGACGGACCTGTTCTCCACCTGAGGACGGCTGCTTGCGTTGTGGTCGAAACGTCTGAGAATTATTTTATTATGTTTTATTTTNATTATTGTATTACTTCCCTTCTACGTGACTTTACCGAAATAACCAAGAAGAAAGATCACATACACACGTGCTCCTGGACATCTGTGACAGAAGAGCTTCATAGCTCATCGGTTCAACCTGAGTCTGACATCCTAGCGTGCGATCGCCCAGCCATGCAGATGAACATCGCGCCATGTATATTTAATATTATAATTATTGTCAGCATTTTAATCTCTGCATAATGAGACGGAATTTATTTTAAGGCGGCGCTCAATTTCCTGCTGATTTTATTTCACATTTATACGATGTAGCGATTTTAATTAGACCACGACACATGCATACATGTTATAATTAGACATGCATACAATGTGTGTGTGTGTGTACATGTTACATATCGAATTTGTCGTGCGGCGGTTAGCGCTACGAACCGGCCACCCGAGTTCGATTCCCGCTCGCGGCCAACACCCGGTGATGATTATCTGAACCGGTCCTGGGCATCCCCTGGGTCGACTCAGCCTCAAATGAGTACCTGGCGCGGTGTGGGAAAACGTCGCCACTCGGGAGACAAAGGCGGCCGGGCGTGGTGCTGGCCACCCACCCCCTCGTGTGCCGTGCCGGTCTTCGTGGGTGCTGCTCGCTAACAGCACTTGCTCCACCAGTTGTTAAGACTATGAACGTGTTTTGCCCTTCTTATATTACACGCGTGTGTACATACACATCACATGTACACGTCCGTGACTTGATGGAAATTACAGTCGTTGTGCCCTGCCTATAGCAGGGGCTCGAACGGCCTCCACATGCGCGCGAGATGCAACACCGCCGATCGATCGAGGATCGATCCTCAGTCTCACGTGCCGATTTCGCCCTCAAATGAAGTGGCCATCGGTGCGCGTGCACAGCGGATCCGCGACGGAGCGGAGGGGAATTGCAACGCGCACGCTGCGATCCGCGCGAGGCGAGTAAGTGGTCGATAATGACATGCACTTACCGAGTCAAGGAACCGCCGGGCGTTTTTGTTTTCTTCCTTGTCGCGGCGCAGTGTAGTGTAGTGTGTATTGTATTAGTGTAGTGTAGTGTGTATTGTAGTGTGTAGTAGTGTATTGAAGTGTGTAGTAGTGTATTGTAGTGTGTAGTAGTGTAGTGTGTATTGAAGTGTGTAGTAGTGTAGTGTGTATTGTATTAGTGTAGTGTGTATTGTAGTGTGTAGTAGTGTATGTANTTGTAGTNGTGTAGTGTGTATTGTAGTGTGTAGTAGTGTATTGTATTGTAGTAGTGTAGTGTGTATTGTAGTGTGTAGTAGTGTAGTGTGTATTGTATTAGTGTAGTGTGTATTGTAGTGTGTAGTAGTGTATGTATTGTAGTAGTGTAGTGTGTATTGTAGTGTGTAGTAGTGTATGTATTGTAGTAGTGTAGTGTGTATTGTAGTGTGTAGTAGTGTAGTGTATATTGTATTAGTGTAGTGTGTATTGTAGTGTGTAGTAGTGTGTTGTAGTGTGTAGTAGTGTAGTGTGTGTCTATTGTAGTGTGTAGTAGTGTAGTGTGTATTGTAGTGTGTAGTAGTGTGTATTGTAGTGNGTGTAGTGTGTATTGTAGTGTGTAGTAGTGTAGTGTGTATTGTAGTGTGTAGTAGTGTATTGTAGTGTGTAGTAGTGTAGTGTGTATTGTAGTGTGTAGTAGTGTAGTGTATATTGTATTAGTGTAGTGTGTATTGTAGTGTGTAGTAGTGTGTATTGTAGTGTGTAGTAGTGTGTAANAGTGTGTATTGTAGTGTGTAGTAGTGTAGTGTGTATTGTAGTGTGTAGTAGTGTGTATTGTATTAGTGTAGTGTGTATTGTAGTGTGTAGTAGTGTGTGTAGTAGTGTAGTGTGTATTGTAGTGTGTAGTAGTGTAGTGTGTATTGTATTGTGTAGTGTGTATTGTAGTGTGTAGTAGTGTATTGTAGTGTGTAGTAGTGTAGTGTGTATTGTAGTGTGTAGCAGTGTGTATTGTAGTGAGCTTTGGATTGACCTTAAAAGTGTAGCACAGGAGTGTGGAGAGAACAGTACAGGAGTGCAGTCCTCTGTGAGAGTAGGAGACGCTCNTGTGCCATCTTGAAGAGGGCAGCGCAATCTACCAAGGAGTGTGGTGCACCTCAGAGTCTACATCCGTGTAGTGTGCAGGGAATTGGCTCGGATTGTCTTCAGCCATCTGCGCACTCTAAAACAACATAATGACAAACGTGTGGTCATCATCAACTTTGATGGACGAACAAGAAGAAGATTGTAGTGTGTAGTAGTCTATTGTATTAGTGTATTGTGTATTGTATTAGTGTAGTATGTATTGTAGTGTGTAGTAGTGTAGTGTGTATTGTATAGTGTAGTATGTATTGTAGTGTGTAGTAGTGTAGTGTGTATTGTATTAGTGTAGTGTGTATTGTAGTGTGTAGTAGTGTAGTGTGTATTGTATTAGTGTATTGTGTATTGTATAGTGTAGTATGTATTGTAGTGTGTAGTAGTGTAGTGTGTATTGTATTNGTGTAGTATGTATTGTAGTGTGTAGTAGTGTAGTGTGTATTGTATTAGTGTAGTGTGTATTGTAGTGTGTAGTAGTGTAGTGTGTATTGTATTGTGTAGTGTGTATTGTAGTGTGTAGTAGTGTAGTGTGTATTGTAGTGTAGTGTGTATTGTAGTGTGTAGTAGTGTGTATTGTAGTGTAGTAGTGTAGTGTCTATTGTAACGTGTAGTAGTGTAGTGTGTATTGTAGTGTGTAGTAGTGTATTGAAGTGNGTAGTAGTGTAGTGTGTATTGTAGTGTAGTGTGTAGTAGTGTGTAGTAGTGTAGTGTGTATTGTAGTGTAGTAGTGTGTATTGTAGTGTATAGTGTAGTGTCTATTGTGAACGTATAGTAGTGTAGTGTGTATTGTAGTGTATAGTAGTGTATTGTAGTGTATAGTAGTGTAGTATGTATTGTAGTGTAGTAGTGTACTGTATAGTAGTGTATAGTAGTGTAGTGTATTGTGTATCGTAGTGTTTAGTAGTGTAGTGTGTTGCTTAGCGTATAGTAGTGTAGTGTATATTGTAGTGTATAGCAGTGTAGTTTGTATTGTCGTGGAAAGTAGTGTATTGAGTAGCGTAGTGTATAGTAGTGTAGTGTGTAGCGTAGTGTACAGTAGTGTAGTTTGTATTGTAGTGTATAGTAGTGTAGTGTATAGCATAGTGTACAGTAGTTTAGTGTATAGCATAGTGTATAGTAGTGTAGTGTGCATTGTAGTGTATAGTAGTGTAGTGTGTACTGTAAAGTACAGTAGTGTATATAGTGTATAGTAGTGTAGTGTGCATTGTAGTGTATAGTAGTGTAGTGTATATTGTAGTGTATAGCNTAGTGTATAGTAGTGTATAGCATAGTGTATAGTAGTGTAGTGTATAGCATAGTGTATAGTAGTGTAGTGTATAGCAAGTGTATAGTAGTGTAGTGTGTATTGTAGTGTATAGTAGTGTAGTGCATTGTNGTGTATAGTAGTGTAGTGTGCATTGTAGTGTATAGTAGTGTAGTGTGTATTGTAGTGTATAGTGTGTAGTGTAAGTGTATAGTAGTGTAGTGTGTAGTGTAGTGTATAGCATAGTGTATAGTAGTGTAGTGTGTATTGTAGTGTATAGTAGTGTAGTGCATTGTAGTGTATAGTAGTGTAGTGTGCATTGTAGTGTATAGTAGTGTAGTGTGTATTGTAGTGTATAGCATAGTGTATAGTAGTGTAGTGTATAGCATAGTGTATAGTAGTGTAGTGTGCATTGTAGTGTGTAGTAGTGTAGTGTGCATTGTAGTGTATAGTATAGTGTATAGTAGTGTATAGTAGTGTAGTGTATATTGTAGTGTATAGTAGTGTAGTGTGTATTGTAGTGTATAGCATAGTGTATAGTAGTGTAGTGTGCATTGTAGTGTATAGTAGTGTATAGTAGTGTAGTGTGTATTGTAGTGTGTAGTAGTGTAGTGTGCATTGTAGTGTATAGTAGTGTAGTGTATATTGTATAGTAGTGTAGTGTATATTGTAGTGTGTAGTAGTGTAGTGTATATTGTAGTGTATAGTAGTGTAGTGTGCATTGTAGTGTGTAGTAGTGTAGTGTGCATTGTAGTGTATAGTAGTGTAGTGTATATTGTATAGTAGTGTAGTGTATATAGTGTATAGTAGTGTAGTGTGCATTGTAGTGTATAGTAGTGTAGTGTATATTGTAGTGTATAGTAGTGTAGTGTGCATTGTAGTGTATAGTAGTGTAGTGTATATTGTAGTGTGTAGTAGTGTAGTGTATATTGTAGTGTGTAGTAGTGTAGTGTGCATTGTAGTGTGTAGTAGTGTAGTGCATTGTAAGTGTATAGTAGTGTAGTGTGCATTGTAGTGTATAGTAGTGTAGTGTGTATTGTAGTGTATAGTAGTGTAGTGTATAGCATAGTGTATAGTAGTGTAGTGTATAGCATAGTGTATAGTAGTGTAGTGCATTGTAAGTGTATAGTAGTGTAGTGTGCATTGTAGTGTATAGTAGTGTAGTGTGTATGTAGTGTATAGTAGTGTATAGCATAGTGTATAGTAGTGTAGTGTATATTGTAGTGTATAGTAGTGTAGTGTATATTGTAGTGTATAGTAGTGTAGTGTATATTGTAGTGTATAGTAGTGTAGTGTATATTGTAGTGTATAGTAGTGTAGTGTATATTGTATAGTAGTGTAGTGTATATTGTAGTGTATAGTGTAGTGTATAGTAGTGTAGTGCATTGTAGTGTATAGCGGAGTGTGCGTTGAACTTCTTTCGCACCGTACGTAGCCAACCGCGCTAATCGGAGGTGCCGGTGGGGGAAGGACAAAAACTAAACACAAGAAGCAGTTCCAAAGAAATGAGTTGTGTCCATCTAGATGATGATGATCACTTCAAGGTGCATAGCGCCACAGCGGCTTCCTAACATCGGAAGGGAAGAACGTTCCAGACGGCCGCAAAAGCAGCGCCTCTGAAAGCGCCGCGAGATGATGCGGTGGCCATCGTCTCGTCGGGATCGCCTCGAGCTACCGATGCGCTCTATGGAGATATAAAATAAGACGTCAACGTCTATTTCTATTCGCCGGTCTTCATTAGGGTTGTCGTAATCACCCACTGCGCGTTGCGGTCAATGTCCGTGTTCGCCGCTGAGCGCACAGGCGCCGCTATGGTGACGATGACCACCAGAGTCTCGCGCGGCGATGCTTCGTAGCCCCTTGGCGGCGTGGACTAGCGAACAAGGTGATCTGTGTCACATTTGCGGCAATTAATTTGCGTGTGACCGTGACCGTAGCGATGATGACGATGAGCGCGACCTCGCGTTCACGGGAAGGCGACTCGGAGTAGAGTGCGTCTCGGGCGCAGGCCACGGCAGTGAGGTTGGACATCTCGTGATGTGCATCTCTCTCCCCTCTCTCTCCTCTCCTTCGCTGATGATGTTGGTGCCTTTTAAAGCATTGAGACGGGAACGCTAATTTCTTTGAAATGCTTCTTGTTGCTGTTGTTGTTGTTGTGTCGAGTTTGTTGTGTGTCACCCCCCCCCTCCCCGCACTTCCGATTAGAGCAGTTGGCTACGCACGGTGCGAAAGAAGTTCAACATGCACACGTAGACAGACACCATAGACTCACACAGAGACTCATAGACTCACTCACAGAGACTCACACAGAGACTCACACATAGNCACTCATAGACTCACTCACAGAGACTCACACAGAGACTCACACAGAGACTCACACAGACTCACACAGAGACTCATAGACTCACACAGAGACTCACACAGAGACACAGAGACTCACACAGAGACACAGAGACACACACAGATACCCGTAGACCCACACCGAGACCCATAGACTCACACAGAGACCCGTAGACCCACACAGACACCCATAGACTCACACAGAGACTCATAGACTCACTCACACAGAGACACAGAGACTCATAGACTCACACAGAGACTCATAGACTCACTCATAGACTCACCACTCAGACTCACACAGAGACTCACATAGACTCACTCATAGACTCACACAGAGACCCATAGAGNCCCACACAGAGACACAGAGACACACACAGAGACCCGTAGACCCACACCGAGACCCATAGACTCACACAGAGACCCGTAGACACACACAGAGACCTATAGACTCACACAGACACCCATAGACTCACACCGAGACCCGTAGACTCACACAGAGTCCCATAGACTCACACAGAGACCCGTAGACCCACACAGACACCCATAGACTCACACAGAGACCCATAGACTCGCACAGAGACCCACAGACTCACACAGAGACCCATAGACTCACACAGAGACCCACAGACTCACACAGAGACCCATAGACTCACATAGAGACCCATAGATTCACACAGAGACTCATAAACTCACACAGAAAGCTGTAGACTCACACAGAGACCCATAGACTCACGCAGATACTCATAAACTCACACAAAGACCCATAGATTCACACAGAGAGCCACAGACTCACACAGAGAGCCATAGACTCACACAGAGACCCATAGACTCACACAGAGACCATAGACTCACACAGAGACCCATAGACTCACACAGAGACCCATAGACTCACACAGCGACTCATAAACTCACACAGACACCCATAGACTCACACAGAAAGCTGTAGACTCACACAGAGACCCATAGACTCACACAGAGACTCATACAGAGACCCATAAACTCACACAGAGACCCATAGACTCACATAGAGACCCATAAACTCACACAGAGACCATAGACTCACACAGAGACCCATAGACTCGCACAGAGACCCAAAGACCCTCACAAAGACCCGTAGACTCACACAGAGACCCATAGACCCACACAGAGACTCATAAACTCACACAAAGACTCACACAGAGACTCACACAGAGACCCGTAGACTCACACAGAGAGCCATAGACTCACACAGAGAGCCATAGACTCACACAGAGACCCATAGACTCACACAGAGACCCAAAGACTCACACAAAGACCCGTAGACTCACACAGAGACCCATAGACCCACAAAGAGACCCATAGACTCGCACAGAGACCCACAGTCTCACACAGAGACCCATAGACTCACACAGAGACCCACAGACTCACACAGAGACCCATAGACTCACATAGAGACCCATAGATTCACACAGAGACTCATAAACTCACACAGAAAGCTGTAGACTCACACAGAGACCCATAGACTCACGCAGATACTCATAAACTCACACAAAGACCCATAGATTCACACAGAGAGCCACAGACTCACACAGAGAGCCATACACTCACACAGAGAGCCATAGACTCACACAGAGACCCATAGACTCACACAGAGACCCATAGACTCACACAGAGACCCATAGACTCACACAGAGACCATAGACTCACACAGCGACTCATAAACTCACACAGACACCCATAGACTCACACAGAAAGCTGTAGACTCACACAGAGACCCATAGACTCACACAGAGACTCATACAGAGACCCATAAACTCACACAGAGACCCATAGACTCACATAGAGACCCATAAACTCACACAGAGACCCATAGACTCACACAGAGACCCATAGACTCGCACAGAGACCCAAAGACTCACACAAAGACCCGTAGACTCACACAGAGACCCATAGACCCACACAGAGACTCATAAACTCACACAGAGACTCACACAGAGACTCATAAACTCACAACGAGACCCGTAGACTCACACAGAGAGCCATAGACTCACACAGAGACCCATAGACTCACACAGAAACCCAAAGACTCACACAAAGACCCGTAGACTCACACAGAGACCCATAGACCCACAAAGAGACTCATAAACTCACACAGAGACCCGTAGACTCACACAGAGACCCATAGACTCACACAGAGACCCATAGACCCACACAGACACCATAGACTCACACAGAGACCCATAGACTCACACAGAGACCCATAGACTCACACAGAGACCCATAGACTCACACAGAGACCCATAGACCCACAAAGAGACTCATAAACTCACACAGAGATCCATAGACTCACACAGAGACCCATAGACTCACACAGAGACCCGTAGACTCACACAGAGACCCATAGACTCACACAGAGACTCATAGACTCACACAGAGACCCATAGACTCACACAGAGACCCATAGACTCACACAGAGACCCATAGACTCACACAGAGACCCATAGACCCACACAGACACCCATAGACTCACACAGAGACCCAAAGACTCACACAGAGATCCATAGACTCACACAGAGACCCATAGACTCACACAGAGACCCGTAGACTACACAGAGACCATAGACTCACACAGAGACCCATAGACTCACATAGAGACCATAGACTCACACAGAGACCCATAGACTCACACAGAGACCCGTAGACTCACAGAGACCATAGACTCACACAGCCACAGACTCACACAGAGATCCACTCACACAGAGACCCATAGACTCACACAGAGACCCGTAGACTCACACAGAGACCCAAAGACTCACACAGAGATCCATAGACTCACACAGAGACCCATAGACTCACACAGAGACCCATAGACTCACACAGAGATTCATAGACTCACACAGAGACCCATAGACTCACACAGACCATAGACTCACACAGAGACCCAAAGACTCACACAGATATCCATAGACTCACACAGAGACCCATAGACTCACACAGAGACCCGTAGACTCACACAGAGACCCATAGACTCACACAGAGACCCATAGACTCACACAGACCCATAGACTCACACAGAGACTCACACAGAGANCCATAGACTCACACAGAGACCCATAGACTCACACAGAGACCCACTCACACAGAGATCCATAGACTCACACAGAGACCCATAGACTCACACAGAGACCCGTAGACTCACACAGAGACCCATAAACTCACAGAGACAGACTACACAGAGACCCATAGACTCACACAGAGACCCATAGACTCACACAGAGACCCATAGACTCACACAGCGACCCATAGACTCGTGGACACAGAGACCCATAGACTCACACAGAGACCCACTCACACAGAGATCCATAGACTCACACAGAGACCNATAGACTCACACAGAGACCCGTAGACTCACACAGAGACCCATAGACTCACACAGAGACCCATAGACTCACACAGAGACCATAGACTCACACAGAGACCCATAGACTCACACAGAGACCATAGACCCACACAGACACCCATAACTCACACAGAGACCAAAGACTCACACAGAGATCCATAGACTCACACAGAGACCCATAGACTCACACAGAGACCCGTAGACTCACACAGAGACCTATAGACTCACACAGAGACCCATAGACACACAGAGACCTATAGACTCACACAGAGACCATAGACACACACAGAGACCTATAGACTCACACAGACTCACACAGAGACCATAGACTCACACAGAGACCCATAGACTCACACAGAGACCCGNAGACTCACACAGAGACCCGTAGACTCACACAGAGACCGTAGACTCACACAGAGACCCATAGACACACAGAGACCTATAGACTCACACAGAGACCCATAGACACACAGAGACCCATAGACTCACACAGAGACCCATAGACACACACAGAGACCTATAGACTCACACAGAGACCCATAGACACACATAGAGACCTATAGACTCACACAGAGACCTATAGACTCACACAGAGACCCATAGACACACACAGAGACCCATAGACTCACACAGAGACCCATAGACCCACACAGACACCCATAGACTCACACAGAGACCCAAAGACTCACACAGAGATCCATAGACTTACACAGAGACCCATAGACACACAGAGACCCGTAGACTCACACAGAGACCCATAGACTCACACAGAGACCCATAGACTCACATAGAGACCCATAGACTCACACAGAGACCCATAGACTCACACAGAGACCCGTAGACTCACACAGAGACCCATAGACTCACACAGAGACCCGTAATCTCCCTCCGACACCCATNAGAGCNACGTAGGCGCGAAGGAATCAACGGATACATATAGGGTGTTAAAGAGACCCGTNATGCATGCAGCCTATGGACAAACACAGTGGGCGGGACTAACACAGAGGCCCTTAGACTCCGACAGACACCCTGGGGGGGCTCGAACGTAGACCGGGCCCCACCCAGGGAGGGGTTGGGTATAAAAGGGATGCAAAGGCTCAGTCAGTTATGTTTAACTAAGGGAAGAGATTGAAGACTCTTAGATAGAGCCCTGGACTCCCCTAGTGATCCTTAGGGCCGGACAGAGAGCCAGCGGCTCCCACAGAGCCGGTNCCTTGTNAGACTCACTCCGGGACCGGGCGACTTACCAGTGTCCCATAGCCTCCCTAGCCCATTATGGAGATTCGCACAGAGAGCTATATCCCGAGTTATAGGGTGAGGGGCCGTACCCCTCNAGTGTGTTGCCCACTGTCATATTGTGAATAACATAGTTGCCTACCTCGGCGTCAAGCGTCCTCACCGTACTTACATACATAGAGCAGCAGCTGTGATGTTTTACATTGAGGTGGTGGTTGATGAGGCAGATAATTGCCTCAGGAGGCATCGTGGAGTGAAGAAGCATTGCTGCTGTGATGATGATGCCGCTTTCAGATAGATATCCGATTTAACCTGTCTCTATCCAAGCCTATGGGTTTCTGTGTGAGTCTATGGGTCTGTATGTGAATATATTGGTGTCTGTGTGAGAATATGTGTCGCTTGGTGAATCCGTGAGTCGCTATGTGAGTCTATGGGTCTCTGTGTGAGTCTATGGGTCTCTGTGTGAGTATATGGCTCTCTGTGTGAGTCTGGGTCTCGTGTGAGTCAATGGGTCTCTGTGTGAGTCTCAGGGTCTCTGTGTGAGTCTACGGGTCTCTGTGTGAGTTATGGGTCTCTGTGTGAGTCTGTGGGTTTCAGTGTGAGTCTCGGGGTCTCTGTGTGCGTATGGTGGTTTCTGTGTGAGTCTAAGGGTCTCTGTGTGAGTCCAAGGATCTCTATATGGGTCTAAGGGTCTTTGTGTGAGTATATGAGTCTCTGTCTGAGTATATGAGTCTCAACGTGAATATGTAGATCTCTGTGTGAGTCTGATGGTCTCTGTGTGAGTCTCAGGGTCTCTGTGTGAGTCTGATCGTTTCTGTGTGAGTCTCAGGGTCTCTGTGTGAGTCTGTACATAGTTTCACATGGCTGTTGTTGGGCAACATCTGTGATTCTACATCGGGGTGGTTGATGGACCAGATGCTTGCGGAGTCAGGAGGAGTGGCGGGGTGGTAAGTCGTCGCTGCTGTGATGATGATGATGTTGTTGTTGCCATGGTGCGCGCAGTGGTTGATGAGCTTCGGGGGTTGTGGTCCATGAGCCTCGAGGTGGTAGAAATCGAAGCCCAGGGATCTTCTGTATGGAGAAGTTTGTCACGGCTCAGCGTGTGGCGGTGTTCGCACCGGAACGCCTCGTCGCCTTGACGCCGCTCTTCCACTCGGGAACACCGCTCGCACAACTCAGAACGCGCACTGTTGTAACGCAGAAGGCGCCGCCTGTTTTAACATGGAATGCACCGCCTGTTATAACGTGGAATGCACCGCCTGTTATAACGCACTGTCTGTTATAACGCGGAATTTGCACTGTTATAACGTGGAATGCACCGCCTGTTACAACGTGGAATGCACCGCCTGTTATAACGTTGAACGCACCGCCTGTTATAACGTGGAATGCACCGCCTGTTATAACGCACTGTCTGTTATAACGCGGAATTTGCACTGTTATAACGTGGAATGCACCGCCTGTTACAACGTGGAATGCACCGCCTGTTATAACGCACTGCCTGTTATAACGTTGAACGCACCGCCTGTTATAACGTGGAATGCACCGCCTGTTATAACGCACTGTCTGTTATAACGCGGAATTTGCACTGTTATAACGCGGAATGCACTGTTATAACGCGGAATTTGCACCGTTATAACGTGGAACTCGTCGCCTGGCATAACTGCACGCTGAACGCGTCCCGTTATAACTCGGTTTCTGTGCATTCGGCGACGAACTACTTTCTTGAGATGGGTGGCTGAGCGGTGCCGTGTCGCGGTACGCGGAGTGATCCAGCGACGCGCCTGCGTGCCCCAGCTCGCGTCTTTGTCCCGCCACTTGTGATGACTGCAGGCTCATGCTGCAGCCACAGATTGTTTCGAGCGCGCCACTCCCCTTGCATCAAACATTTCAACCCAAATTGTCCACTTTGCGAGGTGTCCCTCGCCAGCTAAGTAACTGCAAGCGAGTCAAACATATTCACGAATTCGAGGACGCTCTGCGCAATTAACGAGTTCGGGAAGGTCTTCTCGACCGTTCCGGGTTGAGCGGATTTCAAAAAATCCCCCCCGGAGTCACTTTGTCTCGGCGGATTCGCGCGAGATCGTCCAGCCGTGACTCTCACGCATGCGACATCATTTCACACGTTTTATAAATCCGAGTCACGTACGTACCACCCCCCCCCCCACTAAGGGGGCATTGCTCACGTACCCCCTAGGAAGGCACTACCCACATAGCTTCTAGGGNCATTGCCCACGTGACCCCCCCCTAGGGGCATTGCCCACGTGACCCCCCCCCTGGGGCATTGCCCACGTGACCCCCCCNTAGGGGCATTGCTCACGTGACCCCCCTAGGGGGGCACTGCCCACAAACCCCCTAGGGGCATTGCCCACGTGACCCCCCCCCTAGGGGCATTGCCCACGTGACCCCCCCTAGGGCATTGCCCACGTGACCCCCCCTTGGGGCATTGCCCACGTGACCCCCCTCGGGGCATTGCCCACGTGACCCCCCCCTAGGGGCATTGCCACGTGACCCCCCCCTAGGGCATTGCCCACGTGACCCCCCCTAGGGGCATTGCCCACGTGACCCCCCCTAGGGGCATTGCCCACGTGACCCCCCCCTAGGGGCATTGCCCACGTGACCCCCCCTAGGGGCATTGCCCACGTGACCCCCCCTAGGGGCATTGCCCACGTGACCCCCCTAGGGGCATTGCCCACGTGACCCCCCTAGGGNCATTGCCACGTACCCCCCCNTAGGGGCATTGCCCACGTGACCCCCCTAGGGGGACATTGCCCACGTGACCCCCCCTAGGGGCATTGCCCACGTGACCCCCCTAGGGGACATTGCTCACGTGACCCCCCTAGGGGCATTGCCCACGTGACCCCCCCTAGGGCATTGCCCACGTGACCCCCCTAGGGGCATTGCCCACGTGACCCCCCCTAGGGNCATTGCCACGTGACCCCCCTAGGGGGACATTGCTCACGTGACCCCCCTAGGGACATTGCTCACGTGACCCCCCTAGGGGCATTGCCCACGTGACCCCCCTAGGGGCATTGCCCACGTGACCCCCCTAGGGGCATTGCCCACGTGACCCCCCCTAGGGGCATTGCCCACGTGACCCCCCTAGGGACATTGCTCACGTGACCCCCCTAGGGGGCACTGCCCACATACCCCCTAGGGCATTGCCCACGTGACCCCCCTAGGGGCATTGCCCACGTGACCCCCCTAGGGACATTGCTCACGTGACCCCCCTAGGGGGCACTGCCCACATACCCCCTAGGGGCATTGCCCACGTGACCCCCCCTAGGGCATTGCCCACGTGACCCCCCCCCCNTCCCCTCCTTAGGGCTCCGCGCTTACTCCTCGGTTGAGAACCGAGGAGTGTGGATCCGAGTCTTTTCGGGCACAAAGGGGAGGTGGGTGGAGGAGGGGAGGGCTGTGTTGGTGTGGGGGAGGGGTAAAGGTGGGGGGAGGGGAGTGGGGGGGGTGCCCACGTGATTCAGCATCTGTGTTCATTAAAATTCTAATTACCACGGCATGGAATCACAACACCGAGAGCCTTCACAGAGAGTGGCGGACACGCGTGCAGGAGACCCCGGGTTCGTGTGTTCAGGAGCGGGTGTGTGTTCATGAGTATGAGTGTGTGTGTTCATGAGTATGTGTGTGTGTTCATGAGTGTGTGTGTTCAGGAGTAAGTGTGTGTGTGTTCATGAGTGTGAGTGTGTGTGTTCAGGAGTATGTGTGTGTGTTCAGGAGTGTGTGTGTGTTCAGGAGTATGTGTGTGTGTGTTCAGGAGTGTGAGTGTGTGTGTGTGTGTGTTCATGAGTGTGTGTGTGTTCATGCGTGTGTGTGTGTGTGTGTTCAGGAGTGTGAGTGTGTGTTCAGGAGTATGTGTGTGTGTGTGTGTTCAGGAGAATGTGTGTGTGTGTGTGTTCATGAGTGTGTGTGTTCATGAGTGTGTGTGTGTTCATGAGTATGTGTGTGTGTTCATGAGTATGTGTGTGTGTGTGNTCAGGAGTGTGTGTGTGCGTGTGTTCAGGAGTGTGTGTGTGTGTTCATGAGTGTGTGTGTTCAGGAGTGTGTGTGTGTTCATGAGTATGTGTGTGTGTGTTCATGAGTGTGTGTGTGTTCAGGAGTGTGTGTGTGTGTGTGTTCAGTATGTGTGTGTGTTCATGAGTGTGAGTGTGTTTCATGAGTGTGAGTGTGTGTGTTCAGGAGTGTGTGTGTGTTCATGAGTGTGTGTGTATGTGTGTTCATGTGTGTGTGTGTTCAGGAGTGTGAGTGTGTGTAGGAGTGTGTGTGTGTGTTCAGGAGTGTGTGTGTGTGTTCATGAGTGTGTATATTCATGAGTGTGCTTGTGTGTGTTCAGGAGTGTGTGTGTGTGTTCATGAGTGNGTGTGTTCATGAGTGTGTGTGTGTTCATGAGTGTGTGTGTGTGNTCATGAGTATGTGTGTTCAGGAGTGTGAGTGTGTGTGTTCAGGAGTGTGTGTGTGTTCATGAGTGTGTGTTCATGAGTGTGTGTGTGTTCATGAGTGTGTGTGTGTGTTCAGGAGTGTGTGTGTGTTTGTGTGTTCAGGAGCGTGTGTGTGTTCAGGAGTGTGCGTGTGTGTGTTCAGGAGTGTGTTGTGTTCAGGAGTTGCGTGTGTGGTTCAGGAGTGTGCGTTGTTGGAGTATTGGTGTGTTCAGGGTGTGTGTTGTTGTATATGTGTGGTTCAGGAACGTGCGTGTGTGTTTAGGAGTGGTGTGTGTTTCGAGTGTGCGTGTGTGTGCTCAGGGTGTGTGTGATCATGGTTATTGTATATGTTCGGAGTGTGCTGTGTGGTTGGAGTTGTGTGGTGTGTGTGTTCAGGAGTGTGCTTGTTGTGTTCAGGAGTGTGGAGGCGCTGCTGCTGAACCTGGAGTGTGCACGAAGAGGTGGGTCACCAACACCCCACCAAAATAAGCACCTGCCTGGGTATTTTGTGCCATCAAACACTCCACCCCCTCACCCCATGGTAATGCCGCAGTTGTGTGGAGAGTGGAGAGATCATCGGAGTCTGCTATGACAGCTCAGGTTTAATTCTAGATTGAAGCTTTCGAGACTGAAGGATTCATACTCTTTGGTTTTTTCGTTAAAGTCACGTAGGTAAAAATAAAATAAAATAAATGAAAACAACTAAGCTCAGGTTTAACAGCAGATGTCTCACTCCGAATCAGTCGGGCGGCATTATCTTTTCATCAGCTGCGTAACGCTGTGTGGAAGCTACCTGGTCTGTCCCTCCGCACGAAGCTTCGGGTCTTCTCGACCAAGGTCATGCCCTCTCTTCTCTACGCTTGTAAAACGTGGGCCCCTCTGGTGAAACATCTGCGCCGGTTACAACCATTTAGGCTGGCCTGCCTACAATCCATCCTGACCTTAACCAGGCTGGATTGTGTGAGGAGCTCATAAATCCTTGAAAATCTGGACAAAGTCCCATCGGTGAACTCCTCCGGCAGGCGAGGCTGCGTTGGCTGGTCATGTAGCCCGCATGCCCAGCCACCGCATGTCCAAGCAGCTTCTGTTTGGCCGCACAGAGGGGACTAAACGGGCGCGGCACGGGCTAAAGAAGAGATGGAGTGATGTGGTACAGGAGGACGTGGAGCTGAGTGGACTTGCCGATGACTGGTACCAGCGGTGTCAAGATCGGCCTCTGTGGAGGAGGCTCGTGAAGGACGCTACTGGGCAGTTGGAGGCAGTCGCCGTCAAACAACAGCGGAGGGCGGAGGAGCGACGCTCACAACAACGAGCGGAGCGCCGGGCAGATAAAACACATCACAGTCGGGAATACAGATGGTGCAACCACCAGTCAACCATGGCACCTGGGTCCGTTCCTTGACCTCCTGCCAGCAGCGAGCCTTCCACACTTCACGTGACGACCTCAAAATGCACCTAGCCTGGCACAAGCTCAGTGGGCCTTAGCTGGTAAGATAAAACACGTCTTGTTGTATAGTTTCACAGTTTTAGGTCGCGTGTCGGCCAGAAGAGACGACAATCTACGGACGATGGTCGAGACTCGTCACGGAGTGGCTCACCAAGGACACAGAATGATCCCGGAGTGGAGGGCTCCCACCCACGCGGGCATGGAGCGATGGAGTCGGCTCCTCGTGTGCGTGGGCGCTGGATGAATCGTCAATGTCATCGCGGGGGATGTGTGGGGAAGGCGTTGATTCATCCATCAGTGGAAAGAGCATTGCTGCTGATGATGGTGATGATGATGCGCTGTGTGTGTACAGAGTATGTGGCTGCTGCTATAAGTGTCCACGTGACGATGACGATGATGATGAAGCCGCCACTTCGTTGAGCCGTCGTTTGTGATGTCAAGAGCCGCACGGCTCAGTGGAACCTTGCACCTGGTCTCATGAAATAAAAACATAATTTGGTTTAGCTTTAGCGGGTGTGCGCGTGTGCGTGCATTCGCGTCTATCAAGCGATACGCGGCAGCGGACGGACCTGGCTCCGTCATGGAAATGTGGAATTTCCTCCTCCTCGCCGCCGCCGCCGCCACTCGATGAGAACGGAACAGATGCGTGCGGCTCGGGTTTAATCTCGCACCCTGGGGGCGCTGGGGAGGGGGGGGGGCAGGGGGGGACATCCTGATCAGCCAATTAACTAAGAGCGGGGAGTTGTGTGTTGCCTGTGTGTGTGTGTCAGTGAGCTGTCTGTCTGTGTGTCTATTTGGGGAGCGGTGGCGCACCGGTTAGCGCTGCTGCGCTGCGAACCCGGCGACCCGAGTTCAGCCAACACCCAGTGACGGTGATCTGAACCGCTCCTTGGCCATCCCCTAGGTCGACTCAACCTCAAACGAGTACCTGGTGCGTTGTGCAACGATCACCACTAGTGACACAAAGGCGGCCGGGCGTGGTGCTGGCCACCCACCCCCTCGTGTGCCGTGCCGGCCTTCATAGCTGCCCGCTAACAGCACTTGCCCCAACAGTCCGTTGAGGCTACACGGGTAACCTTTGTTTTGATCTCTGTGTGTGGAGAGCGGTCGTGTGGTGATTATCGCACTGCGATACGAGCCGCAGATTCACTCCGTACCATGGATACCACCGATCCAGTCCGGCGTCGAGATTAATGGATTCTCTGCGTCTCTGGGTTTGACATTTGATTTGGACGGGAGTGGATGGTGGGGGGGGGGGCCGCGAATGGGTGATAGGGGGGAGGAGTGCGGGAGGTCTGATACCTCGCAATTAATTAGGAGGCTCAGGAGCGCAGAGGCAATTAGGGGGGGGTGGTGGTGGGAGTGGTGGATTGGGAGGAGGGAGGGGTTTACTCCGCACCCGGCATAAATTATTCGACACGGCCCTTAATTGCTTCGTTTCCGACTCATTAAACTTGACGGAGGATCAACGTCCGATCCGCTTCCCCTGTGACGCGTCACGCACCACGTGGTTCGCCACCGCGGCGGGCAGCCCAAAGAGGCGCGGCGGTGATGGTGGTGGTTGTGGTGATGGNGGTTTTGGTGGTGGTTGCGGTGGTGGTTGTGGTGGTGGNTGCGGTGGTGGTTGCGGTGGTGGTGGTTGTGGTGGTGGTGGTGGTGNCGAGTTGTGGTTGTGTCTGTGGCGGTGGAGGTGGTGTGAATGGTGGTGGTCGTGGTGGTTCTCTGAGTGACGATTATCTAAAACCGGTCATGGGACCTCCCCTGGGTCGACTCAGCCTCAAATTAGTTACCTGGTGCGGTGTGTAAACATCGCCACTGGGAGACAAAGGCGGCCGAGCGTGGTGCTGGCCACCCACCCCCTCCTGTGACGCGCCGGCCCTCATCGGTGTTCGCTAACAGCACTTGCCCCTACAGTCTGCGCAAGCTACACGGGGATCTTTGTCTTTGACGGTTGCCGTGGTGGTGGTGGCGCTGACAGTGGTGGTTGCGGTGGTGGTGTTTGACACGTGGGCCTTAATAGGTGCTCGCGAACAATGCATTTGTGTGTGTGTCCGCGTGTCCTTGTGTCTGTGTGTGGGGAGCGGTGGCGCAGTGGTTAGCGCACTCACCGCGGCGACCCGAGCACGGTTCCGAGCTCGCGGCCGTTTCCCCCATCGGCGATCATCTCAACCGGCCCCTGGGCTCCGTGGGTAATTCTGGCTCGTGGGGCAGGCACACAACGGGGCCTGGAGGGGGGGGGGTAAACCCGCAGGGTCCCTCCCGGAGACAAATCCACGCGACCACGAGGAGAGAGAGAGTGAGCTACCCGTCGGAGGCCGTCGGACTGCGAGAAGGGCTGCGTGCAGAACGAGAGTGACCGAGAGAGTGAGCGACAGAGTGAGCGAGAGAGTGAGCGAGAGAGTGAGCGACAGAGTGAGCGAGATAGTGAGCGACAGAGTGAGCGAGAGAGTGACCGAGAGAGTGAGCGAGAGAGTGACCGAGAGAATGAGCGACAGAGTGAGCGAGAGAGTGAGCGAGCGAGAGAGTGAGCGAGAGAGTGAGCGAGAGAGTGAGCGAGAGCGTGAGCGACAGAGTGAGCGACAGAGTGAGCGAGAGAGTGAAAGAGTGAGCGAGAGCGTGAGCGAGAGCGTGAGCGACAGAGTGAGCGAGAGAGTGAGCGAGAGAGTGAGAGAGTGAGCGAGAGAGTGAGCGAGAGCGTGAGCGACAGAGTGAGCGAGAAAGTGAGCGAGAGAGTGAGCGAGAGCGTGAGCGAAAGCGTGAGCGACAGAGTGAGCGAGAGAGTGAGAGAGTGAGCGAGAGAGTGAGAGAGTGAGCGAGAGAGTGAGCGAGAGCGTGAGCGAGAGCGTGAGCGACAGAGTGAGCGAGAGAGTGAGCGAGAGAGTGAGAGCGTGAGCGAGAGAGTGAGCGAGAGAGTGAGCGAGTGAGCGACAGAGTGAGCGAGAGAGTGAGCGAGAGAGTGAGCGAGAGAGCGAGAGAGTGAGCGAGAGAGTGAGCGAGAGAGTGAGCGAGAGAGTGAGCGACAGAGTGAGCGAGAGGTGGGGGTTTTACATAAAGCAAAGTAAAAAAAACGAAATGACGAACGAAGCAAAGTGCCGATTACACCGAGCATCTTCTTGTTTCCACTGATCGTAAAAAAAAGAGAGAGACACGCAGACTCCACGTGGACAGCAGCAGGCGTCAGGGTCGTGATCGATCCAACGACCTCCTGTACACCCGGCGAGGTAGTTAACATCTCCGAGCCACGGCGGCGCCCAGCACAAGCACCGCCCTGTCGCCCCGGTGGCGAAGTCTCCGCCCCTCTCCCTCTCCTCTGTGGAATCGAGTCCGGCACCCGAGACAGCCGCTAACCACTGCCTAATCAGAAGCTGTCGCGCGGACACGGGGGGGGGGGGGTAATCAAATCATAGTGGGGGGGGGGAGGGGGTCTCTCCTCTGCCTCCGCCATCAATCCGAGCAACAATCTCGGCAAATTTCCTCTGATGGAGGAACAAAGCGGCGTTGTCCTTCACTGACCAATCCATCCACCCAACCAACCACCCATCCACCCACCAACCCATTGAATCACCCACCCACTAACTCATCAAAAAACCACCCAACCAACCACCCAATCATCCACCAACCCAATCACCCAACCAACCACCCATCCACCCACCAACCCATTGAATCACCCACCCCACTAACTCATCAAAAAACCACCCAACCAACCACCCACCATCAATTACTTCGACCATCCATCCACCCACCAACTCATCCATCCACCCACCCAACCAACCACCCATCCACCCACCAACTCATCCACCCAACCAACCACCATCCACCCACTAACCCATTGAATCATCCACCCCACTAACTCATCCAAAACCACTCAACCAACCACCCACCCATCAATTAATTCGACCATCCATCCACCCATTCAACCATCCATGAAAACCACCCACCCACCAACCCATCCATCCATCCGCCCATCCACCCACGAACACATTTAGTCATCCACCCACCAATTCATAAAAATCACACAACCACCAAACCATCCACCCATCCACCCATCCACCAATCTAACCACCAACCCAAACACCAACGCAATCATCCAACTACCCGCACCAGTGACAATAGCCTGAACCGATTCTGAGCCTCCCCCTACGTCCACTCAGCTTAAAATGAGTAACTTTTGCAGTGTGTAAAACATCGCCAGTTGGGAGACAAAGGCGGCCGGGCGTGGTGGTAGCCACGCACCCCCTGGTGTGCCGTGCCGACCTTCATTCTCGGTGCTTATCACTCACAGCACCTTGCCCCGACAGTCTATTTCACACAAAGACAAAGGTCCCTTGTATAGCCTTAACAGGATGTTGGGGCAAGTGCCGTGAGCGAGGGAGTGGGTGACCAGGACCACGCCCGGCCGCCTTTATCTCCCCAGTGGCGATGTTTACCACACACCACACCAGGTAACTTATTTGAGGCTGAGTCGACCTAGGGGAGGAGGCCCAAAACCGATTCATATAATCGTCACTGGTGCTGGTGTGGCCGTGAGCTGGAATCAAACTCGGGCCGCCGGGTTCGTAGCGCAGCGCGCTAATCGCTGCGCCACCGCTCCCCTAACATACATGCAAAACAAAGACAAATATCCCTTCATAGCCTTAACAGATTGGCCGTGAACGCGCCTTCGTAACGGTAGCACGCTAACCGCTGCACCACCGCTCCCCCACTAACAAATGCAAAAGTCCCCCTTGTGTAAGCTTACCAGGCTGTTAGGGCAAGTGCTGTTAGCGAGCATCGCCCATGAAGTCCGGCACGGCACACGAGGGGGTGGGCGGCCAGCACCACGCCCGCTACGCACACTAAAATATCCAATTAAAAGACAACATTGCGATAAAAAAATTACCTGTAGTTAAAAGTGCCGGGCGGGAGATGGGGAGGATAATTTCCACGCAGCGTTAATGAGTGTGCAGGTGGAGTGTGCGTATTCGTTCCGCGCAGACAGAGGGGAGTTGATATTGCCATTGCAATGTTGATTGATGAGAACAGAGGTTAAGGATCGGGAAGATGATTGCACACACATGCAGAGATGTACCTCCTCAGGTTAACGGGCGAGGGGACCATATACCCCTTGTGTGTTAGGGACCGTGTCGAAGTAAGACCATAAACAGTGTGAGCCTCAAAGGAGTTTTATTTGTCCGTGATTCAAGACACTACACACACAGACAGAGGCTACGTGGCTCGCTTTCTGAAGCTACCTGGCGATCACAAATAGCTCAACCAAGTGGCTCATCATCGTCGCCATCATCATCGTCATGATCGCCATCATCGTCGTCATCATCATCGTCATCATCATCGTCATTATCGTCATCTTCATCGTCATCATCGTCGTCATCATCATCGTCGTCATCATCGTCGTCATCATCATCATCGTCGTTATCATCATAGTCATCATCGTCGTCGTCGTCATCATCATAGTCATCATCGTCGTCGTCGTGTGGGTGGGGGCTTGGAGGGAGGGTTAATGTGGAGAGAAGTAGCGTCATCCATCACCACCATCACCACCACCATCACCACCCATCATCACCCATCACCACCATCACCCATCACCACCCATCACCCATCACCACCCACCATCACCACCCACCATCACCCATCACCACCCATCACCACCCCATCACCACCCATCACCACCATCACCACCCATCACCACCCATCACCACCCATCACCCATCACCACCCATCACCACCATCACCACCCATCACCACCATCACCACCATCACCACCCATCACCACCATCACCACCATCACCACCCACCATCACCCATCACCACCCACCATCACCCATCACCACCCACCACCCATCACCACCACCATCACCACCCACCATCACCATCACCACCCATCACCACCCACCATCACCATCACCACCCATCACCATCACCACCCATCACCATCACCACCCACCATCACCACCCATCACCACCATCACCACCCACCATCACCCATCACCACCCATCACCACCCACCATCACCCACCATCACCCATCACCACCCATCACCACCCATCACCACCCACCATCACCACCCACCATCACCCATCACCCATCACCACCCACCATCACCACCACCATCACCCATCACCACCCATCACCCATCACCACCATCACCATCACCACCCACCATCACCACCATCACCCACCATCACCACCCATCATCACCCATCACCCATCACCACCCATCACCATCACCACCCATCACCACCCATCACCACCATCATCACCCATCACCACCATCACCACCCATCACCACCCATCCCCTCCCCAGCACTCCGACCTCCAAGACAAAGATCCCCCGTACAGCCTTCACAGACTGTTGGGGCAAGTGCTGTAAGCGAGTAGCAGCAGGAACTGTGATGAAGGCCGTCACTGCACACAAGACAGATGGTCAGCACCACTCGCGACCGCCTTTGTCTTCCCGGTGATACTTATTTGAGGCTGAGTCGACATAGGGGAGGCCCGGATGATGATGATGTTGATGATAGTGATGATGTTGATAATGATGATAGTGATGGTGGTAGTGGTGATGATGATAGTGATGATGGTAGTGGTGATGATGATGATGATGATGATGGTAGTGATGATGATGATGGTGGTGATGATGATAGTGATGATGGTGATAGTGGTGATGATGATAGTGATGATGGTAGTGGTGATGATGATAGTGATGGTGGTAGTGGTGATGATGATAGTGATGGTGGTAGTGGTGATGATGATAGTGATGATGGTAGTGGTGATGATAGTGATAGTGGTAATGATGATGATAGTGATAATTATTCACGTTTAAATATTGATTTGGATCGCTTATTATTAATTCATCATAATTAATTGTTATTCATTAATTATTTTAAAAATACAATATTAATTAATTATTTACCTATTAATTAAAATAATAATTATCATTCATTACTAATTTAATTCCGAAATAAAACCGTGCGGAACCCTCGTGTGAGAACGGTGCATGGGGCTCCGCGAGGCGACGGTGTAAAGGCGTCAACCTCAACAAAGTCGTCAAGCAACATCGCCGTGTGTTTCATTAAAAAAATATTATAATATAAAATATTATACTGTTAAATATTATAACGTAAAATATTATAATATAAAATATTATAATATAAAATATTAAAATATAAAATATTATAATATAAAATATTAATATAAAATATTATAATATAAAATATTATAATATAACATATTATAATCTGCAAATATGTGATTAAATGCATCGGCTCACGCACTCTCCCCTCTCTCTCTCTCTCTTTTTTTACGATCAAAGGACTCAAGATGATGCCCGGGTTAGTGGAGACTCTGCTTCGTTCATCATTTCGGGTTTTTATTCCATTGCTTTGCTTGATGTGCCCCCCCCCGTCCCCTGTTTAAATGAAAGATAGTACGTGTTNGACCATTGTGCAACAAAATCAATCTGTGCTACTTTCTTCGTGGACGCAAACATCAACACGAAGAAGCACGCTCTGCTCCTCCTCATAACCCCTTCCCTATCTCTCTACCCCCCTCTCTCTCTCTNCCCCCTCTCTCTACCCCCCCCCNTCTCTTTCTCTACCCCCTCTCTCTCTCTCTCTACCCCTCTCTATCTCTACCCCCTCTCTCTCTACCCCCCTCTCTCTACCCCCTCTCTCTCTACCCCCCCTCTCTCTACCCCCCCCCTTTCTCTACCCCTCTCTCTACCCCCTCTCTCTACCCCCTCTCTCTCTCTACCCCCTCTCTCTCTACCCCCCTCTCTCTCCCCCCCCTTCTCTCTACCCCTCTCTCTCTACCCCCTCACTCTCTACCCCCTCTCTCTCTACCCCCTCTCTCTCTACCCCCTCTCTCTCTACCCCCCCCCCCTCTCTTTACCCCCCCCCTCTCTCTCTCTCTCTCTCTATGTTCCCCTGTTTTCTATGTAATTTTTTTTTACTACGACAAGTGCTGCATCTGCACCCAGCACTCCTCGCAGTCCTACGGCCTCCGATCGTAGCTCGTGTCTCCACGTAGAGCTCTCCATCATCTGCCACCGAGCACACGGCCTCCTCCAGCGCCCACTGCTCCTTGAAGGCCGGCACGGCGTGGGTCAGCCGCGCATGGCGGAACTCCAGCCCACACACCCTGGCTCCGACCAGAGCGCGGAAGATGCCCAGGCTGCTGGCTGGACGTTTCCCCTCCAGGGCCACCTTCCTCGCCCTGTGCATGGCGAGCTTGGCACAGCCGACGAGCACGTTGACCGGCCCTGAAGATGTTGGGTCCGTCGCCCTTTGGGTATCCAAAGATGAGGACCGTCGGGGAGAAGTGGAGGCTGAACTTTAGGAGGATGTTTCTCAGGACCTTGAACAGCGAGTCCAGGCTCTTGCACTCCACGTATTGGTGCGCCACCGTCTCCACTTTACCGCAGAACCGGCACTCCGGGGACGTGTCGGTGAAGCGCGCCAGGGAGGCGTTGGTGGTGACGGTGCCGTGGGCGATGCTCCAGCTGAGGTCACCGATGCGGTTGTACGTCGGGCTGGAGTAGAGTTGCCTCCAGCGAGGCTCTCGGAGAGACGCAGGGTAGCAGGGCTTTCCTCCAGGCATGGTCCTTGTGGCTCCTCAGGGTGTCCTGTTGGTGAAACCGGACCATGTAGGAGTAGAGCACCTTCCTCTTGATGTCTGCGAAGGCCACCTCCGGTAGGTTTTCCAGCCAGCACAGGTCGTGATCTGCCAGTGACTCTCCCCCCTCTCTCGCACTCCCCACTATTCACACTCTCTCGTTCTTGAGAGGCGCGTGTGGCTCCCTGGACCTCCCCTAGGTCGGCTCAGCCTTAAATGAATAATCCCTGATTGGCATGTGAACATGAGCGCTGGGGAGACAAAGGCGGCCGGGCGTGGTAGCTGTCCACACCGCACCCCCCCTCCCCTCCCCCCTTAATTATAGATTCTCGCTGACAGCACTTGCCCGACAATGTGTTCAAGGCTACACGGGGACCTTTGTCTTTATCTATCTTCTTATCTCGAACGTGAGAGACAAACGGTGACGGTGGTGATGCTGATGGTGATGATGATGATAATAGTGATGATGATTGTGATTGTGGTGATATTGATGATGTTCATAATGATGATAGTGATGATGATGATGGTTATTATGATAGTGATGATGATGATAGTGATGATGATAGTGATGATGATAGTGATGATGATAGTGATGATGATGATGGTTATTATAATGATAGTGATGGTGTTGATGATGGTTATTATAATGATAGTGGTGGTGATGATAGTGATGATGATGATAGTGATGATGATAGTGATTAGGATTGCAAATGAGACCTCAACGAAGTGGCTTATCACGTTCAGAGTAATGACGCTGCCGCTATAAACGTCCAGACGATGATGACTTCAGCCCCTTCCTTGAGCTTCCATTTGTGATGGCCAAGCCGCTTCTGAAAAGAGCTACTCAGCTCAGTGGGNTCCTTACCTGGTAACATAAAACAAACGCAGTTTAACTAGTTCAGTATAAGTGTGTGTTCGTATGGGGAGTGGTGGCGCAGTGGTTAGCGCGCTGCGCTACGAACCCGCCGAGTCCAGAGTTCCGATTCCCGCTCACGGCTACCGACACCCGGCGGAGATTATCCGAACCGTTCCTGGTCCTCCCTAGGTCGACTCAGCCTCAAACGAGTACCTGGAGCGGTGAGCGTTTGGCCGCAAGCACATTCCCACACGGCGATAAGCTGCTTCCTCGAGCTGGCATTTGCGGTGGGCCACGTCGCTTCTGAAACCAAACACACAAAATAAAAGTAATATTTAAAAATGCTTTTTTTAAAAACATGCTTTAATGAAATGTACCGTACTAGTAACGGCAGAACTCCACGGCTCCAGGAAGTGGCCCCGAAGATTGCCACAACGTAAGGAGCCGTGGTCATTTACAGCCAACGTCAGTTGAGCGTGGACAATTAGACCCAAGCCGAAACATAAGATTTCTAAAAGATTGCTTTGAAATGTATATATATATTATTTTAATGAAAGAATATAGTATTGTCATCAGTATGACATACGTATACCAAGGTTGCAGTCGATACCACATTGGGAAGTGGGTTAAAATTGAGTTACAATATTTGAGGATACGACAACAGACAGAGTTGGGGATACAACAGAGTGAGTGAGTTAAATAAAAGCGTGTAACAATAAAATAAAAATCAGCTACACACCTCGGCGGGCGACTTACACCAGGTACTATAATTTTCTAAAAAGTAAATGGCAAGAAAACGATTGCCAGACATCGAAAGGCGATGACTTCTCTCTCTGCTCCAGTGGTTCTTAGCCTCCTGCTGCTGTACATCCCCCCCCCCCCTACCACTTTATTGAATTTAGTTTAAAACGAGTAGCAGCTACCCCTTGCCTCGCCCAATTATGGTTGTGAGAAATAAACGGTTCGAGGAATGAACGTCAATATTTTAACACGTGGAGGAGGCTTTCGTGACCAATATCATCCATAACAGAGGTTTTGCTTTGGGTTAGATCGCGTAAATATATAAATGTGTCGTTAAACCCGCCACCACCCGACACAGCCAACTAGTAAGGTTTGTCACGTAAACAGAACGTGGCCAATTCGTCACTAGTACAGCACTAGTGTGTAGTGTAGTGTATAGTAGTGTATAGTGTAGTGTATAGTAGTGTAGTGTAAAGTATTGTAAAATAGTGTAGTGTAAAGTAGTGTAGTGTATAGTAGTGTAGTGTAAAGTAGTGTAAAATAGTGTAGTGTATAGTAGTGTATAGTAGTGTAGTGTAAAGTAGTGCAGTATATAGTGTAGTGTAAAGTATTGTAAGTAGTGTAGTGTATAGTGTAGTGTATAGTGTAGTGTATAGTAGTGTAGTGTATCGTGTAGTGTATTGTGTAGTGTATAGTGTAGTGTATAGTAGTGTAGTGTATAGTGTAGTGTATAGTAGTGTAGTGTATAGTAGTGTAGTGTATAGTAGTGTAGTGTATCGTGTAGTGTATTGTGTAGTGTATAATAGTGTAGTGTATAGTGTAGTGTATAGTAGTGTAGTGTAAAGTAGTGTAGTGTATAGTGTAGTATACTAGTACAGCACTAACCGGTGTGTTGGAGAGCCAAGCCACAACATTTACAAATCTGAGTACTAGTATACTACACTATAAACTACACTATACACTACACTACTATACACTACACTATACACTACACTATACACTAGTGCTGTACTAGTAAACTACACTATAAACTACACTATACACTACACACTACTACACTACACTATACACCACTATACACTACACTATACACTACACTATACACTACTATACACTACACTATACACTACACTATACACTACACTATACACTAGTGCTGTACTAGTAAACTACACTATAAACTACAATACACTACACTATACACTATACACAACAATACACTACACTATACACTACACTATACACTACTATACACTACACTATACACTACACTATACACTACACTACTATACACTACACTATACACTACACTATACACTACACTATACACTACACTATACACTACACTATACACTATATACACTATACACTACACTATACACTACACTACTATACACTACACTATACACTACACTATACACTAGTGCTGTACTAATATACTACGCTATACACCAGTGGCGGCTCCTGCAAAATCTCTCAGGGGGCAAATGTCTGGATGATTGATAAGGATAAGGTCCACCATGCAATGGATAAATTAACAGCTTGAGCATGTAAAGGCAACTTCATTTCTTTAATATTAATGAAAAATAAAGTGACTCTTACAATACATCTTGTTTGTTTCTATACTCACTATTAATACAATCCACTCAAGTTTATTTTATTAAAGATTCCACTAGGTGGCGACAAATTATATTGTTGGATGAAACGTGCTTACGTATGATGACGTAGGCACGTTAGGGCGAGCCCTCCCGGAAGCCATAGAGAATGCATTGCAGCGCCCCCCGGTCGAAAAAAAACATCTTTGAATGTAAGTCTATGGGCCACTCGGGGCGATTCTCAGCCGGAGTGAAATCGCCCAAAAAGAGGCGGTACTCCACAGAACGTGACATGACGCTGATTGGACTATATCCAGAGGCACAGTGACGGCTAGCGTGACTGTGGTTGAATGACATTGGTGGTGCGTCGCCCAATCGCCCTAATGAAGAGACCGCCCCTGCTATACACTGCACTACTTTACACTACACTACTATACGCTACACTATACACTACACTATACACTACACTATGCACTACACTATACACTATACTATACACTAGTGCTGTACTAGTATACTACGCTATACACTACACTACTATACGCTACACTATACACTACACTATAGACTACACTATACACTAGTGCTGTACTAGTATACTACGCTATACACTGCACTATACACTACACTATACACTGCACTACTTTACACTACACTACTATACACTACACTATACACTACACTATACACTAGTGCTGTACTAGTATACTACGCTATACACTACACATACACTACACTACTATACACACACTATACACTATACACTACACACTAGTGCTGTACTAGTGACGAATTGACGCGTTCTGTTAACGTGACAACCCTTACTAGTTGGCCGTGTCGGGTGGTGGCGGGTTTTAACGACACATTTTCACATTTACGCGCTCTCACCCAAAAAGACCTCTGTTGTGAACGTCAACATGCTAACCCAGATGTCCATTCTGTGACGCATCCCTGACTCTCTGCTGTGTAACTGCTGACGATGTATTCGCTGCTATGAATGTCAAAATGATGGGCCACTTTATCGAGCTGTCGTCTGTGGCCAGGTCGCTTCTGCAACAACAACAACAACGAAAGTGAACACCCCAGTGAGATTCATCTCCTTGGTTCTTTCGGTAAAGTCACGTAGAAGGGAAATAATACAATAATGAAAATAAAACATAATAAAATAATTTTATTTTATGTTTTATTTTTATTCTTTTATTATTTCCCTTCTACGTGACTTTACCGAAAGAACCAAGAAGATGAATCCTTGCAGTCACGCAAGCTTCAAATCTAGAAGGATCGGATGGTTTTGTGTTGTATTTGTTTGTGTTGGGCGATGTGTTTACCTTTGTTGCGCTTTGCATTCCTGCCCTGTTGTTGTCCTGTGTTTGTTGCTGCGACGTTCTGTGCTGGACCCTCTGTGAAGAAAGAGCTTCATAGCTCATTGGATTTCTCCTTCAGTGTCAATAGCATCGATTCTGTTTCTGATACTCTGAATTAGCGAGCGAGTTGAAAGCTAATTAAAGGGACGCTCTGCTACGCGTGACACAATTAGTTGCGGATCGCTGGTTGCTCCTGGAAACCAACATTGTTGACGATCAATGTGTTTTAGAAAGGCATTTTCTATCGTTCTAGGGACACCGTACGCATTTCATTTTTAGCGCAGTTCTTTTTTTCACATCGGCAGATGCATAAAACGTGATCATTCACCAACGACTCTCACGTTCACGATATCATTCCACACGTTTATAAATCAACTCGTGTACCCGCTCTGGTACATGGGGCACGTACACAGCCCCCCACCGCCACCCCACCCCCCAGGGAGCCCGCGTCCAACTTGGGTGAGAACCACTGCTCTACGGTTCATGCCCTGAGACTCTGCGTGAGTGTGAGTGTGTGTCAATGTGTGTGTGTCAGTGTGAGTGTGTGTCTGTGTGTGTGTCAGTGTGAGTGTGTCAGTGTGTCAGTGTGAGTGTGTGTCTGTGTGTGTGTCAGTGTGTGTCAGTGTGTCAGTGTCAGTATGAGTGTGTGTCAATGTGTGTGTCAGTGTGAGTGTGTGTCTGTGTGTGTGTCAGTGTGAGTGTGTCAGTGTGTCAGTGTCAGTGTGAGTGTGTGTCAGTGTGTGTATGTCAGTGTGTCAGTGTGAGTGTGTGTCTGTGTGTGTGTGTCAGTGTGTGTCAGTGTGTCAGTGTCAGTGTGAGTGTGTTTCAGTGTTAGTGTGTGTCAGTGTGTCAGTGTGAGTGTGTGTCTGTGTGTCAGTGTGTCAGTGTGTGTGTCAGTGTGTCTGTGTGTGTCAGTGTGTGTGTGTCTGTGTGTCAGTGTGAGTGTGTCAGTATGAGTGTGACCGGCTCCGGTTTAACAGCAGAGGTCTCACTCCGAATTAGTCGAGCGGCATTATCTTTTCATCGTTGCGTAACGCTGTGTGGAAGCTACCTGGTCTGTCGCTCCGCACGAAGCTTCATGTCTTTTCGGCCACAGTCATTCCCTCCCTTCTCTACGCTTGCGAAACGTGGACCCCACAAATGGAGCATCTTCGCCGGTTAAAAACATTTAGGCTGGCCTGCCTACGATCCATCCTGGGTTTAACCAGGCTGGATTGTGTGAGGAGCTCACAAATCCTTGAAATATCTGGGCAAAGTCCATCGTTGAGCTCCTCCAGCAGGCAAGGCTGCGTTGGCTGGGTCATGTAGCCCGCATGCCCAGCCACCGCATGCCTAAACAGCTTTTGTTCGGCCGGATCGAGGGGCTAAACGGGCGCGGCACGGGCTAGAGAAGAGATGGAGTGATGTGCAGGAGGATGTGGAGCTGAGTGGACTTGCTGATGACTGGTACCAGCGGTGTCAAGATCGGCCTCTGTGGAGGAGGCTCGTAAGGACGCTACTGGGCAGTTGGAGGCAGTCGCCCTCCAACAACAACGGAGGCGGAGGAGCGACGCTCACAACAACGAGCGGCGCGCCGGGTGTCTAAAGCACAGCAAGTTGGCACAGTAGGGGGCACAGGTGGTGCATCAGCCAGTCATCTCAGTCAGTCGACCTGTGGCACCTGGGTCTGCCCCGTGACCTCCTGCCAGCGGGCGTTCGACACTTAACGTGGCCTCAAGGTGCACATAGCCTGGCACAAGCGTCGTGGTGACGTCACCGCCACTTAGTGAAACGAATGGCGGTTGTTGTTGTGTTTGTGTGTTGCGGTGTGANTGTGTCGTGTGTCGGAGTGTGGTGTGTTCACGGGGTCGAGTGTTATGTGTGTAACGAGTGTGTCNGTGTGCTGTGTGTGTCTGTGTNGGTTGTGTGTGTGNCGGATNTGTGTGTCAGTGGTGTGTCNGTGTGCGTGTGNGTGTGTGTCTAACGTTCGCGTGTGTGTCATGTGTGCGGTCGTGAGTGTGTNATTGTGAGGAATGCNTGTGGTAACGTNTGNCTGTNTGATNTGTGTGTGTAACGTGTGTGTGTGTGTANTGTATTGTGTTGTAACAAGTGGTCTGTGTGAGAGTTGGTGTGTGTCTGTGTNGTGTGTAACAAGGTGTGAGTGGTAACGACGTGTGCCGTGTGTGTGTCNGTGGTTTGGNGANTGNNTGNGTGTCTGTGTCGGNGACNGCGTGTGTCTGTGTTTGTTTANTGTGTCANGTGACGATTGTGTTCTGTAGTCGAGTNTGGTCNGTGTGTCAANGTGNGAGTGGTCATGGATGTTGCCACTGTGTGTGTGTATGGGCTTTGTGTGATGTGCTGTCGACTGTGTTGTAAGTGTGTCNGTNAGTGTTCGATTGGCCAGTGTGGTGTTTTGAGGTGTGNAGCTGTGTNGTTGTGCTCGTGTGTGTCTGTGTGTGATCTACCTTGTGTGTGTGTGTCTGTGTCAGTGTGTNTGTGGCTGTGTTCCGGCAAANCAACCCTACCTCGGGTGCGGACGGGCAACACTGTCGTGGCAGTGCTGTGGGGGAGGGCCAATGCCATTGGCCTCTCCCATGGCGTCTGTGACCACCACAGTGGCTAAACGGGGTCTGGACGGGTGCGAGGGCTGNTAACCCTCCACCTTCTTAACCACCACTAAACTACGAATTAAACATAAACCTGAACAATAAGCTTGTGCCGGAGGCCCGGGGGCAGGCTTTTATGACGTCTCCTGGCCAAACCCATTTGGCGGATGGCCACGTGGAATGTTCGAACGCTCACTGCGGAGGAGAGGCTGCCACTTCTCTGTCGGAGCTGGACCGGTACCGCCTGGATCTCTGTGGCATTCAGGAGGTCCGGTGGACCGGTTCTGGCTCCTGCCACCATGAGGGTGGACAGTCCTCTACTCGGGCAGGAGACTGCCAACAACAGGGTGTGGCTCTTCTGAACAAAATGAAGGGGCGTGGGAGCGTGGCGGTGAGGTGTGGGAAGCTGTAAGCCCAGGATACTTTGGGCTCGCCTTCCATCAGAGGCGAGGAGTGGTGGTCGTGGTTACTTATGCCCCACCGAAGATGAACATCCGTGGAGGGATGCAGGCAAAGCCGATGAGTCAGACGCTTTCTATGACCTCCTGTCACAGGTGCTGGCTAAAGTGGCCACTCGGACAGAGTCATCTTGTTGGGTGACTTCAATGCCCGAGTTGGTCATGATGCTGGCACCTGGTCTGGAGTGATTGGAAGGCATGGCCAGATCAGCTCAATAATAACGGTAGGAGGCTGCTAGATTTTTGTGCAGCCATGGGCTTGTAATTACCAACACGCTCTTCGGCATCGGCGCATCCACACAACATCATGGATACATGCCGGGTCCAAGCAAGAACATCTGGAGATGATTTGCCCACTGACCATCGACTAGTCATCTGTAAGATGCGCCTGCCTTTCTTCCACTCCGGTGGTGGGTGTACACCAGGATCCNATTCCAACCAAANGTGGCCTGGTCTCAGTTAGCTGATAAAAGTTGCAAGCGAGAATTTCATCATCGCTTGCAGCTGGGTTGGCATCGTCCCCACTCCTGATGTCGAGGGGAAATGGGCGAGGTTTAAGACTGTGACTCATGCAGCTGCAATGGCTGCTTTGGGTACGCGGTCCAGACCTCCCAGAAACCCTGGCTGACAGAGGAGTGTTCAGGTTAATTGAGAAAAAGCGACAGGCCACTCTCATCGCCTACAGATCCCACGTCAGAGAATGAGGGGTTTACCGCAGCCTTCGCTCGGAAGTTCGGAGAGCCGTAAGGCGCTGTAAGGATGGTGGTGGTCGCGGGTTGCTGAGGAGATGGAGTCTGCCTCAGTGGCCCGTGATCACAAATCACTATTTAACTCCATCAAAAAGTAACCTGCAGCGCCACACCTATTACCATCATTAGAGGAAAAACGGTGATCCAATCTCCGACCCCAGGAACAGGTTTGCAGATTTGCTGAGCATTTCTGAGGTCCTGGGGAGGGAAATTCTCAGCCAGGAACATCATGGCAAAAGTGGTGATAACCCTGCTGAGGCTGCGGTGCCTCAAATATTGGAAGAGGTCACCCCTGTGAGTGGCTGGCTGAGGTGCCAGCTGTTGAGGAAGTACTGAGGGCGATCCGGAGTCTGAGACCAGGGAAGGCACCGGGCAGAGATGATCTCCAAGCGAAATGCTGAGGGAGGGTGGCGTTTGTGCACAGACTGCCTATATGACATCATAACAACAGTCTGGACCACTGGACGGGTTCCCAGGACTGGAAGGATGCCCTGGTGGTCCCCTCTTTAAGAAGGGGACCGTACCGACTGTAACAACTACAGGGCATCTCACTCCTCAGTGTGCCGGGTAAGGTCTGGCAAGGATTATTCAACATCGCCTTGCTATGCACGCTGAGGAGGGCTTGCGGAGCCCAATGCGGTTTCAGGAAAGGGCGGTCCTGCACAGATGCCATTTTCTGTGTCTGCTACAGCAGAGGTGTAGGGAATTCCAAAAAGACCTACATCTCTGCTTTATTGACCTGGTCAAGGCCTATGATACCATCAGTAGGACTGGGCTCTGGTTGTTCTTCGTGCTTTCGGAGTCCCTGACCTCTGCTCACGATCATTAAGGACCTTCATGATGGTGAGCGGCCCGGGTAAAACTACGTGGCCGGAGTCGGAGCCTTTCCCTGTACACCTTGGGTGCGACAGGGATGTCCTCTGGCTCCACATTATTTAACATCATTTNGACCGCGTAGTTCGTGAAGCCTTCAATAGCTGTACCGGGGAATTTCCATTTGGTACAGATATAATGGAGGCTGATCGATGCCGGGTGCGATCAAGGATGGCTCCCTATTGGTCAACCACGTTATGTATGCCGATGATTTGGTAATAGCTGCTCATTCAGAAGAGGAGTTGGAGACGCTGCTGCTGAGACTGGAGCGTGCCACTAAGAGGTGGGCCTTACCATCAGCCCACCTGCCTGGGTTTTGTACCATCGGACACTCCACCCCNACAACTCCCAATTGGTGATGGGCAGTTGTGGAGTGGAGAGTTTCCCATACCTGGCAGTGTGCTTATGACCGGCTCCAGTTTATCAGCAGAGGTCTCACTCCGAATCAGTCGAGCGCAATATCTTTCATCGGTTGCGTAACGCTGTGTGGAAGCTACCTGGTCTGTCGCTCCGCACGAAGCTTCAGGTCTTCTCGGCCACGGTCATTCCTCCTTCTCTACGCTTGCGAGACGTGGACCCCCTGGTGGAGCATCTTCGCCGTTGGAAACATTTAGGCTGGCCTGCCTACGATCCATCCTGGGTTTAACCAGGCTGGATTGTGTGAGGAGCTCACAAATCCTTGAAAGATCTGGGCAAAGTCCATCAGTGAGCTCCTCCGGCAGGCAAGGCTGCGTTGGCTGGTCATGTAGCCCGCATGCCCCAGCCCGCATGCCTAAACAGCTTTTGTTCGGCCGGATCGAGGGGCTAGACGGCGCCCTGGAGAAGAGATGGAGTGATGTGGTACAGGAGGTGGAGCTGAGTGGACTTGCGATGACTGGTACCAGCGGTGTCAAGATCGGCCTCAGTGGAGGAGGCTCGTGAAGGACGCTACTGGCAATTGGAGGCAGTCGCCCTCCAACAACGGAGGGGAGGAGCGACGCTCACAACAACGAGCGGAGCGCCGGGTGNCTAAAGCACAGCAAGTTGGCACAGTAGGGGCACAGGTAGTGCATCAGCCAGTCATCTCGGTNAACCGTGGCACCTGTCTGCCCGTGACCTGCAGCGGGCGTTCAGACACTTCAGTAAGGTGCACTTGGCCTGGCACAGCATCGTGGTGACGTCACCGCACTTAGTGGCGAATGGCGGTTGTTGTTGTTTGTNTGTTGTGTGTGTGGTAGGTCTGTGNGTGTGTCGGTGNGTGTGGCCACTGTGTGGCTGTCTGTGGTGTGNCGTGTGNGTNTGTGGGGGTACATCGTGTCGTGTGNGTGTCTGGTGTGTGTACTNGTGTGTGTGGCTGTGTGTGTGTGCAATATNAGTGGCTGTGTGTGCTGTGTGGTAGGTCTNGCATCATGGCGGTGAATTCGCGGGGCTCTCCCTGGCGGGCGCGTCACNGGGTCTGACTCGTCCCCTTGACAACCTNGTNGAGTCTCTCTGCGCGAGTGTGACTCTGAGTCTGTGTCTCTGTGTGCTCCGTGGTCAGGTCTTTGAGTCTAGGTCTCTGTGCGAGTCTTGTCTCTGTGTTTCTCTATGTGAGTATGTGGGTAGCGTGAGTCGGGTTCGAGTCTTCAGTGGGACTCCCTAGTGGGATGGGCTCATCTCTCTATGGCTTTGTGTGAGTAATGGTAGTGTNAGTCTATGCGTCCTNACCATCTCTGTGTGAGTCTATGGGTCTCTGTGTGTCTATGGGTCTCTGTTGGTGAGTCTGTGGGTCTCTGTGGTCTCTGTGTGTCTCTGTGTGAGTCTGTGTGTCTCTGTGTGCTGTAGTGTCTCTGTATCCAGTGTGTCTGTGTGAGTCTGTGTGTCTCTGTGTGTCTCNGTGTGTGTGTTCTGTCTGTGTCTCTGGTGTCTGTGTCTGTGTGAGTCTGGTGAGTCTGTGTGTCTCTGNGTAGTCTGTGTGTTCTGTGGGTCTCGACGTGTGAGTCTGTGGGTCTCTGTGTGTCTCTGTGTGAGTCTGTGGGTCTTTGTGTGAGTGTCTTTGTGTGTGTGAGTCNGTGTGTCTCCACGTGTGAGTCTGTGGGTCTCTGTGTGTCTCTGGTNAGTCTCTGGTCTCTGTGGCTGTANGTCTCTGTGTGATGTGTGGTCTCTGTGTGGTGTGTGGGTCTCTGTGTGTCTGGTGAGTCTGTGGGTCTCTGTGTGTCTCTGTGTGAGTCTGTGGGTCTCTGTGTGAGTCTATGGGTCTCTGNGTGAGTCTCCGGTGAGTCTGTGGGTCTCTGTGTGAGTCTCCGTGGAGTCTCTGTGGGTCTGTGTGAGTCTTAGNGTGAGTCTATGGGGTNTCTGTGTGGTGGTCTGTGTGAGTCTGTGTGGTCTCTGTGTGAGTCTGTGGTGACCCGGTGACCCCCCACGCCACCCCCCATGGCGACCCAAACTCACTGCACTTGAGAACCCCCCGCCCCCCCCCCATGTCACCGCCGCGGGTCAGTGGCTGAAGCTGCGGATTTGATCCCAGGTGGGGGGGGGGCAGTGGTGGGGGGGCAGTGATGGTGGGGGGGCAGTGGTGGGGGGGAGGCAGTGGTGGGGGGAGGCAGTGGTGGTGGGGGGGGGCAGTGGTGGTGGGGGGCAGTGGTGGGGGGGGCAGTGGTGGTGGGGGGGCAGTGGCAGTGGTGGTGGGGGGGGGCAGTGGTGATGGGGGGGGCAGTGGTGGGGGGGGGCAGTGGTGGGGGGGGGTCTGCACGTGGCGACTCGGGCTCGGCTAAATCTAACCTATATAATTAATTTTTGTCTGTCTGTCTATCTGTCTGCCTGTTTGTCCGTCTGCGTACGCTCCTTCCGGGGATTTAGCTCTCGGACCGTGGGTTCGCCGAGATTAAATTTGCAGGTGGGCACGCCCCGGCCGCGGTAAACTTAGGCATTTCCGATTTTNCGTCTCTAAACTTTAAATCGGACCGATTATCGATTTAGTGCGATTGCTCTTATTAGTTATATAATATATTTATTTATATTGCCGGCCGGCGCGGACCACGGCGGTTGCCCNTGGCAACGGTAGCAACAACTTCGCTGCGGGTGGACGCCATTTTTTAATTCCGTTACAATATGCGCACGCATTAACACGCGACTCTGAGGTAAATTCATCAAAGTTTCACGTCCTCTTCACTCCCTTCCACCCAATGTGTGCAATTACTATTATAGGGTCGGTAGATAATTAAATTATAGCGATTAGACAGTATTATTGTAGCGCGGGGGGGGGGCGTAAGGGCCCCAGTACCCACCCTCAGCCGGGTGGCAATCTAGGCGAGGCCGGAGGCTCTGCACGGTACTAGGCCTCGACACGCAACTCTGTCAGGCGACGACTTTGTGGTATAAACTCGATATACCAGCGTTGCCCGGGGAAAATACATTTAAAATCTTCTGAAACTTTAAACATAACATACCAATGAAANTACAACTGTGTAATTAAAATTATAAACCGACCGCGCCAAGAATCGATTCTCTGAATTGCGAAAGAAATCGAAGGTTGTAGATTCATTTAGAATCGCCTTATTTCCGTTTAATAAAGTTGGTTATAGAGTTGATATAAACTGCTACGAATGGGAAATATCCGGCGTTGACTGGGGCTAAATATAATTAAAAACTCCTGAAAACTTTAAAACATAACATAACAATGAAATAAAACTCTGTAATTAAAAATGGAAACCTCCTATGCGCCAGGAATCGATTCTTTGAATCGCGCAAAGGAATCATCGAAGGTTGTAGATTCCTTTAGGATCGCGCTTAACATGTGTAGGGGTGAGTGGTGAGGGTGAGTGGTGAGTGGTGAGGGNTGAGTGGTGAGTGTGAGGGTGAGTGAGGGGTGAGGGTGGGTGGGAGAGTGAGTGGTGAGGGGTAGTGGTGAGGGGCTGAGTGGGAGGGTGAGGTAGTGGGAGGGGTGAGTGGTGAGAGGTGAGGGTGGTGGTGAGGGTGAGTGGTGAGGGNTGAGTGGTGAGGGTGAGGTGAGGGTGGTGAGGGAGGGGTGGTGGTGAGGTGAGTGGTGAGGGTGAGTGGTGAGGGGAGTGGTGAGGGGGTGAGGGTGAGGGGTGATGGTGAGGGGTGAGTGGTGAGGGGTTGGTGAGTGGTGAAGGGGTGAGGGGTGAGTGGTGAGGGGTGGTGAGGGGTAGGGGTGAGGGGTGGTGAGTGGTGAGGGGTGAGTGGTGATGGTGAGTGAGTGTGAGGGTGAGGGGTGAGGGTGAGGGGAGTGGTGAGTGGTGATGGAGGGGTGAGTGGGAGGGTGAGTGGTGGGGTGAGTGGGGTGAGGTGGGTGGGAGGGTGAGTGGCGTGAGTGGTGAGGGTGAGTGGTGAGGGTGAGTGTAGTGGTGGGGTGAGTGGTGAGGAGCGGGTGGTGAGTGCG